>JAHREE010000531.1:2611542-2670350 GCA_033628505.1 Tringa tobata | reverse complement strand
CAGCATTTGCATATTAGCTTGAAAAGAAAATCTCTCTGGCAAAAAGTGCTCGGATGTGAAAAAGAGTTACTTTTCTGACTACTTGTGGGAAATTGCTACCCAACTCAGTTGTAAGCGTTCTGTTTACGTGCAGCGTGGAGCAGGAAAAAAGCTGCAAAGTTTCTCAGCTGTGGGATTTGGGTTATGCCTCTGAGAACAAAGAGGAAGCAGCCATGTTAGCATTACTGAAGGCAAAGCCAATCTTGCATTTAACTGCATGGTGGTAGAGGGCAGTGTAATTCCCTGATTTATTCTATAGACTATCTCAAATGCTTTGTGTCTGTTCTCATTTCACCAACAGAATCCAGAAGGAGCTAGCTGAAATAACCCTTGATCCTCCTCCTAACTGCAGGTATGTAACGGCTTCTTAAATTGTGGACAGTGGTAGGAGATTAATGTGCTCAGGCTAACAAATGGGAAACTTAGTGTTTACGACCGGTGACTGTTAGACGAAAATTGTATACAGCAGATTGAACAAGCATAGGGAACGTTTGGTATTGAAGTTTGCTATTTTGCATGTCGGAGGCATAGTCATTAGTGATTGATGTACATAGTAGAGTGTATTCGGTTTGTTTTCCGTAGCTGGTCATTGCCTTGGTGAAACATTAATTGTATGAACTTCAAAATATGCTGAAGCTTTCAACTTAATGTCTGCATGTAGTTTAAACTGGCTTTTTGAGTGCCAGGTTTATAGAGTTATCGCTTCATTGCGAAGTAAAGGTAAAGAACCATATGTGATTTTTATATGCTTTCTCTTAGTGTGTAGCTTAACAGTTAGATAAGATGAAGTATTGCCCTCAAATTTATGTGTCTGTTGGCCAAAGTTATAGTCTCTTGATAGAGAATATTTTTAAGGAAGTTTGCAACTTGGGAGACACTTGTGTTAGGTTTCAGAAAATGAAACTGTAAGCTTGGAGGAATCAGTGATTTAGTCTTAGATAAAGTGACGATGACTGGAGCACTTGATCTGTAGGAAAGTTAAATAGTAGCATAGCTAGCTGTCTAATTTCTTTAAATCTTCTGCATGTTTTACTTTTGTTTAAAGGATGCATAAAAATTCTCGTTAGCTGTGAGCATCTAGTGTTCAGATTTGCAGTAAAGCTACTTTGAAATAATGTTGCTTTCATTTGATGCAACTCAGTGAGATTTCCGACTGCAAGGTATCTTCAGATGAATAGCTCATGTGTAACAGCAAGCCTTGTATGTGTTTGAAAAAATGCTGGAAGCGCTTTCTGATTTTATGTTGGAATTGTTTGGCTTTTTGAATAGTTGGAAAGGTTTGGTGCTGGTCTTGCTAATTCAGTAAAATGTGAGTTGTTCTCCTGCCTGACTGGTCCCTGAGAGCAGGGACTAACCAGTGCTGTGTTTTATTGAATTTGTGGTAAAGGTGTCTTACCCTGAGGACTGTGCTGGAGATTGCCCAGGCAGTCTGATGTATTTGCCTGCAGGGTCAGTGGCTCTCTCTTTGCAATTGAGGCAAGCTCTGCTGAGAGGGCAAATGTCTGTTGGGTTTGGGGTTTTTTGGGGGGGCGAAGGTTTTGTTTTGCTTTGTTTTTAAATAACTGTTTTGAATAACTTTTAACAAATTACTGGGATCTAGTTCTGTGTTGCTCACGCACTTTATACTTGGACCCTTAAGGGGGGGCATGGTAGGAGAGAAAATATTTAAATGAAATACAACACCAGTGCTTTACCTTATAGTTGCTAAAAAGATAACTGTAGCAGATTCTGGTACAGCAAGTTACAGCTTGGCTTTTAGAAAGAGAAACCTCCCCCTTCATACTCTCCGATACCATCTGATATTTAGCTCCTTGGGAAAGCATGTTCCTCTCATATTAGCACAAGAGTATTGCAGAGAGTTTTTCTTGTGAGCTGGTACTACCAGATGCCCAGGAATGCTGTCAAGAATTATGAAACCCCCCCTCAATGTGTCTAAAAATTATTCAAGTCTCTCTCCTACAGAGCACAGGTGAAAAGATTGGGGTTTTTTGTCAGTATAAGGAAATCAGTGCTTCTGTTCCCACAAGTATTTTTTAAGAGGAATGTAACCCTTTTACTCAATAGCAACTGTATGATGCGCCTTTTGCAAAATAAAAAATATATTTGTGAGAGATACTGGCTTCTCTAACAGCAATTCTGGGTTTTCAGGATGAACAGTTTGAACAGAGTTTCAGTGCCGGAAGGATTACTGTTACATTGGAATTGACTTGTTAGAAGGAGCCTTTCTGGTATCAGGAGGTAAATGCAGCTGTGTGTTATGTGCAGGGCAGTTGAAGCTCGTAACACACTTTCTTACAGGGTGTAGTTGCACAGATTAGGCAACAGACTGACAGAGCAGGCATATGGACACCTCTTCGTTGCTTGTCATACAAAAAGCAGCAGAATGCTACTTATTACATTTCTTGTAAAAAGAAAAAGAATTTGAAAAAAAGCCATTTATAAGTCTGTGTATCTTGGACGTATTCACTTGTGCTTTAAAAATAAAAAACCTTGTGTCGTAAGTTCTCCCAAAGAGATTTCTTCATGCAAAGTTGTTTCTCCTCTAGTGCTAGAGCACACCCTTATCATTTGCAGTCCACATGTTACAGGCTTCACAAGAACTCAACTGCCAACCGTCTCTCTTGGACGTTGGTAGTTCTTCTGGTTATTCAGTTACATAAGTGATAAAAAAAGTAGCAATTTTTAAAACATGATAATGGCACATATGAAACATTAAATGTTACTTTAACAGGATACATTACAAATACTGAAGAGTAGGTTGGACTCTCCTGCATCCTGTTAAACACTGATGGGTGCTGCCTCTCCTCACCTGCCGGTGTAACTGCATGTGGAGTTGCTCCATTAGAGTGATCTGAGGCTGATTCAGCTACTTTAAAATTACACTGACTGGGTGCACTGTGGTTTTCATGCAAAAGAGGTGTAGGTTTCCTCAGCAGTGAGATTTCCCACAGTCACATCTATTGCTGTAACATCTGTTTTATAAAAATGCCAGAGCCCCAAGAGAGCCCTGTTCCTGGGTGTGCTGAGCAGGCCTGGGCTGCACATTAACTTCTATTTTAGGCAGTGGGATAGGAGAATGACAGGCACAGTAAAAATGTCTAAATAGCAGTTTTTTGCTTGCTTGTCTCAACAGTAGAGATTGATTTCTGATTCTGTTAATTGGACAATGAACTGTTAGAAAAAGCCTGGTGTCACGCGTCACGTTGTTGTGTTTGTGAGCAGTGAATGCAAACTGCACCTTGGGGGTACCAAGTATAAAACTTAATATCTTTCTGGTGATAGCTTTACTGTTGAACATACAGTAATACTCTAAATTCCTGTGATTTCGATGTGATTTCCAAGAAAGATAAAACATCAAACCCAATAAAATTAGATTTGATCTTAAGCCACTAAAATGTTGGAGGGAAATTAAGTAGTGCTTTCTTCTCATGTTTTCTCCTATCCAACAGAAGAGCCTGAAACGAGTCAGTTACTGTCCGACATGCACCGTAGCACTAGGACAGATAGGGAAACTGAGGACACAGGTATCTGATCCTGTTTTTTCTTGCTTTTTACTGGCTTAACTCAAAGCTGTGCTACTAGGTGCAGTGTGCTGTATTTAATTTCTTTTGTGCTTTTAATAGCATAAAGCAAAGCTAAAAAGGTCTTGGCCCTATTGCTTCTAGGCAGCTCAATTTCAAACCACGGCCAAGCGCTTATACATACTTCAAGGTATGGAAGTGTGCCAAACCCCACCGTTATACATTCTCAGGAAAATGCTGCAAAGATCTTGCACGTAATATGTGGTAAATCTGGGCTGCCGAGATGCTCTTAAGTAGGTTTGACATATCTGGAATAACTATTTTCAGTTCATGGCATAAAGCTGTTTAGACCAGAGGTCACCACTCTGTAGTTAAGGTTATATCTGAGGCTGCTGTTCTGACCTGCCCAACTTGGAGGCTGGAGCTCAGGTGGAGCAGGGCACAGCTGGCTCCGATGCTCATTGTGCTTCCTGGATTTTAGGGCTGGCACAAGTGAGGCTGCTCCCGGGGGTACCGTGATTTATAACTGCTTCCTTTACCTGATCCTGGTTGCCCTGCTGATCCACAATAGCAAAAATATGTACTCCCTGTCTTCTTTGCTCACCCCTCCTTGTTTCTACTCCAAAATTAATCTTTGTTCACCTTTACAGGAAAGTTTCTGAAATTCAACTAGTATTTAGTAACACCCGTGCCAGTTTAGTTTATAGCTTACAACCCATTTTACAACAAATCCAGTTTGGTATAAACTTTGTAGGAAATGAAAGCAAACACCAAAATCAGTGTATCCACTCAGAGCTTAATTCATGTGGTTTAAAAAGAGGTGAGTTAAGATAGTGCATCTCTCCTATGCAAATGGGAGAATTTAAGCATTTTATAGCCTGTTCTGTCAGGCTTTAATCTCTTCTCTTTGTTAAATTAAAGATCAGACATGGGAAAGCAAGTGGTTGAAAAAAAAGGCCAGACAAAGCATGTGCCTTAGAGCACTGGTCAGAGAGACAACTTTCCTCTTCCTGCTGCTGGGAGATGGCAATTCTTACCAAGGGAGAGCTGCTTGGATGGTCCCAAAGGCTCCCTGCTCTGTCTCATCCTGTAGCTAGTGAGTTTCTGACCTGATCGGTCTGTTGAAAAGATTTTCCTTAATAGGGATTACTGTCTCAATTACTGTTTATTTTCAGGCCTTGTATGCTAATATATACTAATGTGGTTTCTTGAGCAATACTGCAAAAGGTAGCAGTTGATGATTTTGCTGTTTGTAGCCCCTCCTAGGCTTGCAAGTAGGTTGATAATTTCTGAGTAGTTCATTTTAAAATTACTTATTTTAAAATAACACTCCAAAGTATGTGCATTGACCACAATGGGAGCAAGGCATGTAGGGGTTTTGTTTTAATACAGGATTCTTCTGCTTCCTAAGGACTGTGTTTGTCCCTTTCATTACTGCCACATCTTGGGCTAATTCTACGCTGCAGAGTGTTGCCAACCCAACCCCACGGTCTGGAGTTTGACACAAAGAAAAATGCCTGCAAAACCCTGGCAGATGAATGCTATTACTGGTTTAGTTATGGACCCATGAATCCAGATGTTTGTAACTGTCTCACTGTGGTTATTACCCCATCAGTGGGGAAGCATTGCAGTATGTATTTAAAGCAATATTGTGAAGGTATTCTTCAGACCAGCAATTTAAGCTCTTTCAATTGAGCTGTCTGAAACAATGAGGAGCAATGAACAATTGTGCTGGTGGTGCAGGCTCTTCCACGTGCAGAGGTAGCGCTGGATTTGAGCTAACGCAGCCTTGTGTTAGCGAGGAAGGTGCCGCAGCTAAGCTGGTAGAAGCCTGCCTTTTGTTAACATACTCTATCTACAGTAAGGTTATAGGCAAATGTTTACTCTGCAAACAGTTGAGCCTGTTGAAGATGTTACTGCGCAGCGGTGGTTTGCTCCAGTTCTGCCGTGGAGGTGACTACTCCGGTCACTAAGTGAGGTAGATTCATGTGATTACCCCATAGTGCTCCCTGGGGAAAAAGGGGAGAAAAAAAAAAAAAATCATCCAAGTTTGCTTAAACGGTTTAAATAGGTGATTCAAACTAACTCTGCTGGATTTTTCCTCCCTCCCTTCAGAGCAGGCATTGTTCACACAAAGCATTTTGTCAGACACACCAGGATATGAATAAGTCAATCCATTCCTTTGTCTCTCAAATGTAATAAGTTTCCATCTCTCCTTTGTCAAAGCCAGGCGTTAGTTCTGTTGCTATTTTGAAATCAGTAGGGGGAGGTATATTCTGAATGCAGTCAAATACCAGGCCCCTATACAGTAGAACAAGCGTATGCCCAAGTCTTCACACGTACTGTTTTTTTTTTTCCAGTCAAGCTGTTGACTTTTCAGATCAATGGCAGTCCCCCAGTTTTGTGTTTATTCTTTTAATTTCTTATTGGGTAAACGTCTTCGTATTGCTAAATATTGAGTCTCACTGAGAAAAAAAAAATGTCAGTTTTGCTTGTTTTCACCTCTGTAGTGAAAACCCCAACTGTGAACGCTAAATAGTTCCCTATAGAAGTTGATTAAGGTATGTAAGAAATGGTATATTAGTAGTATGTACAAAAATGCCTGTACTGAAGCTGAATAAGCAAAATTTTAAAAAAAGGTCACCCAAACCCTACTTGATAATGTATCTTCTGATAGTTACATTATGCTTTTTATTGGCTCTCCCTGCCCAGCTCTTTGTCACCACTGGGTGCAATAAATGCATGCTACCAGAAAAGAAAGTTGGAGTTTGCAGAATGGTTCTGAGAACACAAACCCACACAATTATTGTGTTAAAACACTTCCTTCCCTGTACAGAAGTTTGCAGTTGCAGTTACAAAAATACAATGAAGAGGGTTCACAACTCCTGTAAGAACATGTTTGAAGTAGCTCTCAAGTGAATGTGGAAATACTACTTTTTAGTGTTGTCCTGCTTTGAACGTAGTCCTGCAGTTCCTTCTAAAGCAATTCCTTCATTGTTAATTGCTGAATGTAAATCAGTGGCTCCCAGTGATTTAAAAATATGTTTATCTAGTGATAGCCTTGATTTACCTAGAATTATTTCTACTAAGTATTTTCTTCCATTCTCTTTCTCCCCCCCTTCTTTCTTAGCAGAAGAGCATAGTCTAGGTCAGAGTAGGAACGTGTGGTATAATTTAGCACAGCAATCAGAAGTCAGGTATTTTTGTATTTCTGTCCATTTGTAGTAACAGCCCCATTCTGCCATCTTATGCGTGCAGAGTGGCTTTTACGCTATTTGCCAGTAGCCAGTGAAAGTGCTTAAGGAGTAGGGATGAAACAAATTTAGAAAGGCATTTCAGTAAAACATTTAAGTGTTAAGTAGAGCTAGAGTGCACTGTTATTTAACATGCTTTTATTAAAAAAAAATGCAACATTGGAAGATTGTGTAACTCTTCAATGTTTTGAATTGTGAGAATATTTAAATTACTTGCTACTTAGATGACAGATCCACTAACTCAAAATGCCTCAAGTCTTTTTTTCCCCTGTGCAAGTATCGACCTCTTGCAAGCTATAGACAAGGTATTTTGCCAACCCCCACACAGTGAATTTCTCATGCAAGTAATCTCACTGGCATAATTAAGACGGGGTTATGCAACACAAATCAACGTTTTCATACCTACAGATTTGCAGGTTAGGCATTTGTGCAAGCAGTGTCCACAGCACTGTCATATATGCTCTTAAATGCCTGTGTGTTAGTCAAAAGGCCGTATAAATCTTTCACCAGTTTTCATTAGCATTACTGTAAAAGTAAGAAGAAGAAAAAAATTCATGGATGTCTGTCTACTCTAGAGTTGTAGAAATAGTTCAAACACTTTTCTCTCAGCTACTGTGTTAGAGAACCAACCCTCACTATGTCTAAGTTCTATCTGGAAACAATAGAAGAGCCCAAGCCGGACCATTTTTTTAAACAATTCTGCAGGCATTGTTGTGCAAAAATTTGTGAAAACCGCAAAGTAATGTGTCCTTAGACTTAAGGACAAATCTGCTTTTCAAATATCCATTTGTATAGCTGTACAAAGGCCCCTCAGGCTCTGTGATAAAACTGATTAAAATATGCCATGTATATATACATAGTTCTTTTTACACTCAAACTGTGCATGGCTCACCGCTGCCAGCCTGTCATATTTAGTTTGTGATAAACAGTATGTATGGCAAGGTCCTAGCACACTGAGTGCTTCCCCATCAAACTGATTTGTCTGTGTGTATCAGTTACTCTGATTTGATATGATCTTTACTTTTACAGACTCGGGACACCTAATTTTAATTCAAATTAATAGTATCAAATTCAAATTTATTTAATTCAAATTAATAATATCCAGATATAAGAGAATCAGCTAAACTACGTTAAACCCTTTATTTAAAATGAGTTGACTACATCATATAAAATGGATGTGTGGAGATTTCCTGGAGCTGGTGTAACTAGGATTTGCATAGATGTGGAACATTTTGAAACAGGTAGCACAGACATCATGAAAAATATCTTGAGCGTGTTTTCTGAGTTCAGGGCTAAGTAGGCAGGAGCAAGGATATCCAGCTGCCATCTAGGACAGGAGCGTGCATACCATTAACCTAGCCAGGAACTATGCTGTAACTTTAAATTGATGCCTTACTTAGAGCCAGTAACTGCTAGTGATAAACGAGTCCAAGCCTGCTTGCATTAATTTGGATTAATTTTCCCGGTGCAGAGAGTGCACTATACTGTTATCTAGCTCAGAACTGTGGCTGAAGCAGTTGTTAATTTTATAGCACTTACTGTAAAACAGACTGGTCAGATCTTTTAGGAACTCAGATACAGATTTAGTTGACAGTGTTGCAACTACTGTTCTAAGCATCACTTTCAGAAACAAATAAGGGGAGAGATTGCCTTGATGAAACACCACGGTCACCTGTAGTTATCAGTGGATCACTTTAAGGCTGGAAGAATTTGTAGAGAGGGTCTGTAGAGGACCATCCTGCAGTCATTAGTAATTGATGTTTTCATTATTGACATGGATACTGGACTAGAGCATATAAATATTGCATTTGCAGGTAGCAGCGGGGAGGAGAGGGTTGTAGGCACATTGAAGGACAGGACTGGAATGCAAAGTGATGTGGGCAAATATAGGAAGTGACCTTAAAAATAGCATGTAATGTAATAATGAGAACTGCAAGGCACAGCACTTTAGTAGGCATAATCAGCTGCACAAATCCATGGGGGGAAAAAAACTGGATGAGGAGCAGTTCTTCAGAAAAGGTGTAGCCACTCTTGAGGGTCATGTGCTTTCCAGGAATCAACAATAAGAAGCCACGGCAAGAGAAATAAATAGAACAGCAGTCACAATGGGGGGATGTATTTAAAAAAAGGAAAAAAAAAATGTGTTTGAGACATGGTATGTAAAGGCATCCCATTCAGTTCAGCACTATTAAAGGCCAGCTGAAATACCTTATCCAGTTTTGAGCATATCACTGCAAAGTGTCATGGGCTAGCTGGAAAGAATACAGGTTAGAGGAAAGAAAGAAAGAATAATCTTTGGATACGAAAGATAGCTGCTGCAAAGGAAATAGGGCAATTGTTGCTAGTCCTGTCTGGGGGTTATGGAGAGCAACTTAAATTGCCATAATGAAGAACTAATTCATACATAAGGAGTACCTAGCTATACAGACAGTATCCAAGAAGGTGGTGGATCTGTATTACCATAGATTTTTAAGAACAAAGTTTAGACAAACGACTGGCAGGAGCGGTTTATATACAGTTGATTCTGTCTTTAAGCAGGAAATGGACTAAGTGACCTTTTAAGGGCCAGTTTGACCGAACTATCTGTGATAGCAGATTTAAATGACAATGTGGAAGGAAAGCTCATTGGGAAGTGATTTTCCCCCTCATTTAAAAACTATTTTCATCAGGGTTTGTAGTATAATGATTCTGGAAAGTATACAGGTTCTAAAATTTCAAGCAACAACAGTTGCAATTATTAAAAAAGTCACTGGAAACACACAGGTTTTTTCCTGTTGTCAATTAAAAAAAGCAGATGTCTAGTGATTTTTCTGCTGATTTATTATTTACACACACACACACATACACTGCCTTTGGCTTTGTTTTCATTTTGGGTCCAATCCTACTTCCCTTGCACAAAGTTGTTACCTCCTGCTAACTAGAAATAAACTAGGCACCTGTTGTCAGTTCTCCAGAGGTCTGTCACCTTTGTGAGAAACTAATAGCACTGGCTGGGCAGTAGATCTTAATTTTTGATATTTCACGTGCTCTGTGCTCGGATTCTCTGCTTTTGTTCCACAGGCGCATAAGTACCTCTAACACTGAGATAAACAGAAGCTAGGGACATTTTTTCCCTGCTTCATAGAGGCAGTTTGCAGTAGATGTGCAAGCCCTGATGCATCTGTGCACAGCACCCCAAATGGATCCAAGCACATCAGAAAACAGTTGTACAGCATACTGCCTCTGACCACGGATCCTATCTCTAAGCACCCTCTGGAGTCAGGGCTCAGAAGATTGTAGTGAAAATGTAAGCAGCCTGGCAGGTTTCCAGCTGATGAGTTAA
Source organism: Tringa tobata (assembly GCA_033628505.1). NCBI lineage: Eukaryota > Metazoa > Chordata > Aves > Charadriiformes > Scolopacidae > Tringa > Tringa tobata. The sequence goes on along the minus strand of JAHREE010000531.1, from coordinate 2,660,214 downwards.
TGCTGCTATAAACTTCAGTAGTTCCTCTCTGAGGCATGCAGAAGGGTGCAGGCGCTGGGAAGGAAGCCAATGAAGGCAAAGAGCAGACGGCAAAGCTAAAGGCCAGCCTCAAGGATTCGCAGCACGATTGTCTTTGAGGTGGGTTCCTCCCTTGCCGGAAACCCTTCATGTATCTTCAGTGGCGGGGCTGGAAACCAGAAGGAAATTAAGGTACGCATTCAGTGCGTAGCCAGCCTGGCTTGTGGATGCTTGATTAGCATAGCTGGAGTGAAGGTAGCTATGCCCAGCACTCACACCACCCCATGAAAGGATTAGCAGTACAGGGCTGCAGAAAGCCGTGAGTTCTGAATTGTGCCAGGTCAATTCGTTGAGCTTGAAGCTGCAGTGAGGTGGTTTAGGTTTGAACTCGGGTTATCACTTCACTCTGAAGCCTAGGCATGGAAATCACCAAAATATTGAAGACAAGAGTAAACCAGTAGAGCATCAGCAGGTCAAATTCCATGGGACAAATGGAAAACAGCAAAGAGAAGCATTTTTGTTTTCCTTTCTGTAAGGGAAGGTTAGCAGCAGAAAGCTATTTTTGTTTGCAATTCAAGTAAAGCATTTAGACTGTAAATGCTTTGAGTAGAGTGAGTTTGGAGGAAAAAAAAAAGACATTACAATAGATTAGTAGCTATGCAATAGGAGATATGTTCAGCTGATGGTGATTCTTGCTGTGCAGCCGAAGCCATTGTAACAGACAATGGACAGCCAGATTCCTCCCAACACAGAGGCACTTTTTTTTAACAAACAAAGGACTTGTCTGCTGTGCAGTCACCGCCTGGGGTATGCTCATACTTTAACTGGCTTTTGTCCTTCCCCCTGGTATCCCTACATCAGAGACCTCATCCAGGCTGGAGGATCCACGGGACAAGTGAAGTGGTGCAGGGTTGGTTAGTTGACATTGAGCTCTGGGTTATCATTGTACGTTGGTGCTCATCCTCACTTGTTCATAGATACCTAGGGCATATCTGTATCTTCTTCATTATTATCAATGGCAGAAGCTGTAGTGGGACATTAGAGCTGTAATGGGTCCTTACAGATTCAGTGACATCTGCCCCTACAGACACTTTAAGGGATCAGTGAACGAAACCCCCTATGCCAAAGCCCAGTTTTGTGTTTGGAGTTTTGGACTTTGCCATCTTGGGGGTAAAAAAAAGCAAAGAGAGGTCTTAACAGACTAAAATCAAATTGTAATGAATGCTGTAACAAACACTATATTCCTATATTCCCATGGAAGCAAATTTAAGTGATCTAAGTTACACAGCATAACCTACTGCATATTAAGCATAGTCTGAGTGATTAAATAAAATTCTTATGCAAAAGGTAGAAATACTCTACAACCTAAAATTCTACAAGTGTGATTAAACAGTAATCAAATCTGAGAGGGTGATCTTCATATGATAAACTATTTGAAGCACAGTCTGTGGCTGCAAAAGTGTTTGCTTGTCTGGAGTAGATACTTTGTATCTATACAAATTTTAGACAGCCAGGTAGTTTGGGTTTTTTTGTTTGTTTGTTTTTAGGTAACTGAAAGCCACAATGACAGCTGGTGTACTTACCTATACCAGAGCAAACACACTGTAACTTTTTTTTTTTTTAAAAAAAGAAACAAGTTACTAAAGTAAAAGGGACATAACCAAAATAGAGTAGTAAGAGAGAAGTGATTTGTTTGATAATATACAGTACCAAACCTTAAATAGGTCAATGGATCAGTACATGAAGAAATCTTGATTCTCTGGGAAAAATACAGTGAAAGCACTTTTCTTTCAAGTGTTTTGATTAGCTATATATATTTTAATGGTAATACTGCAGACTAACATTATTTTAAGTCTTTTTGTTTTTTTAAGCCTGCTTGGGTTTTTTGTCTTAGGAATAGAAGCAACAAAATAATTTCTTATCAGTTAGAAGGCAAGCTAACAGTAGCGGTTGTCAATACTAAAACAACTGTTGTAGGCTGAGCACTGTGTGGTTCTCCTACATATAAAGGGCATTCTTGGCAAAGTTCCCACACGATGACAAGTGTGCCTTACTTGAAATTAGTGATGGTGGGGTCAGGGATGGAAAAAAATAGAGAGATGTCAGCTGTACTAATCAGATAGATGTTTTGTTGTCACTTGATTTTCTTTCTGTACAGAAAGCAAGCTCTGTAAAAATAGGCCTTCAGTTAGAGTTCAATAATTCAGATCTGGCAGAAGGAACTGGGAACTGTTACTTCCTGTGAATTGCACTGGTTTGTCTTTTGTGTGATTTTTCTATGCTTTACATATAATGTCTAAATAAAGCTATTATTTCGTAAAGGTCTAATAAACTTAATTTGGCCTGGCATTGTGCAACGGTGATCCTTGCTGTTCTCTGTAGTGTTTCAATGGAAATGAAAAGCAGGAGCTGGTTCTGCAAGTTGGTGCCAAGGTATCGAAGCACTTGTGAGATATTTTGAGCTTTTTCTGTGGAACCATGAGTTTATAGCTCTGAAGCTGTAGTTACCAAGTATGTAAAGCTGTTTTCAGTAGTACATTCTTTAAAAAGGTATTAGAATGTTGAGGGAGAAAAAAACCCAAAGCTTGTTTTTTTCTTTTGTAACAGTTAAAAGGGTTGCTACTTTAAGCGCTCTCTCTTAGGCAATTGTTGGCTGGAGAGATGGAAAAGGTTTCCTCCGCTTTAGCTAACCCTCTTCACATTTAGCCCTCTGTCCCTTCAGGAACAGCCAATGAGGCAATCACATTACGGTTGGCTTGTTAATAGAGTTATCAGTTGTTTTCAGATTCTTACTAAGGTTTCTTTCTATCCCTTTCCTAATGAGGATTGGCGGTCGCAACAAATTACCTCTTGTTTGGGTTGTGGAGGTTTTCTGGCTCAGTGCGTTGCTTCAGGTGGTGGATGCGGAGAAGCCCTGTGGAGCACGTTGGTGCTGTGCCCTCTCACCAGCCACGTCCCAGTCGCTGTGGCCAGGTCTGTCACTGCACTTCAGCCTAATTCAAATGCTGGAGAAGCTGGTGCAGAATTTGAAGCACGTGAAGGATTGAGTTGGGTGGGAAGAGGGGTTGTGGAATGGATCAAACTTGTTTGCTGGCTGCTTCTGTTGGGTGATCACTAGTGAAACAGTTATGTGATGATGACATTTTAACTCTCACACTGAGGTTTTATTAGAAAATTTATAATTCCTTGGGTCCTTACCCATTTAAGCGTGGAGATGAGTTCTGTAGTCTGAGGCAGACAAAACTTTGCTAGCCTAGAAGTCATAAGCCAAAATGAATCTGTCCTCGCAAATACCTAGGCTGTATGTAACATGGGAAAAATAAATCTTTGAACCTGGGACCCAGCTTTCTGAATTTCTTGACTGTAGGCACATCACATTGTTGAGCTCCCTGGTACGGCGCTGTCAACTGAAATAGCCTGGGTCCCAGCAGGGTGGTAGGGCTGTGTGCTGGTGGGTCACCCCCTCTTACAGGTACCTGTGCCTTCTGCGGGCTGCTTAAGTACAGGATTGTGCCATTCAGTGAATGAACGTGACTCCTCATCCTGCTGGATGCTGTTTAGGCCGTTTGCATCGCCTCTGAATTGCTCTGTGTGCTGCTCTGTGTCCTTAGCTGAGGAGCTGGCTGTGCTTGGTATTTGTGCTGCAAATGGCCTACTTTTCACTCAGGCAGGACTGTAAGAGAGGTTTTAGTAACTCTCTGCTTTGTTTTCTGACAAGTGCAAATTCAGTATGCTTAGTTTTTTTTTCCTCCTATATTCAGATTCAGACCTTAGAAGAGTAAATATAAACAAAATCTCTTATCTGGATTGTCAGACTCAGCTGTGCTTGCACTCTCTTTTTGTTTTTAAACACGGGAGTAAAGAGAGTGTACAGTGAGCGTACCTCTTCCTACACCTGAGATCAGCTGGACACCTGAAATCCCCCATCCAGGCTGGGCAACTTTCCAGTAAAGATGACACGCGCCCACCTGTGTGATAGCAGCTGATTTCAGGAGGTGGGGATATAAGAATGCTGTTTGAAAAATACTGCTGCACCAAAAGACATACCACTTTGTTTTTCTGCTTCTTGAAAGTGCAGGAAGAAGAATGGGTAGTTACGAGAGACCATACTGCCCCAGGTCTTAGTCCAAATCTGTTTATGCCCAGAAGCGTTCCAGGTTTGTTAACTTTGAAAGAGCTATTGACTTACGAAGCCTGAAGGAAAAAAAATAGACATCACTAAATTGTACGGTGAGCGGTTCATGCAGTGCACTGATTGTTATTTCTGAAAGTAATTCTGTTGATCTTTTCCTGAAGTCGGTCACTGATCACAAAACTGAAGGGTCAGTTCTGGTTAGTTTTGCAGTAGATGCCATTAGCAATGAATGCTTGATGAGCAGGGTCTGTGAGATGCTGTGCTGCAACTGCTTGTGCTTTCCATATGCAACATCTCTGCTCGGTACAAAGTCAGAGTACTTTGCCAGAGTGCAAAGCGCCGTGAGTCATCCTGGCACTGCTGGAGTGTAGAACTGCAGTCTCTGGGCTAGGTGTAAGCCTAGACCCTGGCGTTTATCTGGTCCGTATGCAGAACAGGGAAGAGAAAGAGACCGTTGAGCTCTTCTGCCCTAGGGTGGGTGTATAAACTGCAGCATCCTGGGTGCTGTTTGAAGTTGTTCCGGCTGCTCGTGGTCCCAAGAGGCTGAAACCTCTGTTAGGAGCGAACGTGTTTCTGGGGTGCTGCAGCTCTGCTCCAGAGCCAGCAGTGCAGCATCAGCCAAGGGCATCCCTTTCTCCTGGGAAGGAAGAGGTTTGGCCCGGCATGGTAGCGGTGTAGCCATGCTCCGCTTGTAGCATGACTCAAAATGACTGCACTAATGGGTATTGTGCCTCTCAAGCCATCATTTAGTAGTTTCTCTGGGTTTTTTTTCTAGCCTCTAAAGTTTTAGTGTTAAGGGTCTGGATTGCTATTGGAATAGGAATTTGGGGAAAAAGATCTTCCTAAGTGAAGTTTGAAAGACAGAAGCTTTATTATAAAAGCTTTCTTTTCTCATTTTTGGTATCTGCAATAAGTTGTCCTCGGTATTATTAATTCTCCTGGCAGGTGGAGTTAATTTATTTGTGTATTAGTCTTCATGCTGCTGGATGAGTTATAGATTTAATTATGGTCCAGGTGCTCAGAGCTTTGCTGTTCTTCTAAATGTGAAATATAAAGAAAAAATAAGTCTGAGTAATTTTTTGGCTTGTTGAATAAATGTAAACATTGGGAAACCGTGCCAGAGTATAAATAAAGAGAGGATTTACTTTGCAGAGAATGTTATTATCTACTCCAGGGTATTCTACTTTGTGGGGAGGATTAGTGCTCTGTATTTCACTGGGACACACCTTTTTACAGCTACTACTCTATGCAGCAGAAAATTAAAAACTTTTACCTGTAATTCCTTGTCTTTTCAAAGTTTCTTTTGCAATTACAGCTGATTACTAGTGGCCAAAGGTTGAATGGAGTTAACATAGTCATAACAAGGAACATTCCTTGATTCCCTGGTAGGTGTAAATAAACTACCTACTTGTAGTATTCCCCTTCGTCTGTGTTACTCAGTCTTTCCTTTTCTGCCTGGCACAGTTTTATTCACAGTCCTTGAATATTCTCATACTGCACGGCTACTTATTTATGTTTGTTTGTTTCTGTCCTAAAAGTTTTCCATCACTTTCCCGTAATCTGTATGAAAAGTTGCTTTTGGATGACACTGAATTCCCTGAGAGCTCATAACTGGCTGCTCACAGTGAGGCTGGAATACAAAATCCATCACAAAATTCTTTTTTTATTGAGATTTCATTGGATATTTGGGCAAGGGGCAAGTGTATGAGCTATGTTAATTAACTTGGACTTACTTCTCTTCATTCCTCTGTTGTTTCTACCCTTTTAATTACTGCCTTTCTGCTTTGTATCCCTAAGTCAGAGCACACCATACCTTCCTCACCTTTTTCAGGAAAACTTATGTGTGCGTGTTTAAATGCTTTTCTGAAGGGAGTGTGAATTGGCCCCGTTTCAGCTGCTGCTAAACATCACTTGGCAGAGCCTATGGAATAATATGCCTGTGTGTCTGCTGCAATATTAAGGACAAAAAAAAGACTATGCTTCTTTAATATATTTTGCTATTATAGTATGCCATTTATACATGCAATAGTATGAATTTTTGAGGTGGAGATCAAGTAATTTATTCTTGCAATTGTCCCCTTATGCTCCTTTTAATTTGGGGGTCAGAAAAATTTGTATCATGATTTCATTTTTCTTTTTGGGGCTGCATAACAGCTACCCTCAGGAGTCCACTGTTCGTCATACAGAAATAACACATTTGATGCATCTCCTGAGGAAGCAGCCAGAAGTGCATGTTCTGACCCCATCTTTAAGCTTTTTCATTTCCTTTACTGACACTTAATGAAGTTACTATCACAGCCATTACAGATAATTTTGTGAAAGTAGATTATGTAATTATTACAGTTTCTTGTACAGTTTTTAGTATGAAGTCAAATATTGATGCTGATTCTTCATTTTGGCCCAGTATGGCAATGCCAGTTTGCTGTGGTTGTTAGATGTGAAGTGTGTGTTGGACGTTTGAGTTTGAGGTGGGTAAGGAGTTTGTTCTGGGGAAATCTGTGTGTTTTAGAGCATCTTGATATTTTCATTTGAGATAAGAAATCAGGTTAAATTGAAGGGACCTCTCCGCAATATCTCTGTATTTTCCCCTTTTCTTTGCTCATCGCAGAGGATTATTTCCAAAAGTTTTGCCAGTATCACTGGACTCAGTTCTGGTTCACTGGTATTGAAGTTACGAAGAGCTGTGCAACTGTCTTCTTGCTATCACTGGTACTAGGGGGCCTAAAAATGGATTCTTACAATTTTTTTAAGCTCCCTTGTTATGCTGCAACTTTTGGTTAGGAAAGGTACACATGCGATTTCTTTATTTAATATGGCTAAGTTTAGAATAAGATTAGCAAGTAAACTCTTGATAGGGATTTTCCTATTACAGAGCCTAAATTTAGCTTCTCTTTTATATAAGCGTAATTTTAGATGATGAACTACCTACACTTTGTGGGAGGTTAGTGAATGAATGGACTGAGGGCTGAAAATGTATAGGCTTTCAAGTCCTTTACTCGAGAAGGGAATGCAATTGATGTCAGCATGTTAATTTGATGGAGTGCATTTATAGGAGGCTTTATATAGCTGTTGGGTGTTAACTTAGAACCGTATCTTCATTTGGTACATTTGTTCGTTTGTTGTGTCCTTAGGTTATTTAATAAAACATGCAGTGAAACACTAGAAAAGCTCCTGGACTTGATCTTCCAAACAGCCATTGCTGTCAGTATTATGGTTCTTCATGTCTTAAAGAAAACAGTCATATTTCTTTATAGTGAAAGTGTGATTCTGAAGAGTTATTTACTCTTCATGTATTACTATATAGTTTTGTTTTAAAACTGAAATTTATAGATTTGGGCTCTTCCCAGTGTTGGAAGTCAAACTGAATGCAGTGTAATTTCTGGAGACAAGAATGCTACTGTATAAAAATCTAATTAATATTAAAAAAATACACAGAGAAATAATTCAAGACAGAGCCGTACGCTTCTCAGATTCCTGTTGTTTCTAATACTGACAGCCTTTGTGGGCTTCACACGTGTTTTTCTGTCTGGTTGTATATTGTATATAACTGCTTACAGTGTGCAGGGCATTAAACAAGGTTGGCTTTGCACCACTGAATTGTAATCAGCCCGATCTCATTATTACTCCTAAATCTTAGTTTGCTGTAAGCACACTGTAGATGCTCCCTGTTTAGTGCTCAGGAACTCTTTCCTTGGAAATTGTGTGCCTTTTTAATGTGTCATGGCTCAATTATCACATTCGGTTTTGGCTGCCAAAATAGCCATATATATTGTCTAGCAAGTGACAGCCTGGGCCTTTATCTCTTCCTGGCTGTTTGCCAGCTGTTTAATTGCAGGCCTGTGTTTGCTGTGTGTCACATCTTCTGGTGGTCTATTATACCCAGCTAAAACAATATTTTGAAAATGTTTCAAATGTAAACTAATTCTGTGAGACTTTACGTCCTGTTATTTACATGAACTGCTGAGGATGTAATGTAAGTCATTTTTTTCCCTACAAATACGAACGTTTGTACCTCTGATCATCTCATGAATTTCTAGAGCAGAGAGAAGACAAGATCGGGACGCAAAAATGCTATCTCTTCCCCTTGAGAGATGTAATTAAAGCTGTACACTTTTAATGTAAATTTTCATTTGTAGTTTCCAAGGCATTTTAAAAGCCAAATGTTATCTTTGTTCTGCCCTTTAGAAAAGAGCAAGCAGACAGAAATGGAGCTGAGATCTCAGCGGGAGCGGCAAAGCCTATGGGCCATATTTCTGCTCAAACAGACCCTTTGGGTGGAGACAACGCGGGGTTTTGAGTGAGCGGTGTCTTAGTGAGGCAGAGAACGATGCAGGCGTGGGTCTGGCAGCCGCCTGCTTTCCACCAGGAAAGACTCGAGGCTCGTGTTACTCGTGGCAGAGCTGAACTACCCGTTTGTGTCCTACAGCCCCACAAGGCCTGGGGGATGGAGCCAGGCGGTGTGAAACCGGGATGTCGGGGAGCTCGGCACTCCCCAGCGCCTGAGCGGGCAGGGAATCCTTGGGCTAAGTCTGGATCCAGCTCCCCCTGCTCCTCTTTGTGCAGCTATTGATCTCTTGCTCGCTCTCTCTCTGAAGAGCATATGTCTTGGAGAGTTTCAGCTCCTGGGTGAGATTCCTATCTGGTGCAAACTGCTTTAGCCTTGAAAGCAATGAATGTACATTAGCTAACATTCTTGGCTATGTAGCTTTTTGGCAGAAACTTTGCTTTTCCACTGCTTAAAGAAGAAATCAGGATTTGTTCTATTGCTTGTTTAATAAGAAGAACAACTGTTTAACAAGAAAGATTTGATAAAAGTCTCAGGAAACAGCTTTGCAATTTTAGGTCAGAGGAACACAGATCCCATTTTTGTGCAAAAGCAAAACACCAGATTTATAATTAAGTAGTAAGTGTTAGCTTTTTAAAATGGAAAGGAAAAGATAGCCTGTAGGCAGGATTAGATCTACAGTATTTTTTCTTCTTAATTGGAGGGGAAAAGATCCCATCTAGCTAAAGCCATCTAACGTGCTGGAAGAGGTTGGATATTAAAATGGGCTCTTTTTAAAAGGAAGTGTATATTAGAGTGCTCTTAAACCTGCTTTCTGAAAAGTGTAATATTATGTAAGTAAATATAGTCAAGCGTGTGCACACATGTTTTTTCTGGTTAATCTGCTAGAATAATTCTGGTAAATAAACCCCACTACCACCTTTTTCAGAAAGTGACCTGTTTAAGTAAGGTTACAAAGTGAGTATTAAAGGACATTAAAGAGAGAGTTGTACATATATGGGGCAGCTGGAGTGTGAGTGGTTGTGGCAGTCCTGCTGTGCTGTCACTGCGTGTCTTTTCAGGAAATGCATCAAAACAGTTGCTAGCACAGGATCTACATAATTCCAGTAGTTTACAATGTGACCAGTCTATCTAGTGTCAAAAATAGGCCACTTTGCCATGCTTGACTTTCTGCTTGACTTAAACCCTTCCCTGTTCCATTAGGCTTTTGTGTAAGTGCTGCATGTAGTATATTTTGCGTGTGAGTTTCTTGCATATCTCAAATCACATTACTTTCTGGTAAGCTTGAAGACATCGGCAACTAAGTTTTTTAATATACAGATAAAGTGGGTGCTGAAAGGTAGCCTGACAGCAATCCTTACTGTGGCAGGCGTGCATGTGTGCCGTTGACGTGGAGACTTTAGGCAGCCCCCTGATGTAGATGTTTTCATGATTTGTTAAGAAGTTATTTCTGAAGAGTAGTTACAACACCCAGTTATAGACACTATCTCGTTGAAAACAGTTGCTCCCATGTTAGACATGTTCATTGCAAATTAATGGTGGCCTTGGAGAAGTGAAGTGTTTCTTGAGGTCCTCGGGTAGCCCTGCCAGTTAGGTACAAGGAGGTTAAATCCCAGCAAGACTGACACACAAAGCCCAGCGCTGGCAAAACCACAGTGCCACTTACTCATCACAGCTGAACATTCAGTAATCTGCTTGACAAAGTTTACGTGAAGGAGGACAAGATCGGGACCCGTCACAAGAACGCACAGCCCAAACACCGCTAGAGGCTGATGAAGCCCTGAATGCTGAAATAATGAAATATGCAGAAAATAGGGGGGAGCAGGGTGAGAGCAGGTGCCCATGCGGCAGTTGCTGTGGTACAATTGAAAGGTGTGATATGGTGCAGCTAAAATGGAAAACTGTCATGAGCCCATGGCATTTGGGGTGAGTGTGAACCAGCTGCTGTACTGGTGCTCGAGGGGTTTGCTTGGCTTTCCACGCACCAGGCTCAGCTTCCTCTTGCAAATCCTGTTTCATGTGCTACCTTTATTTGTGATTTCTGACTTTTCGCATCTTGTCCCTCCCTCTCCCATCTTCACAGCTGTAAAGTGAAAATAATTGGGGTTGAACACCGGAATGGCTTTTTTGGAGGAATATTTGTTATATATTTGTAGTTACTTTCTTTGGCAATTCAAAAAAAAAAAAAAAAAAGAAAAAATGAGATATCCTCTTCAGGAGCATGCAGCGTGTTCAGGGTTAAAGCAGGCCATGAAAAGGGACACTTCCCTTTCTTGTCAAATTGGCTTTGGTTTCTTAGATCCATCACGCTGGAATGCAGCCCTGAAATGCCAATTTTCTTGTAAGGAGGAAGCAGAGCCAATTGATTTAAACTTCTAGTTGTGTCTGCTGGCAATTTCCACCAGAAGCTAATTACAGCTAGCAGCTATCGCCAGCAGATGACTGAGTGAGTGGTTCCACCTCTTAAAAAAGAGAGTTTAAATCTGCACAGGGTTTCTTTTCCCTTGGGGTTGTAAGATCGGGGTAAAATTTTTCAAGCAAGTATTTTACACACACCAACAGAAATCTTGAAAAAATAGGTAAATTATTTTATCACACAAATAATATCTGTAGCTGTTCCCAAAACTGGAAGGTAATTTATTGGGCTTTGCACTGTATCCCTTTATCATTTCAAGACTACGTGGTGTGCATGTTTAAATTCTGATGTGATTAACCCAGCTCACTTTCTGTGTTGTCAGTTCTGTAAATTACTTCAGGGTAAATCAAATGGTTCAGACCTTTTTTTCTAAATTAACGCTGTAGGCTTGAAAATGCTCATAGGTCCTGAAAATTTTGCACTTCTTGAAACTGTATTCCACTAACAAGAACTTAGCAAGAGTGAATCTTTTTGATAAAAGATTTTTTTTCAAGGAGCATCACTAGATGGCGTTGCCTAGTAGTCTAACAGTTGAGTGTTAGTTTGAAAATAGCTGAAATTAATGTAAGTTGGTAGAGTAATTAAAAAAATATGTAAACCTTTCAGTATGTATCAGGGGTTTTTTTTCCCTTTTGAATCATGCTTCTAATTGTTCAAGTGAGGGCATCTCATTTGAGTGTTATTTCTACATGTATAGCTCTTAGGCAAGCAGTCTGCTGTAGTCTCTGCTATGGTTCTGCTCTTTTCCTTGCCTTGCTTGAAAACTTCTTTAAGTCACTTGCCAAGGAACTGAGGCTCAGCCAGACCCCATGCCACTGTTTCATGCATGGTTCTCTCTATACACAATTAGCCTCTTTTAATTGTGTGCTGAAATATTAGCGGAAGGACTGCTTGGAGGATGCTAGGTCAGACACACAATAACAGAAAGCCATGCCAGTATTACGTTATGGAATGCTCCTGGGATGGCATATTCTCCTGAAGTCTGATGTCCACTGTCATTACAGGCAATGTGAAATCAACAGAAGTGCTGTTTGGGGTTTTGATTCTGTTTGTTTATTTTGTGTTTTAGACACCGTGCATTTTTTTCTGGCTGGTTTCCTTTGTTTTGTTAGTGGTCAGTTGTGCTTCTGGCTGCAGCACTGGTGTGACACTCCCGTGCCTGCCTGTGGGGCATGACCATGCCTGCACACTCTTCTCTGGTGTGCCTTTTCCCAGGCAAGGCAAGGGGAAACCTGCTTTTCACTGTCAGAAGCATATTTAGCTGAAGGCAGAAAGACATCAGGTAGGTGGGTTTATTCAGGGAGCATGGTAAGAAGTAATGATGAGCCCGGGCAGCTTTTGTCCAGTGCTATCTGTTCAACTTCATCATCTGCCTCTTATAAAGTGTAAGTGTGAATTTGGCATAAACTACTCCCTTTTCTTGGTTCACCAGCACTTTCAATTAAAAAGATCTCCTGCTTAAAATTATAGTTATTTTAAAATTCTTTCTTAATCCATTGCAGATGTCCTTATCAGTCTACTAAAAAACAGAAGAATTGTTCTTGACAGGAATTGGTATAACTCACTTGTTTGGTTTCTTAGTTTAAGTAACGGTTCTTGTATGTCAATCAATTTGCCTGAAATTCTACATTTAGATGTAGAGAGCGTGCACACCTCTGGTTGCTCTAACACTTGTATTTACAAAACAGCATTTTTTGAAGTTTTTATAGTAGAGTTCTAGTTGTAGGATAATGTTGTTGATTTACATTAACAGCTTGGATGCCTATAATGCAGTATCAGATTTCGCAAAAGAATGAGAAATAAAAAGCAAAATTAAAGAAGCCAACAAACAGTAAGCATGTACCAGAATGTACTTTGATGTCAGTAGGAGGTCACCAAAGTTACTGTTTACATGAAAGATTTGAGACTAGGTGCTAGGCCTTATTTGAAAAACTTTCTGAACACCGCTGCTGTGTATTTCTGTAGGTTAATGTAGTTTTTTGTGAAGCTTCACTTTAGAGAAATGGCAAATAGGAATTGAGGTCAGATCAAGGTTGTTTGAGAACTGCAGCACGATGCTTAACAGCCGCCTCTTGTGTGCCGGGGAGGGGCATAAGAATGCCATGGCTTCTTAATCTTCTTTTACACCATGTGTTTATATGTCCATATGTTTATAAGTCAGAATGAATGGGAGTAGCCGTTAAGTAATCAAATCACTTTTGGGCTAACTTTTCAACACTTTATACAGGGTAATTGATAACAAAGGTACAAAATTTGGTACAAAAGAACATTGGTGGGAGAGGTCTATATTTATTTAAGCATCTTATTTAGTAAAGTACTGAAGCATGTGCTCATCTCCCATTGAAGTCAGTGGGTTTTAAGCATGTGCAGAAAACTGAGCTGGGTCCGAGGGAGGGAAGATAGTTAAATGGGGCCAAACACAGAAGGAAGAGGGGAAAGCAGCGTGTGGTGCTGGGGAGTCAGAAATAGCTATTGTGTTCAGTATTTTACGGAAGAAAGCTAGCTCTACCTGTAGCTGTGCAACACACTGCTAATATTTTTAACAGATCTCAAAGCCTCGTCTTCAAAGATACGTGATCTACCAGTGGCTCCACATGAGGTTTAGCCCAGTGTCAGGTCAGTGCATTTGGAAAGCATAGGCTTTGGTGCCCGAGCAGGGAGAGGAGAGGGAAAGCCAGGGAAGTGGGACCTGCTTGCCGTCCCCTCGCCTTTGTCAGCTTTCTTGTGGCGGTTTCAGAAATATGCCATTCGAAGGAATAGCATTTCTGCCACATCTCCATCCCTGTATGCTGTCTGCAAGCAGCGAGAGGCAGAAACGTGAAGCTGTCAGGAGCTGCTCGCTGCATTGCTGTTGGGAAGGACTGTTGCAGGAGTGTAAAATCAAAGTAACCGTTCAGTGCCAATTTTTTCACCTAATCTTTACGTGAGGGCTGAATGCTCATCTAATCCTGTTTATTTGGGGGCATTCAGCACATAATACTAAATGTGCTTGATTTTTTTTTTTATTTGCAGGTCACCTTTTAATGGAGCTGTAAAAGTAAGTGTAAACTGCACCTTCCTTTGTCATCAGTAAGTGCTGAAGGGTGTAATGCTCAGGCAGGAGCATCTCTGGGCTCACATGTGGGAGAAGGGTGGGCAACCCCTAGCGCTACCCAGTAAGTAAGAGGGTTGAAAGGTAATATGGGCTTTTGTTCATTTGCACTCTCTGTACAGGCCTCCTCAACACTGCAAATATCTCCTTTTTTTTTTTTTTTTTTTTCCTTGGGGTGCTTGTCAGGGGACTCTGTTGTGCTAATCCTTACACAAAAACGTCCAGAACAGTTTTTCCTCTGAAGAGTTTACCCACTATAGCTAATGGTTCTCCTGCTTGGTTGAAACAGAGGGCTGGATGGCTTGTCTTGATGACCATAATTAGGAAGTGGAGCTCAGACTGTACCCCACATAGGGAGGTAGCACTTACCCCTTTCAGAGTGCCTTACAGCGAATCTTGGTCCTTGGTACAAGTTGATTAAGTACATTTTCCACACTATGTGGGCAATTCCTGGGGTGAAAAAAGTGTGACCCAGATGCACTTTCAACGTATGCCAGAAATGCAGGTGTAAACCAGATGAAGCAGTCAGATCTCAAAACCCCTTTTCTCCTGTGTGATTTGCAGCTGTTGAATTCGTTAGCAATGCACATAAATGGGCAATGACCCAAATGGGGGGAGCAGTACCCTGTGAAGGCTCTGGACAGTAATCTGGGTGGGTAGTGGAATAAAAAGTCCGATCTGGAGTCAGAGTGTCTTTCCGATCTGTCCTCTTGTGTCACAAGAGCAGCTTTTAACCCCTAGCAACTGCTGCCGCAGATCCTCCTCATTCACTCCCTTCCTTGGCAGCTCCTGTTTGACTGTTTGAATAGGTGATGTCTGCATAGCCATGGTGATGAGAGGAGATGAGCCTTAGGGTGCTTCACCCCAGAAGATCTGTCCCTTTCAGGCACCAGGCAGGAATGGGCAGTGTCTGGAGGTGGCTGCCAGTGCTCTGTGAGTCTGTCTGCCCGTCAGTGGCTGAGACTCCTGGCCTGGGTGCTGAGCAGCACTATTCCTCTAGCAGTTGTGTGATCACTGACATCGGGGTTAAGTTCTCATTTTCTAAGGAAACTTGGTGTGTTTATTTTAAGTCAAAACGTTTTGGGAAAAAAAAAAAAACAAACCCAGCCCAAAACTGTTTCACCATGACATTTCCAGGAGAGGGGGAAAAGTGCCAAATGGAAGCAAATGTGGTTGTGAGAAGCAGGTCTGAGGATCTGTGTTACAGGTGGCTGCCATCAGTGCAGAAGTTGTCTTCCTCTCTGCAGAGCTGAGCTGCCCCGTGTAATGCCAGCATTACAGGAGATCAACCAAAGTGGATCTGATGTCTTACCCCAGTGCCAGGCATGTGAATGTCTCTGCTTTGAATCAGTTGCAATAAAAAAACCCAACACTTTGGCTTGCCCTCAACATCTGAAACGCACCTTTATGAGGTTGCAGGTATTTTCGTCCCACTTGTGTTGTTTCAGAGCAAACCAGCTTCGATGTCATTTGTTGGGTCTGTTCTGTGAACGTGGAAGAAAGTTGCATTAAGTACTGGGAGCTGGGAGCTCAGAAGGGCCTCAGCCCTTGTGTGGCAGGGCTGTTGTGAGGGGCACCATGGCCCGAGCGAGCTCGTATGTGGAGTTGTGTGCGTATTTATAAAGTGTAGACCAGGCTTGCAGGCAGCTGTCTTGATCCACCGTCCCCTCTGGGAGCTGCTCTCTGTATGAACTGGGGTGCCTGGCTGCCACCAGGGGGAAAAGCAGAGTGGGGTGGAGGTGGCGGCGAGCTCTGCTTCCCACGCTGCTGGCGGGGATGGAGAGGAGCCTGAAGCACAGGTGAGCTGCCAGGCCTGACAACACACGCTGCAGGGACTGCCAAAAGGCAGAGCTTCGCAGGGGGATGAATACTGTAAGGGAAAACCAGCTGGCCTAACTCCATCTCAGAGGCTGCCTGCTCAGCACGGAAACCTCACTGGATCCTGTGAGGGGCTGTTTGAGTACACCAGAGACCAACGTGACCAAGGCAAGATGGCCAGTGCCTCTGAGAGAGACCACCTCCGTGTCCTGCACCTGTGTGGAGAAGATGACGGAAGCTCTTCCCTTGCTCTGTATCTTCTAGTGCTACAGGAAAACAGCAATACTGACGTAATAAGAAATGCGCTTTTTTTGGGCATAAAAACAAGATGTTAGAAAAAACAGAAGGTTCGACTGGAGCTTGCTGGGGGGGAAACACTCATGATTCATGTGGGGACAGAGCAGTTGGTGTGGGATATTTTGTGTGTAGGGCTGTGTAAGAAGGCTTGCATGAGAGGCTCTCCTCTGCCTGTCCCCCAGCTTGGAGGTACTCTGGCGTAGCTGTATTTTTTTCAGACACTGCATGAATCAACTCAGGAGCAGGAGGTTGAAGCAGCAAGACAGCTGTTATCCTGCCCTTGGAGACTGGGAAGTATCAGCATGCCATCAGACCTGCTTATATTACATGTACTAAACACGCTTGGTTCCTTTCTTCTGTCTGCTTTTCATCAAAAGGTTAGAGCACAGGCTGAAAGAAGAGGGATTCTGGAGGGCAGGGCCCCCTGCCTAATTATGCATTAGGCACCTTATAATAAACAAATGAGCTGGAGGCTGTCTCCTAAGTGGTCTAATTCCTGTTGTACAAACCCACCAAGGAGTAATGGTGTTCAGTTCCTGCTTTCTCTTGATGTTCACAGATGCTTTGCTCCTGAGCATCGGCTCTTCTCTGCCTGGAAGCCTACTCTCTGGTCAGGGCTGGCCCTGTTGGATGTGAGACAAGGAGGGGGAGGATTGCTTTTTACAGGGAAAGTACATCTCCGGCAGTGAGCATTTACCTGGGAGAGCCAGGAACAAACTTGGTTGCCAGCCTGTTCCAAAGCTGTGATTTGGCAAACGTGGGGCAGTAGGAGGGACAGCACCCAGCAAGAGTGTGGAGAAGCCCACTTAAAGACCAGTTCATCCCTCTGTGTCCCCTTGGGCTAGCTGGGGCCCAAGCTCTTATCTTCACCTGCTAACCATGCTACAAGAGGCGCAGTCTGCAGCAGAAGGGAAGGGCAGATTTGCAGTCTTCTCCTTGTTTGGTCCCTGGCAAGAGGTGTGCTTTCGGGAGAGAGCTTGGAGAAACACTCCCTTAGCAGTAGGCTTTACAGCTATTTCAAGCTGGACCAGTCAGGGCCAAATAAGCATGATTTGCTAACAGCTTTGTATGGTGAAAGGTGGCCCTCCTCTCCAACAATCTCATCTTCTACATGGTCGTTCTGGCAGCTTCCACCCTGGTACCTCTTTGCTTTGAAATGCATCTTGTGATCCTGCTTTTGGCCAGGTAGTGGTAAAAGCAGGCTGGGGCGGGCAGCACGGCTCTGCTCTGCAGTTAGCTGCAATTGCTGGCCACATCCAAGAATGGCCCATGCTTCAACTCGTTTCCTGACCCATTCTCCAGACAACTGGCTTTTCTGCATCATCCCAGGGTTTCTGGCATCTCTTTTGTAGCCCCTGGCTTTTAGCTGGAAGCTTCAGGATTATTATTTTTTTTTCTTTTATAGCTTTTCACATTGTCTGAAACTGGCATTCTTGGCTGACTTCCAGGTCAGGCATGAAAATGAGCTGAAATCTCCACTCCCTTCCTTTTGGTGCTGGACAGTCAGATTGTGGCCTGCCTGAAACTCTTGTGTCTCTGTAGGGACCCCAGGGATGCAGGGCGAGGGCTGAGCAAGGACCTCTGTATAAGTAGACAGAAGTGTCCACCCATCTAGTAATGGTGAGAAATGTCACAGAAGAAGCACCATCTCTATTTGTTTAAATTGGGAGGAAAAGGAGGCACTTACAGAGAAAGCAAGGAATGCATAGTTTAAGCATATTTAATATATATTTGAGTTTAAAAGTGCATTTAATATGTGTTTGGGTTTCAAAGAACATAAATGTTTATAATCAAATAGATAATTTATATTTACTTAAGTATACCTTCAACAAGGAAATGTTGCAAGCTAAGGGTTTTGTAATTGCTTTGTTGACAGAGGCTGGACTTCAGTGAGGCTATTACAGTATTGACTTGAAGAGGATGGATTTGCTAACAGGGTGGGTGATCCTGTCTGGTCTCAGACACAGGGGGGAAAAAAAAAAGAGAAATGGGGGAAGTTAAGAAACTAGTGCCAGATTGTGGCATTGTATGAGTAATCTCAAACAATCCTACTGGTATTGTAGCTTCAAAGTAATATAAATATATGAGGGTGAAAAGGAAGATTTCATTCAGTAGACAGGATAGTGGCAGCCAAGAGAATTAGTTTACATTTTTATTAGGCGTTCTCATTAAGGGAATAGGAGAGCAGGATTTATACACTTCCTGTCTCATAAGGCTTATATGGGACGTTTCAGTACTGGGATGCTTAAGCATCTCAAACTAATGAAAAGATCATTTCAGGGCTCTTGAACTGCTTTATAGCTTGTGATAACAGAAAAGATGTGCTTATTTCAGGAAGGATTGTTTAACTGGTAGAGAAATGTATGCTTGAGCACTGCTAGATCAATATGCCAGTGGTTGTCACATGCATATGTAACACAGTAGCTGCATCTGTGGATCTGATGTGTTTACCAAGAAACCCAAATAATAAGATTGTGGGTTTTGCCTTTGCTCAAAAGAGCTGTGAATTAACCTGAAGAGATTTTGTATCTTGTGCTAAGAGATTGTATCTTATTCTAAGAGATTTTGTATCTTGTTTGGAGAGATTGTAGAGGTTCTGAGAAAGAACTTTTTTCTGTAAAACAAATACTAAATCTGAATAAATTATAAATCAATTTTCATCTAAAGCACCAGAGATCTGTTTCATTTTCAGTTTTATTGCCTCTTTTTACACTGTTTATTAATTCATTAACTATACTAATTCATTAGCTATATATTATTAATGCTAATTATTGTTAATTTTTAAATTTTAATTATTAATGTTAAATCATTAGCTATGCCTTAAAGTATTCTTCATACTTTTACTATATGTTTGTAGATGAAAGGACAAGTTGCTGCCTTTTTATGAATTTAAAATTAAGTGAATTAATTCTTGCTAGCATTTCCTAGTGTCTAAAATGTAATATTGTGTTGGTATAAAGCACCTCCATTAACTTCAGTGACATTAGTCAAGCCTCAGATGAGATGAGAACAGAATTCGGTCAAAGGGACTGAGTACACTTGTTCATTTTAATAATGCTCTGCATAGCTAATGCCAGCAAAATATTTCCTATGCCAACTAAATATACTAACCAGTATATATCCTGCATACATCCTGTGGAAAGCTACAAATTAAAATAGCTTTGCTGAAATCTTTTCTACCTCATCCATTAAATTTGGGGGGAGCACCTATCCAGAAGGGATTTAAATAGAAAAATGTCCTGAGTTTTGGGTCTTCATTGGTCTTCATTGCCTCCCTCTCTCCTGCCCTGTTGCACAGTTTCTTAGATTTCCAACTAAAAGCCATTAAGAGCTCAAGAGCTAAACCTGCTCATCAGGCTGACAAAGGCAGTGGCTAGTTGTGAGAAATCAACCCCCCTGGTTCCCTCATAATTAGTCGAGGTCTCTGGTAAATCTTCAGGAAAGGGGAGAATAGAAAATCCTCCTGTGATACGTTCTGCATGGGATGTTTCTAAAATAGTTCCAGCCAACGCAAGCTCTGTCTCTTTAGGCAGAGAAGATAATACTGTGTATTACGCTGATCTCATTTATCTTTTTAAGGCTCCTTTTAGTTGACCCTTTGCTGCTGACATTTGTAACATTTCCTAGATAATAAAACTGAGCTGCTGTCTGACTTTCCTTAACCACCAGGAAAGTGGTCCTCTCCTCTCTGCTCCTCTCCACCAGTTCCCACGGACCCACTGCTGCCAGCTCCTCAGCAGTCATGTGAATTCCCCCTCCGAGTTTGGACCTGAGCATGCCGCTTTCGGTTCATTTTTAGACATGTATTTGAACACTGCTCTCCTAAGTAAGAATCAAGATTGCATCCAGCTGCTCCAGACTATTTAAATTTTTCTGAATGTGTGTTTGTTCTGGAACAGCCCCGCTGAAATGAACAGAGGAGTGGGAAGTGCCAAGTGTATCCTTGGCGGCTCTGAACAAATCCCTGCCTGATAACATGCTTTGGTTTGTTGTTCGACAGCGCAGTGAGTTTATTGAAATTTCAACGGTCATCATTAGGCTTCAAAAGTTTACCTTGCATCAGCATGCAGGAAAAACTTTGATGTTGTCTTGGAGTCAAATTTCAGACTCGGTATCGCTTGTTGCCATGTGTGTAGTTCTTCTGCCACAACAAAGACAACAGATATTTCCCGTGTAAGACCAGTAATGGGTCTGGTATGGGGCACTCTGTCTGTCCTTTTGGTGCAGGACATATGGGGGCTGAGGCTCCAGGGCTGAGGGAACAGTACCGACCTCTTTCCAGCAGATTTATCTTTCTTTAAAATCCTGTGCAAGCACCTTCATTTAGTTACAGTTCCTTGGGATGCAGTGAGTCTGCTGACACAGTCTCGTTTACTTGGTCTAACGAGCAAATTACTCCCTACCTCAGCAGAGTTTATTTTTGGTGTTTCTGAGGAAAGTGTGATTTTAAAAAAAACAACAAACACATAGAGTTTGGGGGTTTAGTTTTGGGGGTTGGGTCTTTCTGGTTTGTTGTTGGGTTTTTGTTGTTTCAACACACATGGGATCCATTGAAGGCTGGAGGTGATGTTTGACTTCTTTGAAAACTTCTCCTAGTTACAGAGCAGGGCACAGCCCAGGCACTGTCCCTTCGGGTAGAGGCCTGGATCATTAAATGCCACATAGAGAGCTTTAACTTCTCAACATTACGTGCTTAGGCTGGGCAGGGAAACAGATAGATGCTGCACCCAGATGCAAGCTGGCTTGTTTACAGACTTCATCTGTGGAGTCACCACAGACAAGTCCAGCTTGTGCCTCCCTCAGCCTCTGGTCTGACATATATTCCCAGAGCAGGGCAGCGTGGTAGCACTGAGATTTGGGAAAAGCAACTTTAATATTTGTCCATATTTTGTGCGTGCACCACACGCGGTGGAGTATTTTCTGCTGCTCTTGCTTCTTACTGCTTCCTTGTTTCTACTGCTAGAGCCTGATCATTCTTGAAGGATTTGGTCATGACTCAGTAGTTGTGCTGAAATCCCTGAGAATGTCTCTGTAGGTTTTAACTGATTTTGGAGTGCTTTTTGCTGTGGGTGTCCCTGTGCTGCGAGACTGGGATATCTGGCCTCAGGCTTATGGAGAACTTTCTTTCTCCATCAGGGAGAGCTGGACGTGCCGCTGCTGGGATCATTTTTTCTCTTCTTCAGTAATACAGATATATTTTGAATTTGGGTCCACGGCCAAAGTAAGAATAAAGTGTTTGAGAAAGCTAAATCCAAAGAAACCAAATGTTTCCTTTATTTATGTGTTCCAATTTAAAAAAAAAAAAAAAGATAGTTTTATTTATTGAGATAGAGGGGAAGGTAAGGTGATTTCTTTACAAATGAAAGGCTTTCTCACTCATGGGGGTCTGCAGAATTAATTATTCCATCCTATGTCTTTTTTGTGAATATTTGGGTATTGACATGTATTTTGTCAAGCTCTGATTTTGCTATAAGTTGCAGAAAAGTAACAGCAGTGTCATGCAGCTGAAATAAAGGGGAAGGCAGGGAAACAGTCTCATGCTTGGCAAGTGTATAAAATGTAGTGGTCAGGGGACTGAGAGCAAGAAAACTCTCTGAGTGTTTGGCTAAGAATTTACTGTGAAAAAAGTCAGAGGTTTTTTTATGCCTTACCATTTTTTTACTTTCTTACAAAAAATGAGGATTCAGAGTGCTAAGCTCAGAAGGAATGCAGCTGCTGCTGCTTGGATAACTTTACAAATGCCTAGGTGTAAAACAATTGAAAATCTGAATGTTTATACATATGCATTTTTTATGTTAAGCAGACTTCTTGCAGTGTCTCTGAAGCTGTGTGTACAACTGTTGTATACTGTACACTCCCTTTAAATTGTTTCTCAAATTGATGGTGCTATTTTTACCTGTGTTTTCATACACATTTAATACATCCTGTAATATTTTCTTTCTTATATATTTGTGTCATTCTTACATTATAACACTGGCATTAATTTGATGTCTTTTCTAGAAAAGATATGCTAGAAAAAATTCTCCAACGCTTTTTCTTTCCTATCAAGTTTGATAATCGTATAACATGTAATTCACTTTAGCAGTGGAACTGTCTCCCTTGTAGTTCTTTCAGGAGATAATTTGTGGTGAATTTGCCCGAGTGTACGAGCCATAGGCATCCTCTGGTGTTTTGCTATTTTTGACTGGCAGGAAGCTGGGTATAGACAATTTGCTCTAGCGGTTATAGATGTGAAATATTTGTCTTACTAGAAGACGGTGTTTCTAAATTTTTGAAAAAAATTTTAAGACAGAGCATATAGTCAGGTAGTTAAAAAGAACTTGAGGAACTTGTCAGACAGTTCGGAATTAAGGTTGCCATGTGTAACTTCAAATTTAGCTTTTCCTAGTTTGTGAATATTTAATCAACCTCCTGTAACGTGTCCTTGTCATTTTATTTTCTATTTCTGTTCTTCACTATTGAAATATTTTTAGATTAAAAAGAAAGATAATTTTAAGCAGAAATAAATGTTGACAGTAGAAATATAAGCACAGCAGATTTACATTGATAGAGTTGTTTGAGATTAACATGCAAAGAGCTAGAGGCAGTGTATCATCCTCTTTAGACTTAGTTTATAGTAAAAACATGATAGATTATTTCTATATTATTATGCAACAGGCATAAACCAATTAAGAAGTATTTTACCATGCACAAAGAGGATCGTTGCATTCATTTGACTAGAAATCCAATAAGAAAAAATACTCTGCTTTTCAGTAGTTGCTGGTTGTTATGTGGTTATCTCAGGCATGCTTAGAACAAAAGTTTTATAAACAAAACAGAAACTTCTCCAGTTTCAATATGAGTGTGATGTGAAGAATTCGATCTGTGTTAGAATCAGCGATGGTGAAAGATACCGAGGTATTGCTGTCTGTATGATGAATGTTTTCAAATAGGTACGAAGCAGATAACTATGCCATTCATAATTATTATTTCTTCCCTGAGTCTGTTAGATTGTCAAGGAAAAGGAGTTTTGTCTTCATGAGATGAAGACTGGCTTGATTGTGAGAAGAGTAACAGTTTGAAGGAGTACTAGGGGCATATTCAAGGGAAGAGGAAGAAGGTGTCTTTGAGAGTGGATGGGAGGTGTTCAGCTGAGCCAGATTGAGGGAGAGAGGTAGAGCAAACGTAGGCACGTTCTGGGAGATTGGCGGTCAGTCTCTGCTGCCTGAGATTTTAGTGGAAGACATACTTACCTTGCATTTCTGAAAGGAGGCTGAGAAAGCTGTGAATGGAGTGGGAAGGTGTACTACAGCTTGAAAATTTGAACTCTGAGGGGGCTGGAAACATACAGTCTGCAGAAGTAATATGTTAGTTTTGTGGACCTAATGTCAAAATTAATCAAACAGCAAATAGATAAAGATATGGGGAAGTCAGTGTTTGAAAGTTGGGATTTATTTTTCTGTTGGATGCTTTCTGATACCAAATAATTTCTTTGTGCTTGGCATATTGAGTGTACCTTGTTGTTTTGAATGCAGCCCTTATCTATGCCTGCTTCACCTTGTGCCTTGACTCCATGAGCTCGGATGTGCCTTGACACTCCATGTGCCTTGGCTTGGAGCTGTGCCTAGAGGCTGTTTAGAAGCTAAAACACAGCCTATACCTGTTTGTTTGGCAGCGCTTTGTTGGAAGTGCCAACAAAATTGCTTCCTGGCTTTTAGATAGATTCCAGGTGGAGTTGACCTTCAGACCATTAGTGATATTCAAGGGCCAGGTATTTGAGAGATGGTTTCTCTCTGCTCCATACCTGCCGTCTGGGGAGGATGCTCGGGTTTCCAAGGTGCATCTCGATGGGACCTGCTCCCAGAGGCTGGTGAGTTCACCCTTTTCTGTGCTCTGCAGAGTCCTCCCCACATCGAACCGCGGGTCTGGCAGGATACGTAACTGCAGTACCAATTAGCTGAGTGGATTAGTTTATGACTGTGTAGGCAGTTGATGTTTAAGTTACTAATGTAATTTTTGTTTGTAGGGAGGCTTAGCATAGCCACTTAGTTGATCTGAGAAACACAGAAAAGCCAATCTACTGAGTACATATAAAGCTTTAAAAATGGAAAGAAGAAAGCATCGTTAGGAACATATCATCATGATGTGCTGCTCCATATTGCTAATCACTGTCTTTATGCCTTCAGTGGTTCAGTGTGTTGTATTAAAGGTGGACCGCTGCTTCTTCCATGGCTCAGAAAAGCCAGTGGTTAATGAGGTTTTGCTGGGTGCTGGAGGTCTGTCCAGGGCAGGTCTTTAAAGGGAGGTCCCTGCCCTAAAGTGTTTGAGAGGCAAGTGGAAGTGTTGTAGATTGACAGGTTTAGAACATGTTAGGAGATTTATCTTTTCACAAAGCCACGGTCGTAAAATTGCTGTAGTAATGACTTAAATTTGTTAACATTTAAAGAAAAGAAGCACTCATAAGTGTTTAAGGCATTCAGGGTAGCATGAGGAGCCAAGTGCCTGGAGGAAAACAGTGTAAATCTTTTTTTTAATCTTTAGTACACAGAAACTTAGGGTGGGCTCCTTAGAACTGACAAGAGTGACAGTTCCCATTGAATGCAAACACAGCATATGGAAAAAGTCAGATAGAAATTACTGGTGTCATCACTTCAGCATTGACTCTCAGCAGGAGAATGGTACCAGATTTTGCAGTACTTCCCTTCCTAGAATATATTTTGAACAAATCCTAATTTGCTTTTAGTCTGATTGGAAAAAAACACTGTTGCTGCCTTAACATTACGCTTTTAGCTCCTGTATGGCATACCCACATGGGCCTCAAGTTCCTCATGGTCATGTAGTTCAGGAGTGACACTGTCTTTTAAGTACTGCAGTTGCATTTCTGTAAATGGGGGCAGCTCTCGCAAATGGGGACAACCCTGTTGTCCTGAATTCTTTTGAATGAATGAGGCCTCTTGCTTCCTTTCTTCTGAAGGCATGAGGGATGGAACATGTGGTAGGAGGGTCCAGTCCTCTCTCACTGAATTTTACTGCTTGGAAGCTGTGGTACCAATGATGGAGGAATCATGTCATTCTGCGCCTGCCAGAATGGGAGCTTCATGTAACCCTAATCCTCCTGGATAGTTGTGCGCATGTGAACACAGCCACTAATTTCAGGGCCTGCTGTGACAGGAGAAGGGGTAGTGGTTTTAAACTAAAAGACAATAGATTTAGACTAAATACAAGGAAGAAATATTTAACGTGAGGGTGGTGAAACACTTGAACAGGTTGCCCAGAGAAGTGACAGATGCCCCATCCCTGGAAATATTTGAGGTCAGGTTGGACAGGGCTCAGAGAGCAACCTGATCTAGTTGAAGATGTCCCTGCTCATTACAGGGGGGTTGGACTAGATGACCTTTAAAGGTCCCTTCCAACCCAAACAATTCTATGATTCTAATTTTATGTTTGCCGCTTTGCTTTTTAGCAACAGAGGTTTTGTAGTTAATACTAGTGTTTGCTTGCAATAGAGCTCAAATGAAGATTGTCATTTAAGTGTCACTTGGTTTGGGGCATAGCTGCTCCTTGTATAGTGGCAGTTCCTATAAACTTGATGTTTACTGAATGCTTTTGTGAATATAATTTGCTGAGAACAATATTTTAGGTACTTAAGTTATTATTTTGGAGGGGGAAAGATGCTACTTGCAGTCGATGATCTTCATTTGCCAAGAAGCAGAGTGTGTTTTAGGCTTATCATCCAAAATGCATGTATTTAAATACATTTAATACTGAGTGCTGGAAAAGGTTATTTATTTTTACACTGTATAATCTGCAGCATCCACAGGGTAGAATTTGTACAAAATAAAAGCAAAGGTACTGCTTCCAGAGTCTTTCCAGAGCAGGTGGCATCCAGCAGCCTGGGTATTTTGCCCGAGATGAAAGTTCTTGCTTTGTTTCTTTCGGCCTAAGAGGTTTAAATAAAGCAACTTTGTGGTTAAACGGGGCATTCCAGCAACACAGCTAGCAAAAAGCCATATGCCACCGATTCCTCTTGGCCCTGGGTACATGACGTGCTTCCTAGGTAGCTCAGAGTCATCTTTTCTTCCACTGCACAGTCAGAGCATGGTCAGGCATTCGCTTCACAGTCAGCTGCACCTGGGGAGATCTTACCAGATTTCTCCTGTGGTGGTTCAAACCCCTCCCAACTCTGCCAACTGGAGGATTCATATAAGTGGGGATTTATATTCCTGCTTCATACTAAATCCATACAGTTCCTTGGTATGCATCCCACTAAAATAGGTTAAGGAGAAGTGACAGTCTCCCGTGTCAGCAGTACTGCAGGAGCAGAAATACTCAACAGACTAACTCTTCATCTTTTCTCTACGTTCCCCAAGAGGAGGCAATTGAAAATCATTTCCATTCATGTAGATTGGAGACTTGAACACTCAGTGCTCTGCAGAATATCTCTGCATTGCCACTAGCAGTTATTCAGAGTAAAATTTTGGGGACAGAGCTTCTATTAAGTACAGTTGCATCCAAGCAAACATCTGACTTGGTCCACTTCTCTTTTCAGCCCCCTTTAAGATTTTCATTTAAGTTGTCCTCAATAAGGGCAGCATTTGAGTGGCCATATGTTTGGCAAAACACATAAACAATTTACAACCGTTGTTTGTATTCATTTTTGTAGTTCTAAAGTTATTTTAAAGAAACAGCCCAAAGCACTTTTTTGCAGAATTAATAAATTTTCAAGTAAATCTGGAAATGCCTGTACTTCTACTCAGATCTCCAGAAAAGTGCATTTAGTTCATTAGTTTCATGCTGAACTGTTAACATTTTAGGTTGTTTTATTAGGAGAGAACAAAGAACTCCTGGCTTGTTGAAAATTTGTTACACAAAAATAAGGATGAAAAGGTTCCAAAAGAGCTGATGTTAAGCATTGCAAACTGGATGAAGTTGTGCAGATTGGAAAGATTTACAAGACATCTGGTAATTAGCTTCCAGCTCCTATGGAGTCCTGCCCTGTGAAAGCTGCTGCTGCTTGCACAGGAGGGGGAGCAGGAGGGGGTTGAAGTGTAACCCTGAAAAGTTAGATCTTTGTGTTCACAAATTATCAATGGGCTATTGAAGAGTCTCTGGGTACCTCTTTGGAAAACTACCTCCTACCAAAAAAAATACCCAACATCTTACCTTTTGCAAGATTTTCTTCTCTGCTGGCATTTGCTTGATGCGGTGGGGGAGTCACTGTTTAGCAGGTCATTGCCCCGTCCCATTTATTACTCTGTCTGTAAAACAGAATATTGACCTTGTCTTAGACACTTGCAGTAAAAGTGGTTGCGCTCAAAATGATGTATTTACTACTACTTTTGGGGGGAGGGGGCTTGGTACAAATATTTAGTCATCTAAACGTTGGTAATCAATCCCAGCAGTTGAACTACTAGTAAAAATGTTTATCCTTTTAGTTCTAATCTGTTAAGTACAATGAACAGACAGCCTGTCTTAAGTTTTTTCTGGCAGTGCTATACTTTAAAATTAGGCATTTGCAGCAAGAAAGAGCTTTATTGAGAGTAGTTATCAGAAAGAACATTATTTTTCCTAGATTGCAAATGTAAGCAAATGTGTGGTTAATGGGGTTCACTAAATTATGACTGACTGAGAATATGAAGGAAGTGGAGTTATGTATCAATATATAATATTAGGACATGTTGGAAGGAGATTATACTTAATTTGTATATAACCTGATGAATTTTGCTACAGTAGTCATTAGGCGTCGTATTCTTTCCACTGATAAATCATGCTTATAGTCTCAAATAAAAACCGTACGCTGTCTGAGCCTTTTCTTTGTGAGGTTACAGCCGTTCCATGTCTGTGTTGTAGTGGTATCTAATTCCTGAATGCAGTACATCTGGTGCTGCAACCTGATCTACTGGAAAGAAGGATTTAGCACCCAGGAAGAGGTCAGTGCTTTCCATGTGCTTTTGCTTTGCCCGAGGTCTGAGTTGCTGTGTCCTGCTGCGGGCGGTAAACTGCCACCTTCCCAACAGCTGCCTTAAATCTGGGCTATGGGGGAAGATAACATTTCTTTTTCATCATAGTTCTTAACAGACAGATGTGTAAAAAGGTGAAATGAAGTAGCAGCGTATCTTAGTCCACTGGTACCAGTGGTCTCCAGGAAGGCTCTGTGCGGGTCACAAATTTCTTAGCTCATCCTGAGCAGTGGCAGCGGTCTTGGAGGAGGGCTACAGAGCCCTTCTCCTGAGGCTAACCTGAACAGCTTCTGCTCTATAGACTTTAGCTGTCTCCACAAAGAACATTCATTTGAAAGAGTTACTCATTAAATTAACATTGTTAGAGGGAGCAATAGTTGGGCTGGAGTTGGCTTTTCAATAAACAGATTTTACTGAGTGAGACTTGTTTCGCTTAGATGTTTATTGACTTTTTTTCCCCTGGAATGATTATTATTTTCACATTTTTCTTTCCTGTAGTACACTTTTGTGGAGTAAAATGAACTCATATCAGACATTGATTTCTGTGTATTTGTATGCACGATGCTTTCTCCATTCCTTTGAATTGCTGTGCTTTTGGAACTAAAGCTGGTATTCACAGGGTTTTTAATGCTTTCAATACACAAGTTGGATTTGTATCTACTCTGTACCAAGTGTTGCTTCAGCTGTCTTCAATTCTACATTATACAAAACAGATTCCTACCCTCAACTGCTTTTGTTTTGAAACTCTCTAAATATTCCTATTCAATTAGTGAAATGTACATTGTTGGGCTAATGTTTTAGCACACAAATCAAGTTTGCCTTATGCTCAGTACAGGACAGTTACTGCTCATAATGGGTCACTCTACAGGTTATGGATTAAGTGGACAGAGTGGAATGGTGAAGAGACAGAGGGAGGATCCTGAGCCTCTACTTTGATAAATGGGACGCTGCAGATCCGGAGTTGCCCTTGCAGAGTATAACTCCAGCATGTTTTAAGCCAATTCAGGTGGAGCTGCTGCAGCCCCCCACTTCTGCCCTACTCCCCACCACAGCTACCCGCTCCCCTCCTTGTGCTGATGCTGGCATCTCATCCCTGCCAGGCTGCAGCCAGCTGCGGCTTCCAGGAGCCCAGCCAGCCTGGCAGTTACTTCTCAGCACCTCCCCCCCCAGCACCACAGAGCAATTCAGTATGGGATTTCACCAGCACCACTACAGGTGTCAAGGGAGAGGAAGGAGTAAGAGGAGGCACGGCCCTGGATTTGCTGGGGTTAATTGGTTGTGGAATGGCACAGGTCACCTTGCACTCAGGTCTGCTGGAATGGGTTATACCACAGAGGCTTGCTTTATATATTCAGATTGGCAAAAGCTTATTTGCAGAATTGTTTTGTTAAAAGTACAAGGATAAAAAAAATCTAATACCAAATAGTAAATTAAATGTATAAAATTGTCAACAATGATGAACTGAATGCCCTGCACTGAATGTGAAGCTCGTCATCATTTTGCTTTAAGCAGAGTTTAAAGCCCATAGCCAAAGTTCTGATGATAATTTCAGACCATGAATCTTGTGAAAAAAGGGAAAATTTCATTTTGGTCAATCCTCAATGTCAGAAATTTTGTTAACCGGTGTTGGAACAGGACTAAAGACAGGCCTTCTAAACGTTGGACCATTGCATTGAACCCGGTTCTTGATTTTTGGATAACCAGATTCACGCCCCTTCAAAACAGCTAACTTCTTTCAGTTCATATGAAGTAGCTCGTGACAAACGCTGTAGTCACCCCAGCCATGAAATGAGGCAGACTTGAGAAGTCATCTTTATTGTGTGGGAGGTGGGGAAGGCCTTTCTTTATCAACTGGGAAAGGTCAATTTTATTTTGAGAAATACAGCCTTTTCCTAGTTACAGAGATTTCCATCAGACTTTTATGGCTTCAAGTTAGGCATCCGACACAGAGAGCTGTGGCACGGTATTTTCCATTTCATTAGGTTGTACAATGTGGTGTGGAAATAGATGGAGGTGAGAGGGAGGAAGTATTTACAAGTAATAGTAGAATTACATTTGCAAGAAAGCCTATGCTAGAAGGTTAGGAAGACTGAACCAAGAACTGTCTTAGATGATGACAATACAGACTTCTTTTGAGGGATAGAATGAGGGAAAGTAATGTTGCTACAGGGCAACATTCAGGAAGTTAGTATGAAACTACTAAAAGTATGAAACTGATACGCATGTATTAAAGATCCTGAAGTAGGTGCTTCTTATTCAGAGTGTTAATGTATATTAATGGAGGCAGGCTCTTCAATCCACTGGTTTTGTCTTTTCTCCATCTCTGTGTGGGTAAGCTGTAACTTTGTTGCTGAAGCTGAAAGCTGATTTTTAGAGGAGGGGGGAAAGGCAACTTCTAGCTATATTGCTGTGAAGTGGTGGAGAAGCCCAATCCTGGACATTCTAAAGGAAGAGGAGGAGGAGGAGGAGGTTCTACTGCAGTAGCACCAGGCGCATTGGGTGTTCATCTTCTTGACAGGTGGATACACCCGCAATTCAGTGAAGGTGACTTCCCAGCAACGCTGTCTTTCTTGGTCCTTCATGAAGTACCTGAATAAATCATGTTCACTAAATTGCACTTTCTCCTTTTATGATATTGGAAGAAAGCTTTTCCACAACATTAGCACCATTCACAAGTTTAATCATGGAGTATGCTGTTAGGCTTGAATTGTCAGACTGTGGTGATTCTCTAAATCACTAATGTGCTTTCTGTCTTGAAAAGCACTGTTCAGAGGTGGAGTTCCTTTCAATTTTTGGCTGAAGATACATTCATTAAACACCAAAGCATAATCCACACAGCAGTGGAAGATTTTTTAGTATATCAACCGGTATTTGAAATTGCCTGATGTTTAGGTATTTGGGATAGATTGATAGCTGGGGACTTCATTTGAACGGCTCTAGTTGACTTGCAGGCTTAGTTTGTTGAAAATTGCCCCATTATTGTTCCTAAGCATTAATCTTTTCAAGTTTACTACAGTTTTAAAGCCAATTGTATGTTTAGATTAATTAGATCCTTAAGTGAAATTAATTATTTTAACTGTTCTTTCTTCTTCCACCCAAAGCGTGTGCGTAAAGGATATTGGGACTAATAGATTTTCTTTGTTGATGGTAAAAGTGTAAAATACTGGTAGGAAATCCTAAACTGGATTTTTTAGTGTCACTTAGTTTTTTGACATGAAGATTTTGCAGTGGATGATGGAGGTGACTGATGCCTAAAACACATGGATGCCACAGAACTATTGAATGAGCTACTAATAGTATAATCTTAGTCCAGCGGGTAAGGTGATGGCCTGGGATTTGGGAGATTTATGTTGCAGTCATACTCCACAGCACACATTTTCTGGATGACATTAGGCAAATGATCTTGTGTCTGTTTTGTGTATTTGGGGGCAGACACCTTAAATTAAGGCTACATGATTTCTCAGGCACCTGTGATTCTTTCAGTATGGATTGCTAGCATCAGTACGCAGGCTATAACACATTGAAGAATAAAATGCGCATGTATCCCAAATGAGTTTTGTTAGGGAGTTGAAAAAGATCATCTCTCATGGAAAAAAAATCAAAATTTGCCCTGTTTGCTAAATACAAATTCATCAGTAATTTTGAGTGGAATGAAAATGTGAACTGTGAACTGTTATACCTGGTAAACAGATTTCTGTGGCAAAGTGATTTGCCCTTAGTACTAATTGATCTTTATACCAACAGCAAGAAAATAGCGCACGTTTTGCCACTAGTACTACTAGTGTTTCAACACTGATGACAGGGAGCTGGTCTTTTATGCTAAATTATGGCTTTGTTATTATTAACACATGGTGAAGTAGCAGGAAATGTTTCCCTTTACTGACTGTCCTGCTCTGTGTTTTAATAGGGAGCATGGATAATTTCACTAGTGTAGGCATGTGAGAGAGACTTCTATGCAAATTTCAAGATATTTTAAATAAACCAAATGTTCAGCATGAACTTTCTTCATGCCTGTGACTCCTGTGATTTCTCTATTTTCAAAAACAACTCACGTTTGGTAAACTTTTTATATATTACCTGGATAGTTTATATTTATAACTCCTCTGTCAAGAGCATACACAGAAACAATCTGATATGTTTTGTTACCTGGTTTAAATTCAGCATTTCTGTTGTAATTTAGCTAACTAAGTTCTAGGGTTAGTTATTTTTCAAAAGAAAAATTACAGTAATTCTGCCTCCATAATTGGCTATGGTTGTTCTGGAAGATGGAGAGAACTTGAGCAGACTTCTAACAGCAGCAAGAAAGGTCCAAGGAACTAACAGGAATACAAAGAGGAAAGTAAAGTTGAACTATTGGAGCAATGAACTCATTTAATGGGGCTTTTGGCAGTGGAAAAACTACCAGCTTTCCAAGATACATTACTTGGGTTATCTACATATTACAGCTTTGATGGAATTATCAAATGATTTGTTACTCAGTTTCCTTTAGTAAGAACAGTGTATATTCTTCTACTAATGGCAAGTTTAGCACTGGAGGTTTTCATCGTCTAAAACACTACAATCTGGCATCTTTCTCTTTAGGGTGATTAATAGCAGATCTGCACTCAGATAGATTCCCGTAATGCTACAATTTGACTTGAACCAAACACGGCCACATGATTACATTTCTAAGCCAGACCGTGCAATCTAAAGTTTATGCCCTCTTTACGCTGGCTGCAGGAGGACAAATGTTACCTGATTAGGCATTAAGCGTGGTGTTACAAAGCTAATCCGTTGACGTTTTTGGAACACGTACGGTTTGGCCAAGTTAGTTTATGTTGGATCAGCACTTTACTCTGAGTAGCCACGCTGCTTTTGATCTGGTAGGAGGAGCTCTCAAGTTGGATTTACTGTTGCATTGAAGCATGGCCTCAGCACAAGGCCTGCACTGCTTTACAACCAGCTGAATTATCAGGGGATCCAAGAGTTAAAAATAGGCTGGTGGTTTTTTGTTGGTTTTTTTTTTTTTTTAGCAGTAATTTCTAGATTTCAGTCTTAAGGGTGTGGTAGACTTTAAGGAAGTGATAGAAGCAAAGGTTTGTGCAGTGTTTGTACAAAACAAAAGTCTGTACACTAGACTGTGTGTATCCTCAGTCACACAGAGCCTCGGTGGATCTGCTAGAAGCAGCAAATAACCTTTTTCAGGAAACAGAGGTAGCAGATAATTCAGTGGCAGGTAAAATAAGAACAGTTGTAGCTGTATAAAGAACACAATAGACTGAAACTTTTTTTTGTAAGAAGTTGCACATAACCTGGAAACCTTAATAATAGTGAGTACCTTATCAAAAGGCGTTTTCAACATGGATTTCATATATTGCTGTAGGCAACCTACATGTGTCCAACCCTAGAAAAATTCTGTAAACCAAAAATTAGGGCTATAGTTGACGCTCTTGCCAGTGAAACCAGTATGCTTTCTGCGTATAGAGGATGTACTACTCAGATTCTGTAAGTAGAGGTGCTTAGGCACTGGCACCAATATGAACACTGAGAATAAGTACTCCAGAAAGCCCTGTAAATGAGGCATTGAAAAATAAAGAAAATGGAAATTGCTGTCCATGCTTGTCTGTTTTTAAAGGTCTCAGGACTGAAAGCCACAAACGTATGTATTTAATTAATGTCCATTTCCTTTCTTGTGCTCTGTAACCAAAAATACAAGAGCACCTCCACAATTGGGAAAACAGGATTAAGGAAAAAAGGTAATGGATAAATTTTCTTCAAAATGTTGAAAATATCAGAGCAAGAAAATAATCTGAGCATCTTTCCATTCCCATGTTTAACATTAAAATACAACTACTGGTGATCTGTGCTTTCTCCAGGCTTCGCAGAGTAACACTGAACTAACTCTCAGACAGTGTGTACTGGATATAGATTCTTTGGTTCCTTGTACCAATAACACTTCTCATAAGCCTGTTTGACAGACTTCACCGTCAGGAAGCTTCCTAAAAAAACAAATTATTTCTTTTCCCCCTCAGTTGTAGCTTATTACAGCCCCAAATTGTTTCTCATAATAAAGCATAACAGAGTTAACATTAAATCTAGCTAAATTGCATTTTCCATCACCCTTTTTCTTCTTAATTATCACAGTCTCAGTCCTATGAAGTTGCATTCTGTCACCAAATTTAGAGCCTTGTGCTTCAGAGGAGTGCTGTTGACAGGGAAGCACATTTAGCAAGTGCAGAAAGCAGCATGCTACCAGCATCATGTAGATTGGAAATTTCTTGTCCTAGTTTCTCATCCTGCAGCTAGTTCCATATGGGCAGCTTTAATACATTTTGATTTAGTGAATTGTAACAAATGCTGAATTCTGATTTCTGTAACCACTGCATCAGGAGTCAGACTTCTCGCTGGTGTGAATGCCGCTGCATCTGTGTGAATGCTCATAAGACTGTGCTGGAAGAGCTGTTCTTGATCTTTGTGAAACCTGAGAGCCAGGGTTCAGCAGAGTTAGGTTTAAAGGACCTGGGGTAACCCCATGCGGCCCTAGAGTTTAACTCACATCTTCTCAAATTCACCATCTGAAGTCACACTTATAAATTAAATCTTGTTCAGTGGACTAGCTTGGATAGAGCGTGGTTATAAATCCTTTATCTTATCTGGATCAGGTATATATCCCTCAGTGAAGTGGCATAATGAATATTTAGGTAGGAAGCAGATGTAGCCAGTTAACTTTATTCTGTTAATTTATCTAATTTATTTTAAAAAATATCAATCCCTCTTTTATGTATGAAGTAAAAACGTCTTAACTTTTCAAAGAATGTTTTGTCACTTCAGTTAACTTGCTTTTTATTTTGCCTGAGATTCATTTAGCCCATATTGTAAAAAATTAATCAAATATTTCTTTTATTGAGAATATACTGGTAGTGCCTTTACTGAATTTGTGATGTTTTGTAAGCTAATTTTGGAGGGCAACAGACTGATAGCAATGAACTGCAAATGCATGCTGTGTAGCCAAAACACTGAAGTTGTCATCAGATCCATTGCTCCATCGGGATTTTGCGTTCTAGAGGACAGAATAGAGGAGGATTTTGTGTCCATATTGATTCCATGGGGGAAGTCAGAACGAGCTGGGTCTTTCAGCGATGAAAAGAGTAAAAGGAAGTAAATGATGGAAATTCCTCATTGTAGCACTCTCCCTGGGGTATTATGTCCAGTGTGGCAGACAGTGAGAAACATTCCTAGGCTGTCGCTCACCACAGCTCTCAAGGTCCAAGGTGAAATGCTTCAGGCCTGTGCTTGCAATAGGAGAGCAAGTCTCTTGAATAGCAGGAGAACTTCTGGGAACAAAGAGCTCAAATACAGCCCCTAGAAGGATCTCCCATGCCAGCCTCTTTAGTGCCCAAGAGAAGGAGGAGAGTATTTCTCCTGGGTATTTCAATGAAGTAGAAGATTGCAGAGTAAAGCTTCCTTGTATTCCCAGTTTTCAGCCCTGGGTTTTTGCTGTCCTCTGTGGGAACAGAGAAGTTCGATTTGCACTGGGGAGTGGCAGTTCCTTCATTGTGGCTTTCTGCAGCACTGAGATGATGCTCTGCAGATCCAGTCCCAAGTGGGTGTCATCCCACCATCCTGTCCTTGTGGAAATAATTGCAGAGGCCAAGACTGCCGTGTATCGGTCTGGTATGTTTTGCTGAGCCTTAGAGAGTGTGGGTTTGTTTACTTCTAAAGAAGATTACCTTGGTATGTATACAAAAGACAAAGTAGGCTGGGGATGATCCCCAGTGGAAATATACAGGTAGTAGAAGCCAAGTGTGATGTCTTGTCTCTGCACTTTAGCCTCATGTTGCCTCACACCAATAATGCAGTAATGGAGGGGATTTTCAGGTTGCTAAAGAATATTTACACCACTGGAAGTGAAACACCACTTCAGCTGTTAAATAGAAATTTCACAAACCTCAGCCAGGTGTAAGGAAATTGTTTGATTTAACAATTTTCTCCTTTATTTGACTGCGGTTATTGTTACAGCTTTGTGTTACTTTTGACATGGCAGCAATTTTTTCTCAGCAGTAGGAGGGGTGTTTTCTTCCTCTTAGAAGGTTAGGAATTCCCCTTCTCACGTTTTAGGTCAATGTTTTATATTTTGCTAGTGGTAGTATAGAAGAGGATTGCAGATAGTATATAGGCAGAGAGTTATTGC
This sequence comes from Tringa tobata, assembly GCA_033628505.1. Classification (NCBI taxonomy): domain Eukaryota; kingdom Metazoa; phylum Chordata; class Aves; order Charadriiformes; family Scolopacidae; genus Tringa; species Tringa tobata. The sequence continues at coordinate 2,624,045 of JAHREE010000531.1, read as the reverse complement.
ACTTAGATTCTGGCTACTGGCTGATAGATGCCCCTGCTCTGACTTGGTGAGTGATTACCAGCAAGTTTGGCACCGGACTGGTGCCACGCTTAATTGTGACTGATTCATTGGGCTGAAATATGTCACTAATTTAATTCAGCTATTTCATTAATCTGATTGAATTGCATCCAGCTGTTAGAGGTGTATGAAGTAAAGGTACCTGACACATGAGGCAGGAGCACTAACCTCTGCATTAAACTATAAAACAGTCATTAGGACATCTAGTGCTGAAATTGAATTGCTCCATAGAAATTTGGTTTCCAAGCACAATACTAATTAGCTATAAGCTTGATGAATGTCAAGAATTAATTAAAACATTTCAGTGGCCTGTGTGGGTTTTAAATATTGTCGTTATTGCCCCAATATTTTCAGTTCTTACACTAATTGCTTTTTAGAGACCATAAATGGAATTATCTTCTGCAGTGACTGAGGGTACTAACGGTTCATTACATCATCAAAAAGTGGACCTCCTTGCCTCTGGATTTCCCTTTTTTCCCTAAAATTTATCTACTGTTTTTCTTCTGCTTTTGTGCATGCATTGCAAATAGAAATGTAAGATCAGTGATTTTATACCCAAACTTTATTTTTACAACACTTCTAGTTTTCCTTTCTTAGCTGTCCTCTGGAGGCCAGCACGCCGTTGTTACCTACTTTCATTTTGGTAACAGGAAAATAGCTACAGCTCCATCAGATATGTTTTTGTTTTTAATTGAATAGGATGTCAGCCAAAATCCATGATTATTTTGTCCTGTTAATGAAAGGTCTGCAACAGTTTAAACATTTGGTACATGAAACATCCGCAAGATAAAAAACACATTGGGAAATTATAAATTGAAAGGGAATTCATAATCCAAATGAGCTTTTGGTTGTTTCCCAAATACGATCTTCATGTAAAACTAGCTAAATTTTTGGTGCAGGAATTGCAGACACATAGCCCAGACTGCTCGTATTCCTTGTCTCTGATGAGTGTCTCCATGTGTTTGGCTACATCTTAAGGATGAACGTCCAGCATGCCACGTTACAGACTGCTGACATATGTATGACAAATACATGAGGTGACATGACATGGGGAGAGCTTTAACACTTGGAGGGCTTGTAGGGAGACGAGTGTCGAGCAATGCCAGAAACCACAAACTCTCAGGCTACAGCTTGATGCCATGCCCTGTTGCTTGCTTCGTGTGCAATCACATATGACAGTCCTCAGTGCCTGTTCCTTGCGACCACAGAGGAAGAAGGATGGGGACCTTGTGTCTGCGAGATGTGGGTGGTGCCTGGGAGGCTGCCGAGGTGGGGAGAATTGAAAGGATCTTTTACAGGGCTGCATTATTGACTCGTCTGCATAGACGTGATGAATCCACCACGCCTGCGTGAGCTCAGCGGGGTGGTTTTCCATAGCAGTCAGTTTGAATCTCGGTGGTTCAGATTCAGGACCTTTTGCAGAAGACTAGGTTAGTTTTTACCCTGAGAGTTGCTTACAGAGATAAGGTTGTGCTTTGGTTTCGTTTGTGAGGAGGTTAGATGGTTACTGTGTGATAATAGCAGTAAGTATGATGTCTCAGAAGTCAAGAAAAGGCTTGTTCATTATCCCTTCTTTCAAAGCTTTGCTTTAATAATTAATTATGCAATAACCCTTCCCCTAGTGAGAAATGCTTTCAGTATTGTACTTCTTAAAATAAACTGGTTTTGGCTAGTAGTCTCAATGCTGATTGCCTGGAGGCGTAACACAAATATATCCTGAAGAAAGCAGTTATTTGGATTGACAGTGCTGTAAGAAGCTCAATTCCAGGTTATTTCATTTTCTCTCTCTCCCATCCTCAGTTTCCTGCCCAAGGGTGTGACATTTCATTCTAGCCTGTGAAACAAGCGGCAATAAATGTGTATCCATATACGTGTAAGTCACAGTTTTTAGGAAGGTATGATCCATTTAATGCCTGGAGAAGACGAATGTGATCAAGACATACAACTCCTTTTATGAGTCCCATGTGATGTCATGGGAAGGGCATGGTGTAGAAGCTCAGAGCAACCACATGTTCGAGAGAGCAGGTGGGGGTGTGTTTCAGACAGTGACAGTCCAGTAGTTCCTGGTCAATCAGTTTCATTGCTGCATCTCCACAGGAACAGTGGAGCACCCAGCTTTCATGCCAGTTTAAAACACTGAGCCCACTGAAATCAGTTGGAAATTAGGCAAGTGTTAAAGATAGGTTTGTATTAAACAAAATGAATGTAGAAGGAAATCCGTAAAATGCCTCTCTCAAAGGTATGCCTGACTCTTTCCTTCTCTCTCCTCTTTTTTTACACAGTGCCGGTCCTAAAGGAGATAACATTTATGAATGGAGATCTACTATACTTGGACCTCCAGGTTCTGTATATGAAGGAGGCGTTTTTTTCCTGGATATCACATTTTCATCTGACTATCCATTCAAGCCACCAAAGGTAAGGGTAAGGTTTTTATTGTGTTTATTGTTTTTTCATATGTGGGAACTTGCAGTGAGTGAGTACTCATCGCTTTCTCAGTATCAAATGTCCTCATGGTCTCTTGAAAACTACAAGGTCCAAAATCTTGGCTTGCAGTTTCTTAAAAAACCTGTGTCTAATTTATTTCCTGATTACCATAGTCAATACTGATTTCCAAGCCTTACCAAGTGATAAATGAGATGATAATTCTAATCAAGAGTTAAGATTCAAGAAATTTTGCTTTTAATAGAAGACATTGTAAGACCTTCTTATTCCAGCTACTAAAATATATGTATAGTAAACTTTTTCCTGTTATGAACCAGATTCTATATTATAGATTTTCACATATTTTATAACAAAAAAACAGGAAGCTAAAATAACTTTAGATAGACCACTGTAGTGTTACATTGTCACTTCAAATTGGCTAAATTACTGTGATGATCCCCATTATTGTAAAATGTCAATCTACTTACTACTGGTAAGATCAGCAACCTTGTTTGATAATATTTTTAAGCAAAAGCTCTTTTTATTCAGTTAAATTAATCTTAAACTAGAATTTCATTTCCTTGCTCAGAAATAGTATGGATACTTAAGAAATCATAACTTACTAACGGATATCAAAGAAGTTAAAGGTTGTTCCCTTCTCCCCTCCCTTAAAGCCAAATTACAATTCTTGACCAAGTCACCAGAAAGGACACTGCTGACATTCACAAGACTAAATACGTTCTACCACACAACATTTCTACAACTTAAGGCTCTTGTGGCTATAGCATTGTTATTATAAATCAAATACCTTTTTTTCATTCCCAGAAGGATTACAACATAAAGAAGAATGCACTCTCTACATATTTCACACTTCTCTGAAATCCACAAAATTTAATATCCTCTGAGTTAAGATTGTTATAATGAAGTGATGCAGAGTTCTAGACAAAATATTCACGACAATCTTATAGATTTTTTAAAGCACAATCATTTTTGAATTTTCAATAGTTTCAGAAAACATAGACATTTCCCCCATGCATCAGTACAAATAAGGAAATTTTCATCATCATCTTGTGCTTTATGTAATTAAAACACTTAAATATTTCTAACTTCTTATTTGTGCAGAATAATGTCACATGCTCTACCAATATTGGTCTGAAATAATTTTTTTAAAAGGATGGTGTTAGTGTGATAGCATTGTTTTGACTGTATATTATGTCCTGCCTAATGAAGAGTAAGGCAAAGATTTCATTGCTAGTTTGAACAGGAATAATACAATACTCCAATTTTAAATATTAATTTTCATGGTCTACATTTAGGCTTTTGAAAGAAAGGAAAAGATGAAATAATACTGCACACACAACCAAAATCTGTCTACTTCTTCACCTTCAGGAACCACAGTAAAGTTACATTTGTGATTAGATTGTTCTTGACATGCCATATGTTCATTAAATAGCATACAGTACTACAAAGTAGCTCCTAATTTTTGTGGGTACCAGACAGAGGGCCTGTGTGAAAGCAGTTTATGACCCAAAGATCTCCATAGTAGGTTTCTTAAAGGTAGCCATGACCACAGTAAATACACACTCTTCTCTTAAATAATTGTGTTTTAGAAACTGAGCAGAGAGGAGCTGCCTCCACAGAAGCTCTGAGCGCATCCCTGGGCAACACTGAATGACTCTCTTTCTATCTCTTACGCTGTGATTCTAGGTTACTTTCCGTACCAGAATTTATCACTGCAACATCAACAGTCAGGGAGTCATCTGTCTGGATATCCTGAAAGACAACTGGAGCCCTGCTTTGACTATTTCAAAGGTTCTGCTGTCTATTTGTTCTCTTCTGACAGACTGCAACCCGGGTAAGGAGCTGATAGTTTACTGAGCATCCACTCTTAGTCGTTTGGGTTAGTTGCCATGGAATGTAATTTGTATATTTAACTGTATGCAGATTAAATAAAAATTAATATTTTTAAAATGGGGCATGAAACACTCCTGCTTGGATACGATCCCACATTTAATGGCACTTTGCATTCCTGTGGCAAAACAGAAAGTAAATAGCATTGAGGCCTTTATTTTCCCCAAGGTATGGCGGAGACAATAAGCTGATGTCATTTAAGGTCTGTATTGCAGGAGCTCCAGCAAGTGAGTGATCAATCCAGGAAAGCAACAAAGTTCTCTTGAGTTATAAACTCATAAATTCTGCAAGGTCGGAAGGGGCTGCCGGAAGTCCCTTCCCTTAAGGCAGCAATTGAAATGTTTAATCTTGCAAATGTGACGGGGAAGATGTTCAGAGAGATTTTTCCCTTTTTCAAAGAGAGTTCCTTGTTCCTCTTGGCAGGGGAGGAACCCACTGGAAGCAGTACAGTTTTGCAGCAACAACTGTGTGACCAGTGTCATTAGGCAATGAATGCTAATTGCCTGCGGTCAGGGCAGGAACTGAGCAGTAATGCTAAGATGACAGTTCATTCACAGAAGACTGGTAATGATTGGGAAGAAATGGTTTACCCTCTTTGATGCAAAAATTTGATGGCTCTTGAAGCAAACTGGATCCCCTCTGCATGTGTCCTGCAGTCCTGATAACCAGTGTACACTGGTCTTGCCCAGCAATGTGACAGGAGTGTGCCAGGCTGTGCTCACAGACTGTCCCCTCCACCCAGTGACCCTGCCAAGGGATGAAAGCAGGGCCCCTGGCTGGGGCAGGATTCATTGATATGCAGATAACCACAACAGATTTATCTGTTTTCTTTTTCTGTTCATTGTGCCTTGTGTGCTTTCACTTGGAAATGTCTTGTATGATAGGAGCCCCACTATATCTCACAGCGTTTTCTGGCCTAAGAAAGACTATAGTTTGGAATAGATTCTCTATTTTAAATTGTGTTTGTTTGAGTTGGTGGGGTTTTTTTATTGTGGAATGGTTTCTAATGCTTCTTCTCCTGCCTTTTGCAGCTGACCCTCTGGTTGGAAGCATAGCCACTCAGTACCTGACCAACAGAGCAGAACATGACAGGATAGCCAGACAGTGGACCAAGAGATATGCAACATAAATGACAAACTACTTGTGCAGTGTGAAGGTGCAGAAGGCAACTTTGCAGTGTGCAACAAATCTTTATAGCCTTTACAATACGGACTTCTGTGTATATGTTATACTGATTCTACTCTGCTTTTATCCTTTTGAAGACTGGGATACTGCCCCCAAAAAGGTAAATGCTATCAAGAGTAGAAATTTGTAGCTGTAGATTAGTTATGTTTAAAATGCCTACTTGCAAGTCTTGCTTCTTTGGGATATCAAAATGTATTTTGTGATGTACTAAGGATACTGTTCCTGAAGTCAACCAAATATTATAGTGCATTTTAGCCTAATTCATTATCTGTATGAAGTTATTAAAGGTAGCTGTAGGTTACTAGGAATTATGTCATTTGTATTAAACCCAGATCTATTTCCAATATGTGGTACATGCTGTTGTGAAAACTGTTTTAACTTTTACCTTTGTCAGTTTGTAATGAAAGGATTTCCTTTTTCCCTTTGTAGCTCAGAGAGCACCCAGTGTATCATCTCAAACACAATAAACATGTTCCCCAAGGAGTAGTTTCTTTGTTTTCCTATTTTAAGTTAATATTTGAATAAATTTAATTATAGTAACAAGGCAGGGCCAATGTATCACAGATCCCTGTGGATAATCTTTAAATTAATATACATAAGCAAAGGCTTGCTATTAAATGTTTAATGCACACCTGTGGATTGTTTAAGTTTTCCCTGTTTTCTTTTTAACAGAACAAATGTCATTTTTACGATTTCCTTAAATCTGATACTGTTCGGCTCTTTCTCAAGTTGGAATGAGAGCATTGCATATGCTTCCTTCAGAAGTTAATGTGGCTGGTTGCTTCAGGGCCAGTCCTGCTCTAATAACAGACTGCCTGAGTCTTGCCACATATATTTTTTGCAGGGCAAGGGCCAAGTTAGAGATAGTCTGGTGCTTTTGTTTCCGAGTAAAGCAAGTTACTTGCTGATCGGACTTGCTGATCTAGAAAATTACAGTTATCCATTGAAAATGGTCTTCCAAAGCATGATTGAACACTATATCATCTGTCCAGAAAAGAGTGAAGTAGAATAAATTTAATCAAATTTTTATGACATAAAAGCAGTTGTGGGGGAAATGAACCTTTGTTCGTAAAAATGCAATCTGTACAACTTTTAGAATACGTTTCTCCCACTTCACTTTCTGGCTTGGAAATTTTGTAACATCTGTAAGTAACAAAGATATACAGCTTTATAGTACATACAGTTTAAAAAGTAGAGTCACTAATAGTTTTATAATTTAAGCTTTTATAGGTTGCCAGTCACAATATTGATTATTAAAAAAAAAAAAAAAGGACTTGATCCCTTTAAATGATTTTTAAAATTATTCTTCATTTTAAACTTTACAGTCTCCCTTCCTACCTGGTGTTTTTGGAGATAATGTAGCACTTCCATCAATAAGATACTCTGCTCATTTAATATATGAAAACTGAATATTAAGTTTAAATATTAAAGCAATAGAAAAAAACATTAAAGGTTTAGATCTAAAGTTAGCCATCGCTGTATCAGTCCCTGGTTTTTGTATCACATAACCTTTGACCATGACTGTCCACCCTACTTTAAGTATTTCTACAGATTCCTGAAGGTGGCTTGAAGAACTGTGTATCCCAAATATCTCAACCTAGAAGCCGGTCTCTCTTGGTAGCTACACAATAGCTTTAGAGTTCAGGTTATAAAGTGCAAAAGGGAATGAGAAATGGGATCTGGCAGGTGAATATGCCTAAATCAGGTAACAGACTAATGCCAGGAGATGAAGTGCTGGAAATCACTGCTGAAGGTGACCAGAGTTTCTCATTATGTCATTGGACGTGTGAGAAATAGCACAGATTGGCAAAGAAACAAGGGGCTATCACATCCGGGCTGGACGTCTAAAGTCTGCTCGCTGCTGACCATTAGCGCACTCGTGGTGACACGGTGCTCGTACACCACTCCAGTGACTTTCCAGTCAAGAGGAAATGATGTATTTCACACGTTAACTGTGTTGCCTACAGAATTTACAGATATTTATATCATAAAATATTATGGTATAAAAATACAGGTTTTAATCCTAACTTTAATGTATTTTGGTTTTGTATTTTACCTACAGCTTCAGATACCTAGGTGTACAAGTGGGATGCCTTGTTAGTGTTGCCCCATCTTGCCTTCCTTGCAATTGGATCCTTTACACTGAATTCCCATCCTATTTTTTTTTTGTTGGTTTGTCATGATTCTGTTCTTTTTTAATGTAGTTTTTTTGTGTGTAAATTTTATATTTACTGAAGTAAAGGTTGTTTTTGTGTAAACATTTAAACTTTAAAAGAAAGAAAAGAAGCTAATTTTGTTTCTCAAGTTCTCTCTGCTAAACCATGCAGTAGAAAGAAATTTGTATTGTTAAATAAATCAATTAGTTGTTAAATGAGAATGTGTGTCTGTTTTCATGGGGAAGGGAGAAACCCCTGCTGGAAATATATCCAAAATACCAGTTGCAAAGAGCATCTGGTGTTTTCAAACTGTTTCCTTCCTGGCTGTGCTTGGGTGAATACTGGACATTACCAAAGCACAGCGCTGATCCTATTCTGCAGTTTTAATTTTCTGTTCCATGTTCTTATTGCCAATCACTGGGCTCTGTATTTGGGAAAAAAGTTAGCTGAAACAGCATTTTTGTGAAAAGACCAGCTAAAGATATCACACATCCTCTCCTCATTTCCATTTTGGGTCGGCTTTTCTTGTTCTGTTGTCTTTGGGATTTGAGTGGGGAGCACGTGCAGCTGGCTGGGAGGGTGCCTGAACCAGGCTCCGGGATCTCCCGGCACAAGGAGCGCTCGCGTGGGAACCGGCTGTCCCAGCCTTTGAGCTGTGATGCTGCTGAGGAACAGACAGGGCCAAACCAAACAGGCAAACATGGTCACATCTCTCCACTTCTCAGCTGAGGTGGTGGCAACATTCAAAGGAAATACTTTGTCATATCAAATGAGAAGGGGTGGGTGAATATAAATGTATTAAATAAAAAGATATTAAATACAGTGGAAAGGCAAATATACATCAGCCTTGTTATTTCTCTACTAACACGTTCTTGGTGAGCTGCTTCGTGTTCTGTGATGTCTTAGCAATGTGTGGGGCACCTTATGGGGAGATGGTCTCAATTACTGATCGATGTTGACTAGCAATTGCTTGAAGTCTATAGCCGAGAAGGGGAGGGAGTCATATGGGGCTAGAAAGCAAGACTGCAGGGTAGCCTGAGCCATGAGCCAGGCTTGCACAGCCTTGTAAGGAAAGCAGGAACTGAACCAGGTCTGGTTCGTGCTCTGCTACCTCCCTGCCTCTTGGGGAAGAAGAGGAAACTCTGCCACGCTTTGCTGCACACCGGTTCATGCTCTGTACCAGCTTATTTGTGGCCATGGGTATTGCAGAAAGTGAGACCAAGCATCTCCCTTCCTTCATGTGTGGGAACCAGATTTGTGGCGTCGCAGCAGCGTCCCTGCTTGCCTGCACCACGATGGGAGAGCTGCAGGGCTCGGGCCGAGGGGCTTTGCACTGGCTGGGTGCAACTCTGAGCTCCAGGGCAGCCCCAGCTACCCCTTTGCTGCTGCTGCTGCTGCCCCGGCTTCCCCACGGCCCTGCCCGGGTCACCACAGCACCTGCAGGGGAGGAGGCTGGAGACCTCAGCAGCTTCTACACTGATCTCTGCCCCTGGGGTTTTGTCAGCATGGGCGCAGCCAGCAAAGGAAGGACTCCTGACTTCGGGGTGAAGAGTGAATTTCATCTAACCTGCATTTCCTTCAGCGAAACTCAGCACTGTGAAAGAAGGAAGGATTGTGCAGGCACCCTGAACTAAAACAGCTTCAAAGGAGAGTGGCAGTAGCGTGACTAAAAGGAGATTTGATTCAGCCATAAACCAGCATTGTATTTCTGCAGCCCATGCTATAGCTAGGGAATGCATCTGAGAACTCGGTGCTGCTTTGTGTAGTGTCCCCTCAGCCTCTGGATGGTGGCACTGCTTGCGTTTGTATGGCGTGGTAACTCCCGAGGCTGCTCCGCTGCTCCCGTTCCCTCACTAACCACCCCGCCTGAAAGCGGCTGGAGCGGATCCCAGGACAGCAGGAGAGATCCCGTAATACAGCATGTATTTTAAAGGGGGAAGATGTGAGGCAACCACACGGCTGCTTGTTCTGCTGCCTGACCTTGCTGATGTTGAGGATAATGAGGCACGTTCAACTGTAGCTTAGGTGGAAGAGCAGATAATGCACTTGGAAGATAATTGTTGGAATGTTTGCGGCACACACGGGCTTCTGCTTTGTTATCCTTAAAGAGGGAAACCTGCTTCAGCTTGTCTTCCCCCCCCCTCTGCGTGCACGTCTCTCTGGAGTGCAGTTATGACTGCCTCTGTGGCTGGATAGAACAGAAAGCACCCAGCATACTAGCAACAGTTCTGGGCATCCTTAAAAATAAAACCTGCCAGGAATAGACAGAATAAGAGGCATAGTATGAAAAGTATACGTATCTCATCCTCTCATGGTGACTATGTCTGAGCACAGGCTCTGCAGCTATAGGCATGTAAGGTGTGACGGGACCACGTGCAGGGATGATAAATGCATATACGTCTCTTTCGTTGTCATTATTGCTCTTCTGCTGGCAAGGTGGGGACAGCTCTGTCTGTTTATGTAGTGGTTCCAAGTATCAGGAAGCATTTTGTAGCTTTGTTGTCCAAGATAAACACCTCTTTGAACCATCCTGAATTATTACTCTCCACAACATCCTTTGACAGCAAATGTTACAGTTTAGTTATGGACTGTGTGAAAAAATACTTTGTTTGTTATGTGAATAGTACATGCCACCTGTGATGTGAACACTTCATTTTGTGCCTCCTAGTTTTGTACTGTGAGAATTAATGAAGAATTGCATCTGCTCTCCTTCTTGATCCCATTTATGATTTTATGTACCATCACTGTTATCAGCCCCTAGTAACCTCTTTTTTCAGACTGAAAGTCCTCGTTTTTTTAATTTCCCCCTGCATGGAAGATGCTCTGATTTTCCTGATCACCCTTGTCTGTACATTTTGTAATTCTGCCCCAGCTAATGTAAAGGAATGAGAGCTGCACGCTGTACGCAAAAGGTGAACTCACAATTCATCTGGAGTAGTGTTTTCTGGTTTGGTCTGCTTGCCTAGGAGTTCATACTACTCTGCCTTTTTGGCCATAGCTTATTGCTTAGCTAACGTCTTTCTTAAGCTGTGTTCAGAGATGCTGGAATCTCTTTTCTGAGCAATAGCTAATTTAACCTATTATGTAGGTCTAACAAACTTGTCTTTCCCAATATCCGCTGCTTTGTATTTATCATCGCCAAATTCATCTGTGATCTTATCTCCCAGTTCTCAGGATCATGAAATCTTTTATCACCCTTGTCAGGCAGTTTTAGTTTAGTCTGCCTCGAATATTGACTCTGTGTGTGCCGCATACACCAGGAGTGGGAGGTAACAGCAAAAGCAATAGCAAAGAGCACTGGACAGGTCTGTCTGCCAAGAAGTGATGGGTCCCCGAGGACAAATTATCAGCTGGCTTCTGAATGGCACAAATGAAAGCAGCTGCCAACTGTTTTCATCCGTCTGGGCTTTGTCTCCCTCTACAGAACAAATGTCAGGTCATTATTTAAAGAGGAGCTCAGCGTGGGTAAATTTTGCAGAGTGCTGAATGAGCTGTCATCCCGGAGATTAGTTTTCTGGGATATCATATAGGTAGAGAGGGGTGAATCACAAATCCTGTGGGAGACCGTTCCTCTGAACGTAGCAATTGGATGTATCTTGGAAGGATACAATTGGGTTAAAAACCTGCAGTCTAGTGTCCGTTCACGGCACCAGGCAGCAATAGTGGGGCTGGCAATGCAGAGGTGATAAATGGAAGAGGGAATTAAGCTGCTAAAGTACAGCGCTGTGTGATGGCATTCCTTATACCAAGGAAGGCAGCTTCTTGCAAGCGTAGAAGTCTACGGTTATGTTTATGTATTCCAGCATTTTAAATCTGCGTACATTTGTGAAAATTTGAACCAAGCTGGGACTCTCTTGACTGCATGCTAAACAAATGCCTTACCAGAACTTACAGTTCCTAATTTATAGGCAGTGGAAATAAAGTGACAAATGATTTTAAACGTGTTGTCAGTTTCTGAAGGGAAACATTAATATGCTCTATGCCTTTCTGCCATTGCCTGGGTTTCCCTGTTAGCTATGAATCTAATGTGCTGTCTTTTCACTGCTGGAATGATTAGTTATTACGTACAGGCAACAATTTTCATCCTATTCACTTCTGAGTGTTGCTGTTTCCAGTCAATTTTTTCCATAAGTATGGATTTAATGTAGAACTAAAAACATTAAGGTATCATTTAAACTTCATTCATTGATTTAGTTGATATTTTACTGTAAAAATGACCTGAATTATCTTTCTTAAAATAAGAGAGTAAGAATTAAATTACACAGTAGTTCTTCTGGTAGATTATGCTATTTATTAGCAGGTCTGTTACCTCGTTCAGCATATTATATAGGTAAATCACAGACTTTACTGTAATTTTCCTTTGCTTATTGCATAATATTTGATCCAAGCATTTATAAGGTAGGAGACGGAATCAATGAAAAAAATGAATTACTGTGAAGTTTTGTTGTAGTGAAGGAGAAGGAAAATAGAAACTGTCACACATATGAAAAACGTTAAATGTCTGAACTTTGTGTTAAAGAAAAACTGAAGTTAGGACAAATCAAACCGCATGGTGACTTTTCTGGCTCAGCTAATTTCCTGCACTTCCATGAGGAAAAAAAAATACAATAATTAAAATTAAAATTAAAAAAGTAAACAAAATGAAAAAAAGAGAAAAGGGGAAAGGAAAGGAAAGGAAAGAAAGGAAAGGAAAGGAAAGGAAAGGAAAGGAAAGGAAAGGAAAGGAAAGGAAAGGAAAGGAAAGGAAAGGAAAGGAAAGGAAAGGAAAGGAAA
>JAHREE010000531.1:2326267-2606839 GCA_033628505.1 Tringa tobata | reverse complement strand
GATTTATCAATACCACAGTTAAGTCTGTATCCCTAAAAGTTCACACGCCACTTACTGGCAATTTGCTTGCTCTCTCCATCTTTCCTATATGCCTTCAGCATTAAGAAATGAATGCTCTTTTTTGGGAAACTCCATCTTTGTTGGAATTACAGAAAAGAAAAAAAAAAGGAAGAAGTGGTGAGACCAGAAAAAGAGAGATTTTTGATTTTACACATATATAAAGCAAAGAGCCCAGATGTCTTCCACGAATGATTCAAACATCACCATTTTTCTGTTGGCCCTACACCAGCTGCACTGAAACCAACAGATACTGCACTGGTGCAGATGTGAGGAATCAGACTCCACAGTAAAGAAAAAAACAATCATTCAAAACACATCAGGAATCACATTGTTAAATCACTATAAGTAGCCACACCAGCCCCACTCTGCCCCATACATCCAGACAGCTACTACCACTGCTGAGGACTAAGGACTGTACCTACAGGGAGCTGTAATTTCCAGCCTTCTAACAGCTGAGAAATGAACTAGGGGCCAACCCAGCTCATTAGACCAGCAGGCAAGGAATATAGGGGAGAAAAAAGACCTAGTTTTGTGTATCTGCATTACGCTACATCAGCTGAGTTTGGGGTCAAACAGGCACAAGTGCTTGTGCACAGGTGTGGGTGAGACCATAGAGCCAAGAGCAGGGGCAGAGATGTGGAGACAAGGAGGACTAGAAGACATCTGCCCTTCACAGTTGCAGCAAAATGGGAGGCCATCTATCTGCAAAGTGCTTATCTACTTGCTTAAATCTAAATCTGTCCTAAATTGGGGCCTGTAAGCTCTTCAGGGTGGTGACTCTGTCTTCAGACTTAAAAGTTCTCAGCACTTGACAATAAATTGCAGGAAACTTCTTTCCCCTTTATGTTGTTTTCTCATGATATTCAGTTGCATTCAATTACAAATAACCTTGGAAATCTGGCACAGGTAGATCTTCCTGACTAGTTATCAGTAATGTTATATTAAATATTACATTATCTCATTCCATTAACAGATAAGTCCATTATCTCTTGTCAGTGGCTGGTCAATTTTCCTCTCTATTGAATGTTTCCGTTTCATGATAGAGCAACACATGCCAGACCAGGCAATTCTAGGGCTTTATTTATTACCTGCCTGAAGTGCTTGAACTCTCTCATCATTTAGACTACGTGTCTCATAAATGGACTCAAGATGCATACAGAAATAAGGCACTTTTCTCCCCAAATACAATACTGTTATATTACATTATTTCCATCTTCATACTGTTTAGTACTTATTTTTATTCAGACACAGAGTGATGCCAGCAGTGCTTACTACTGACTACTGAAATCACGTGCATTTTTCTTCCTGGTCTTTAATGGACTTATATGGAAACACAGCTATATTTTTTCTTTAGACTGTGAATTGCATATTCTTTGACAGCATCAAACATTACCCTGTGTTACACCTGTAGCCTAAAGAATGAGTAGCACCACTGCCTCCCATCTATTTCAACTTCATTTATGTCTCTATTACTTAAAAGTGGATTTGAACATGTACCTGCAGTACATGTATAGACAAGATTTCTCACTCTTGTTGACTTGTGGGCGGAAAGAATTTTCAGTGCCCATTCCCCTCATCACTTCTAGGTATTGGGTAGCAGCTTCCAATGGACAGGGATCAGTAGTACACGCTACAGCTACCTTTGGTTCACATGTTCACTTTTTTTTTCCTATTTGCCTGGGGATCACAGTGCCAGGCACTCCGGCCTCCAGTACACACCACCAGGTACTGTAGTGACATACACAGAGATGCTCAGCATCAGGATACGAGGGAGAAGGTCTCCTCTGAACACATTATTACAAGTTAAACAGGCTTTACACACAAAAAATCACACTCGTGTCCTGTGTGTTCAGGTTAGGAAAGAATACTGCTGTAGAAGATGGGGAGACGGAAATGGGAGGACACAGAAATTCGCAGCAGTTAGGACTGCACAAGTAGATGTCAGTGCAGTTTCAGATTCTGGGAGGATTTGAAGACTGAGTCATGTGGATAAGAAACATCAAATAATAAAGTACCTTCTGGGCCCTTGCCTAGGATTTTGAGTACATGCTTTCCCAAAGTTCACATTAACATGGTTTTCTTTCTCAGTTAACCTAGCTCCAAACAATCAATCTTAGGCGAGGTCCTGCTCCAGCCCAATTTTTCAGCTCCATGCACACCAGCTAATTTGGGGAATGGTCTGGTTGGTTTGGGTTTTTGAAATCAAACCTCAGAAAATCCTCCTGAGCATGTCTTCTACCCCAGAGCCAACTCATTGCTAATTAGCAAGAATCACAGGGACATAACCTTTGGAAAATACTGCTCCTGCAGGGTGCATTTCAAAACAGTATTCAGCATTACTATGTGATTTGTAGAAAAAGTTGTTATAAATATTTTTTTTTGCACAAGAGAAGCATGGCTAAGCAGAAAACCTTATCTAATCCTGTTTTATGCCACATGCCATATTAAATGTATCAACTGCTATCATACAGGATCCAGATGTAAACATGCTGTCTGCTTTAACCGTAAACTAATTTTATATATTAATATAAACCCTACGGCTGAAACGTCTTTTCAGTTTTCTCTTCCCCATGCTGGATTAGCACATCAACAGCTGTGAAAGAATGTTTTCCACCATGACACAGAATCTTATTATTAAAAAACTGTCCAAACATAATGTCCAACAGAATAGAATTTTCAGTCTTGATTGCCCTCTGCCTCCGCTGCACCAATGTGAACAAACAACAGGCTTAACATTTCAGAATTTCCTTTCATCCCAAAACAGAATAAGGGGTTGAAATTATGTAAAGTCGTGGAATGGGAAAACCCATGTTCTTTAGGAACACCAAAGGGAATTTATTTGGGCATTACGCTGAGATAAGATCAGAGCGCTCCCTTTTGATGTTACTATTTGCACGTGTGTCTTCCAGAGCACCACTATCAGCATCTGAATGAGCAGCCAGAACAAAGTGGATTCACTGGACCAAAATACAGAGGGTATTTCTTAATAATTTTCATGAAAGATAATATTGATGAATGTCATGTGTTCTTGTAAAACTTTTGATTACACCAAACTTGTATTTCCTCAATGAGGAAACAAGAATTAAGTTTTCTTCAGACAGGTAAGACAAGGATCAGTTCATTGTGCAGGGATGGTTAGAGGCAAAAGGTTTTGCAGATCTTACAAACAATGCAGAATTAGACCCACAAACTCCACCACATGTCACCTTGCAGGGCGTTTCCCCTCACCACTGTTTTGTTCTCATCCACACCTATGTGAAACTAGAGTCACTTCCCCCAGCCGTTCTGCTTTAGATATTTTCATTTTTCTATGTGTGAATTTGTGATTTCCTCTCTTTACGTTTTGCATTTATTTACTTCTTTAATCCCATGTATAGAGTACTCCTTTCAATCCTGCTTCAACTGCACTGGAGATTTTCACATCCTGCTATTTCAATGAAAAAGAAAATGCTCTTTTATATTGCACTATTAACGTTGAATTTACAGCTACATTTTGGAGTAAGGTGTTAGCCATGGTTCTTTATAGCCGAAAGGGAGAATATAATTCCAAACAGTAACAGTAGCATGCCCTGGTTTGCTGCTCATTTGAGAGAGCATTAAACTTTGCAGAGGGAAAAAGACCCTCCCCATCCCTAACAAATCAAACATGCAAAAGAGTTTTTTTCTCTTTATAGGCTTTTTATGTCCGACTCATGTCTTCACTCATCAGCTGATGGCTTGCACTGCAGTGACCTGTCAGTCACGGTCTCTGCTCCGCGGTTCCTTACTGGGTAGAGCACAACCCCAGCACACAGCTCCGGGCTATCTTCTGAGCTTTCCCTGTGCATGAAGTTCCCTGGGGAGATCCAACAGCACCCCTCATCCTTCAGCTGAGCATTTACCAACATGCTGCTGCCTACAAGGCACTAACGAGCACATGTAGAGTTAATAGCTGTCTCTTATCTGCTTTGTGCTCCTTTCATGGTGCAGCTCAGATTTTCAATATAAGATCTTTCAGCTTTTTGGGACAGCTTTTTGAGAGAGGTGCATTTTTTAAAAAACATATGTATGAATAAAATCTGGGACAGCTGCATTCTAGGCCCTGGAGAAGACAAATCCTACAATTATAAGACAATGTCCTCTTTCATCTTAGCTATCTTTGACTGTCTGAACAAAAGCAACTCTGAAGCAATGAAAATGCTGTCACATCTCCTTTCAGATTCAAGAATTCAGTGTCTCTACCCATGTCATTGATGGTGATTCTCAAAGTATCTTATTCCCACTGGATTCCACAGGAAAAAAAGGCGCAGGCCCCTTTGCAAGCAAAGCCTTGTGCCATTCACTGACCTACTTCTTTAACTCCTCTCATTCCATGATGGCAGCTCTGTGGCTATCACGGTTGTTTGTACCTGTGCAAAAGTCCTATCCCAATCTAGAGCAAAAAGGACGCATCATGTAAAGGCAGAGCATTGACAGCAACATCTTCAAAAATGAAGCCGTTCTTGGCTCTGTGCATCGGCACATATATCACCATTCCTCTCCATTCTAGTAAACAGAGATATTTCTTACCTAGTAAATATTTTGGGCTGAGGCACACGGACACTTGTGACAGTCTTTAGTTTACTATCAAGAAAGTCTATGTACTGACTTACCAGTATGGATACATATAGGCTTTGGAAAACAAACATCCTGAAGTACATGGAGCAAGCGCAGTGCAGTTTGAAGAACAAAATTTAGTCAGAAATTGCTGTCTCTGAATTTGCTGTTTGGACTAGGCTGAAAAAAAGCACAGAAATGCCCCTCCTGAAGACCTGTCTGGAGATTTGCTTCTGGGCAACACAATCCAGTTTTCTCTCTATCCCTCCAAGCCCTTTTGCCTTGTCATCCTTAGGTTTACAACTAGTCCCCCAAAAGGAAAAGTGTAACTCCACTTAGTCATATGCAGGGTCTCCACCCTACCCTCAGCTCACGAAACTTTCCTGTCACTCAGACTTTTTAAAGCCATCTCAGGGAGACACTGGGGCTGGCAGGGCCAGGCTGGCGGTGGCCGGATGGAGCCTTCTCTCAGGAAGCGCTTGGTCTCCCTGCAGGAAGCTATGGGTGGCTAAAGTCATCTGTGGCTGCTATGGTGCTCACCTCTGAGCCAGCAGAGATCACCCCCCTTTACGTGCTGCTGGGGCTGTTTGGGTAGTTGGGTAGAATCAAAAATAACCCTGCTTTTTCACCTTTTGTTATAGCTTGCCTGTATTTACATATTTTCTTCTGTCAAAAGTACATCCCTATAAACAGATAGAGAACGGGACTGTCTTTTTCAATTGATTTTGGCTTTCTTTTTAAAATGGTTTGGCAATGGATGATAATTTTTAGAAGATGATAATTTGAATAGACTTGTAGAAACCCAGTACGGTTGGGGCTGGAAGAGGCCTCCAGAGCTGATTCAGTCCCACCCCTGGCCTGAGTCAGGTCCTATGGAGCTGGCTGCTCATGGCCCAGCCTGGTTGGGCTTCAGGTATCTCCAGGGATGGCCACTCCACAACCTCTCTGGGCAACCTGTGCCAGTGTTTGACCACCCTCACAGAATGAAGCTTTTTCTCTTATGCTTAAAGGGAATTTCTTGTGTTGAAGTATTTCAGATAATGTTCCTGAACCATGTTGCTTTCAAACATCAGAAGACTGTCAGATGGAAGAGGACACTCACACCCTGAAAAGCACAGCTATGACTTACTCGGCAATACTGAGTGATATATAAAAGCTATACTACTGAAAGCATTTAAAATTGGTTGTGGTACATTCATTCAACAGTTCTTTATGTACATGGGTTAAGTGGAGGATAGTCTCTCTACTGCATTTTCTAGCCTTTATACAATTCCCAATGCCTCCCAGCACCTTTAAGTGAGATGCCATTTCTGCTGGTTATTGAGCCATTATCTTGTCATTCTGTCACTGTGGCTACTGAATAACTTCAACATGCCTGGTACAGTGCTACAAATAGGAAGATACTATTTTATAACATCAGTGTCAAATCACTAAAGTCACCACTTGCATGATATTCTGTTTCTTTTTTCCACTAAAGATTTCATAAAAAATTGAGAAAGAAAATACATTGTTTCACCCAACCAAACTGGCAGAAGTTACCTGGTCTACCACTAAATAAAAGTGAACAGCTCTCAGCTGGTTCAAATTTCCTTATTTTCCTTTTTTGATCCATCTTACACCATTTTATCTCAGGGGCATTTGTTTCTGATTTACACCAACAGCCCAGCAGGAGGATCAGACCCAGTAGTTCCACAAGATCAGCTGTGGCATGGCTGAGACCAGCCACAGCTGCCCTAACGCACAGAGTCTCAAGTGCATCTGATTTCTTTGTTTTACTGGGCAGGATAATAAAGCTTTCCTGAACAGCAGTGTTTAAAACAAGCGAACTATGTGAAATCTCTCCCCTCAACTGCTATTACACAGCTTGCAACCTTTCGTTCAGGAGATTAAGTTTGCATCTCTATGCATTATCTCTTTGTAATTGGAAAACTTTCGTTCTGACAGAGACAATGTGGCAGCCTCCCTGCGAGCCTCGCCACAAGCCAGTGCTGAGTGCCATCTGGAGAACCGATGCCGAAGTCAAGCAACAACATCCTGTCATATTTTATCTGGAACTTTGCGACAGAACAACTAATAACATCTTAAGCTTCATTTGTCTGGCTCTCTCGTGCTCTTGGCAGAGGTCATAACCAGTAGTGGCTTTGCTGATTTGCTGCATCAAAACTAATTAGGTTACAGTGCTCACTGACAGAGCCTCTCATAATGGCATAAAAGCCTCTGGCTTTAACTTCATTCATTATCTCAAAGTACAGTTTAAAAATCATAAAACTTGTACCTGTATCAGCTTCCCAGTCTTAAACTTTAATGTCTATTAGTGGTGCTTATTCAGCTTAATGGAACTGTCAGCCCCTTAACTTCATTTTACCCTTCCTTCTTTAAAAGTGCTGGTGGTGAGAAGCAGGGCTCATGGCATGAAAACGTGTGCCTGACGTTGCAAATGTAGATCTCCAACTCCAGCCTCTTCACTTTTTGCATACTTTACAGCTACAAGAATGCCCCAAACTGACTCGGTGGGGTTTGTAAGCGAAGGCACTGAAGCTGCCTCCTGCCCGTCTCTGAAGAAAAGTTGGCGTAGGTGACCTTTTAACCGTGCTTATTGGAAATCTAGTCTTTTACCAGACACTTTCACAGTTTGTCTTACTTAATGAGTCATTTTAAAAAATCTGAGTAAAATTAAGATAACCGTCACACAAGGTTAAAATTAGGGCAAAGCTCAGGGTAAAAGCCAGGGCACATCTTAACGGCTCTTACTTCAAGTGAGAAATCAGCAGGAAAGAAGATTTCTGTCTGCAGAGAGGGAAAAAAGAGAAGTAAGGTTTAACAGTTTCCTGCTTAAATGTTTTACAACATGTCAGCAGGGGGCTGTGGCAGTAAGAAGAATTGTGCTTTCTCACAGCAGGAAAGTGGCACTTCACTAGACTGGCTACATTGATTATCAAGATGAGGCCGTCTTAAAGAGCAAGCACAGCACTCAAATGTATTATAATGTGTGGAAGAATCATGATTAAAAAAGATGGCACTGTGTACTTGCTCTAAGATTTTCCACCTGCTACTCCTTGCCGGGGCTACAGTGGTAGTGAGAGCTCATGCAACTTTCTTTTCTGTTCTTGTCCGATGAAGATATTAGCTGAACCCTAGGGATGGCTGTCAGTTTTGCACTGCACTTCACAGAGAGCCTGGAATTTGTTGGACATTAATGTCAGATCATCTGTGTTTGAGAAAGACATTAGAAGTGTGTGAGAACGAGGGTTAAATAAGTAGTTATTTATTTCATTCTTCCTATGTTCAAAGTGATTACTCTGCTGTTATTTAATGTTCCTGCACTTCCAATTTATTTATTTAGTCCTTACGCTTTTTTGCATAAGGAAAACACCACAAAATTCTGGAACTTCTAGTGCTCTTATTTGAGATAAAGGCTTTGAATTACATTAAATTATGAATTCCAGTTTAGAGCATTGCAAGTAACACTGCTCCTTTGGACTTGCCTGATTTTTCTTGCTAGATAATACTCTGCTCTACCAAATCTTCTTACTCTCATTTAGTGTGTTTCATGTATTATAAAAAAAGTATGGAAAATTTTTGAGCGATGCATATCTATTCCGGTGTCATAAAATGGAACATATGCTGTTCACCCTCAGGAGCATTTCCAGTTGGGAGCTGTATCTTTCTGAACATGGGTGTACATCAATGGTTGTGACAAACCACGTGAATGAGTCTTATATGATAATGGACAGATGTGAAGAAGTCAGACATGGAATATCGTGTTCATATTAGAATACTTAATTAACTGAAGAGACTAGATATTTAACAGTGAAAAGCTACTACATGATTAATGATATGGATGGATTGCTTTCAGAAAGGAGACTAACCTGGGCAAAACACGTGGGTTGACAATGCAGTGTTTAAAGAGACCATAGCTGTCTGAATCAACAGATATTTGAGGAGGGTCAGATCCCCAAAATGCTATACATTTATTGCTTTGTCGCTTTCATTTCAGATTCCTTGTGATAACAAAGTTAATCATGTGCATTAATATGTGCAGGACTACAGCCTAATGATGGAGAGAAATTAGTTAGCATGTCATACACTACTCCAATTAAGAAGTATAAATTAAAGGAAAGAAAATTGAGACTGAAAATCAAGAGAGCCCTTGTCATAGATGTCAGGCTATGAACTGTTTTCTGTAGCTAATGAGTGAAGTTTCATTGTTTGAGTCTTAAAACTAAACCAAAGCAACCAAATTATTAATAAAAACAGAGCAGCAACCAACACGCCCTAAATGGGTTAGGCATTTTCTCTGCCTGTGACCTCTGCATCCACGTGTCTGTCTCCAGAATGATGTTTTGCACCAATTAGAACAAAAGCAATATCTTAGTATATGTGCTCAATAGGAGCTACGGGTACAGATCATTTAGTCTTTTAGGAATATACACGTGGTATTATGTGGCCACAGGGCAGTACAGCAGCTAGCACTTCTGATTTGGGAACTTATTATGAGCTAGTAATCCTCACTGTCACTAGCTTGAAGTATTTTTTTTATTATTACTTGATTTAGGAAACTTAAAATTCTGAGACTGCTCTTTTGGGACAGTAAAATGAGCTGAGAGAGACCACCATGGAGAAATAAATATACCCTTATTTGCATACACACAGTAATATCACTAAGGAGTCAGAACAAAAAAAAAATTGGCTGTTGTATATTTTTTGTAGATTTTTTAAAATGAAGTTTTAAACAGGAATGATGCAACACAAGCCAAAACTGTGCATACAGCTCAAATTTTGAAAATATGCTTTCAGAAGATATGTGTATTTCATTTCCTATTTTTTTTACACTGCTGAGCTGAAATACAAGCTTTAAAACTGTTTGCCTCAGGGAAAAGGGTGTTGCCTAAATTTTCGTACCACATGAGAGGGGTTTGTTGTGGCAAAACATAACAGAAGCTGGGTGAGACTACTGCCCATCGCTCATGCCTGCTGCCAGTGCAGGAGTGCTGTGAGCACCATGTGTTACAGCTGCTTTGTCCTATGAGGTAGCTTAAAGAGGGACATAATCCAGCCATAAATTCAGAACAAAGAATCCCCTGCTGTAGAGGAACGCTGCTGGATATAAATGTGCCACAGTCAATCTGTGCGGAGACATAAAAGCGTGTTGGAAAAGGGGGAGCAAGACTGAGGTGCAGTGGGATTCCGCTGATGTCTCTGCTGATGTGTGGGCACTGGGGTGCTCCTGCTGCCAGTGCATGTGGGACTGCCCCCTAACACATCCCACCGGGACCTGCCCTCTGCTCCCCAGGGAGGACAAAAGTGACCGTGTGCGGGAATGGCCTTCAGAAAGACTAAAGATCTGGAAATTGTGAGGGTCCCGCTCCATCTGCCTTTTCCCCGGAGTTCTCATGTAACACAGGAACAATTCTTCCCATCATTTATGCCAATAATGTCTGCCAAAATTCACCTCTTCCAGTATTGTCTTTGTGACTCCTTGGTTTTCAGTAGCCTGAACAGGGAAACTGATTTAAGCCCTGTAAACTTGTAGCAAGCCAAGTTCTTCAGATCATTGTCCTTCATGGTAGAGGGTTAATTATTGATTCAGTTCTAAGGTACATCTTTAGATTAAAAAAAAAAACCAAACAAACATTAAGAAGCTGACAGTGGTTAGTTTGGATACCACAAAGCAGATCCAAATAGAAGCAGCTGTTACTGATGGAATAGCACAGGGCGATCAAAATGGAACTGGGAAGTGGGGCTGTGATTTAGACTTTAGGGTTTGTGGATGGAGATGATCAAGTTCTCTCCAAGACAGCTGTAGCCACCTTCTATCTCTTGTTTTGCTAAGTTGCTTCTCCACAGTTTGAGATGGGTGCTGAAGAGACATTGCCAGTACCCAGCCTCTCTGTCAAAAGTGGAACTGTCGCCAGTGTTGTGCAAACTCGATTTGGCCTCTGAGCATGCTAAATCATGTTTGTTCTACACTGATAATTTTCAGTCTATTTATCTGCCTTCTAAAGTCTGTGTAGATTACATTTTGTTAAGGGCTGTCTCTGAAAGTGTGAGTGGTGGAATTACTGGATAATACAGGGTTTGGTGCTGGAGCAAGAGCAGCCCTCGTGGTCCTCCCGAGTTCATGGCATGCTCATACAAGCTAATTAGTATTGGAGTTTCATGCTTTTTAAAGGACATAGTTCTGCCTGCAGTGAGTTTTCTAAGCCCACTCAGCTGACACCTTTATACACTGAAGAACATATTAACAATCTATTTAAATGCAATACATTTTGTTTGCGATGTATTTGTCTGTTGACACGGTTTAACATCTTGTCAGCAGTGGTCAGAGTTCAATATTTTCCCATGCTCAGCGAGCACAAGCTTTTCCTTTAGCTAGTTGTGTTGCAGAGGTATGCTCTGTTTCTCTGTTAAAAAACGGACACTGCTCCCACAGCCTGAGTAAGGAGAGGCAGTTCAGGTTGCTAACAGTGCCAGAAATACAGAGAGATATCTGCTGCATATCTTCTCCTTTTCTAAAGGATTCCTCCTAGGATTTTAAAGAGATCTGAAATAAGCATCAGCTAGGCCAGCCTAACTCTGTTGCTTTGAGGGAATGTGATGTCTCCATCTGCTTTTACGTTCCAAAAAGAGAGTGCTGCAGCCCATAAGACTTATCTGACTGAGGTCCTGTGGCTTAAATAGGAGAGCCAGGTGCATGATAAAGGGAGGCGTTTTTTCAGTTCCTGGCACTTCTAATAAAGACCCAATTGCTTCAAAACTTCTTGTAGAGGTTTTGTCTTTGGAGAAGAATTTCCCTTTACGTCTACTGTAGATTAGCTGCCAGACAGCTTCTAGAGCTGTGAAGAGGCAGTGGTCAGTTGGGCTGTTCATAGCACGGAAAGCCATTGACAAGGTAGTGGCACTGAGGATCCTGTTGGGAACTGGAGCCCAGCACCCCTCTCTGCCCATATAACCAACCGTCACTCTTATCAGGTGCAAGCATTAGTTCCTATATTTTGCAGTGCAACACGCCGCATTCACAAAGACCTTCCTCTGAGCAGCTGTAGGGGAGAGGAAAGGGCTTTTTCTCTTTGTTTCTAATTTCTGATTAATTTAAAAAGTAACCTGCATCCTTCTTTAACCTTCAGTTCCTTTCAGCTGCTCTCCCTCTCTGGAATTAGTTGACAAGTCTTATAAGTAAAGCAAGGAGAAAGGAGAGAAAGGCAAGTCTGAAGTTTTCACTGTTTCTCCTTTAATTTTCTCTTGCATGAAGAAAGAAGATTCAGAAGACTAAACTGAATGAATCCGTCTTAGGGGTACACTGAGGCATTAAAGCATAAGGAAATCCATGCTAGACTCACTTAAATGCCCTTTATGTTGGGAAACAAAGTTGCAGCCTGCTGCTTAAACCTTTATCTGATTTTGTCTTCATTCCCCTGTGTGTCCCTCTAACACAAGAGCACACTGACAAAAATATGGAAGGAAGCCACATTTTTTGCCTTCAAAAGGCAAGTGTAAATGTTGTCATAGCAACACAGGAAAGCAGAATGCTACTTTATAAAGGTGCTGGTGGGGAAATGAGGGAGGGAGAATTAGGGGTTTAGAGAACATGCAAAAAATGACAGTTCTAGGATGAATAAATGAACAGAAGTTTTCCATGTGACATTTTTAGCTAGTTGCAGAAAAGTTTGTTTGTGTCTGAAACAAACAATTCCAGTGAACCAGGTAACATATCTAAACAAATCAGAATCTTTTCATCTCCTGTGTCTTATGTGACAGAAAACCTGATAAACCAGGGGTCAGGCAGACCCTGAGCTTATCCAGGTCTATTTTTGGGAAAAGAGACTGATGATTCACAGTATCTTGCATTTCTATAAGCAGCTTGTAAAGATTTGAAAGATTCCACTGAAACTGATAGATAATAGATATCATAGAGCTGGGGGGGAAGGAGGGGGAACAGATTTCAGCATATCTATTCCACACTAGACCCTTTGGTTGTGAAGCCTTTTCTTTTGCTTGTGTCTTCTCTGGTGATGTAAAAGATGGCCCATTCCGATGTCCCAAAGACTGAGGTTTTAGTAGTTTTGTCAAGGAACTGAATAAAAGCAGCTTTAGTAAGAAAAAGGAAACCCAGAAAGGAACAACTAAATAAATCCACTTGTAACAACATTAAAAATATTCCTCAACAATTTTGTTCTCATCCAGTAAGAAAAAGCTCTGTTTATTTCCAAAACACAGTTCAAATTATCTTACTACTTAAATGTTTTGTGTACATCTGTTTGTGTAGGTGGTGCATCAGGGCACTGTGGACTTGAGAAGCTGCTGTCAACAAACCCAAGGAGACAAGAAAGAGCCCACGGCCCTTTGGTGATTGACAGATTCAGTCACTTAAATGCTGAGCCCAAAGCTGAAGCCTGAGCAGGGTCTGCTTCACAGAACTATGTGAATGCCATCGGAAACTTTCTTCATTTTAGCTTGTCATTTAAAAATATCATCCATCTGAGGACGATTCATTCCCAGGACTTTATATAACATGCAAAGTACCGTGAAGAGAGTATTTTTAATGTATCTGCAGTTTGCTTCAGTATCATAGAGTGAGAAGAATGTCTTAATTAGCTGCTTTCCCCCATTTCTCTTGCCTGTACTATAGATACAGATAAAACTATCCAAGAGGCAGCAACAGAAGGTTGCATTTTCATTTGGAGTTGGCAAGTGGTGCATCATTTCCAGATTCATGAAGGTGAAAAGCTGTATAAAAATAGATAGAAAAATGTCTATCTGCCATATTTACAAAAATAAAACTCTGTTGCTAATGCCTTGAAAACAA
Organism: Tringa tobata; assembly: GCA_033628505.1. Lineage (NCBI taxonomy): Eukaryota > Metazoa > Chordata > Aves > Charadriiformes > Scolopacidae > Tringa > Tringa tobata. The sequence continues at coordinate 2,593,398 of JAHREE010000531.1, read as the reverse complement.
AGAGAAAGAAATGTCCATGTAAAGAAATCTTTCAGGCAGCTTTTGCTGCTGCCTGTATTTCTGTCTTTCTGGTGGACTTTTGCAGGTCATAGATCCTTCTGAAACAACAGTTGTAAAAGGATCTGAAATACCCACAAGAATCTCTCTAGACTCCCCTCTTCTTGTCCTCTGCAAAGGCTAGTCTCCCCCTAAGTAACAGATAATCATAAAAGTAGGGAAATGAAGTTGCCAGTAGCCAGGGTACTGCAGGTGTTCTGGTTAGAACAACTTGCCATTTCCTCTCTCGCTCTTTGCAAGTATTGGTTTAAGGTGGCAATGGCTGGAGACCAAAAAAGTACTACCGTAGCAAAACTAACACATTGGGAGTCAAGTGCAAAAAGTTCTAGCACAGTGGTCTTCTCAGTCTCTTTCATAAACATGATGATGGCTGTAAAACTACACATTGTGTAAGAAGTCAGGAGCTCTCCTCACCTGACAGGAAAAAAACATTACCAGGTTCCCTACAAAGTCAAGAACTTACTGTCTCCCCCTTTTTTTTCCTATGTAAACAAATCCATTTTTCACTAGCAGTAAAATAGATTGTGGTATTAATTTTTACTTATTGTCTAGTGTGGCCAAATGCCAGTTTGTAATCCTGTCCTGGATCATCAACTCAAAATAGACATTCTTATCGCATCCAGCCACAGAAAACCTAGCCACAGCACCCCTCAGAGTGCCTTATTTGCCACGTTCAGTGGTACTGGATGCAAACAAATTGTTGTTTCCTGGGGAGTGTGCAGACCTAATGAGATGCAGCTCGAAGCCAGCTTTTATAGCAGAGTACAGCCCTGGAAAGCCATTCCCTCCTAATTCCCCCTATCACAACAATATTGGTGGGTGCCCAGGTTGATCCTAATTGAATCCTTCTACACATAAATAAGCTGTAACCAGTGCTCCCTCTCTCACCAGGACATTCCTGATTCTGAACTCCTCATTTGTAGTTATTTCTAATGAGAAACCTTGCCCATATTTTAAACGCTTGCCAACCCCTTTGGATAAGGTTCAGATCTTGGGTTGGTCCCTGCTCAGGGAAGTTAGAGATGATGCCACACAGCCATGGGAGGGGGCTTTGTGACATTTTCATAGGTAGGTAAAAACCCAAAAAAAATAGAACAAGAAGTGAAAAACAAAACAACCCTCTGCTCCTCCCTCTGCTCTTGTCTCAGATTGTCCCACTTAGTTTCCATTTAAACATTGAGCAAGGCTGTGGGTAAGTTGTTCAATAGGAACTCTTTAGTTCCCCAGATTTTACAGCATTGAACTTTGCAACTATAAATTTCAACCAGGCTTTGTATCATTTTATTTTTAATTCTGAATCTTGTGCAGAGAAATAGATTATTTTAAAAGCTCTTTAAAAAAAAAAAGCCAAAAACAAAACAAAAATGTTTTCTTTTAAGAGCACTGGAAATGTATTACACCAATCTTAATTTTTTTTTTTAAGAAGGGCACCTTTGGTTCCCAACCTACAGCCACGAGCAGGGTGGTCTCTGTGGCAGGTAGGTAAGGACTGCTATCAGAAATAAAAGCTGTATGCGTGTGTGTTTATGACTTTGGAAACATGATCATGTTGAGGGAATGTGTCTTTTCAAGAAAGTCAGTTTAAAAATGTTTCTAGAATTGCTAACCAAACGCAGAAGCCAAGAAAGAAAAGCAAGGTTGTTACATACAGCCCCCTATGGAGAGGGAAATTCCCAGGCAATGTAAAACAAACACACTTTAATGCTGCTTGTTGCTTATGGCAAATGAGTGCTCTGGCCACTGGAGCAGACTGTGCTGTCTGTGCTCCTGCACTCCCAGTTGCCACAGGGTCCCACACACCGTCCATCTGGAGAAGCAGCACAGCACAGAGGGGCACAAAACCATTGGGAGCCCCATCTGAAGCTGCGGGACAGGGCACTGGAGGAACTACAGCAGTGTTTGCAGCTCGGCAGCTCCTGCAGCCCCCAGCCAGACTCGCTGGGCAGAACGAGTGAGAGAAAATCCACTCCTGCCCCATTAGCTACATGAATCTTAATTGCTTTCTCTTGTAGACATACCGAATATCTTTGCAAACAGCATGTTCAGATTGTTACATGCAAACGTACATGTGCCGCCTTTATGAAATATGCAAAATATGACGCGTTGGGCTATGATCTGATCTGTGTCTGTATTTGAAAGCCTTTTCCATGCTTTGCTTCGGGTACTGAACATTTCTGACAGTTTGTTTGAGGTAAACAGAGCCAATCTGTCAGCATGATTCACTACCAGCACATCTGATAAGTATGACTTAACTTGCAGCAGGCTTGTATGTTTTTAAAGCGCTTGCCTGCTTTGCAGTTAGCAAATTACTGCGGGGCAAAGCAAACACAAAAGGAGATAACAAAAGGAATGATGGATTTGATCACATTACAGAGGAAGAGGGATGATGAAGAGATTGCTTTACCTAGCTCAGACACCTGGAAAACAGAGCGAGTGTCTCAGCTGCGCCAGAAGAAGTGTGATCCAGAAGCCCCATGCTGTGCACAGGCACTGTAACAAGAGGCTGTCATCACATACTGTCCCGCGTTCCCTTTTATATGGATTTCCCTGATTAAGTTTCTGTTTTGACAGCTTTTGAACAGTAACACCTTCCTCGTTATGCCTCTGAATTTCATCCCTTGAAAGGTGCAAATTACGGTTTTACTGTGGCCTGTTAGAGGTGCAAATAAGCACAACGTAGCCAAACTGGGACAGTCCTAAGGCAGTAAAATATCAGGGCTGAGTCCTATTGAAAGATAATATGTATATATTTATGAGCTGGGGCTAAATGGTGGGAAATATATGTGTGATTTTTTTCGAGCAGTGTGAAGTTCTGCATTTTCACAGCGTGGGAACTTGGTAATGCCGAGGACGGGGAAGACACAAGCAACCTAAGGATGGCTAAATTCTGGGAATGAAACAGCTTTTGGTGGGAATTGCTACAAGAAAATAATGTCCTTGTTTCACTTGGCTAGGCCAACTAAATGCCTTGCAGTGAAAAAGATGTAACTCCCGTTACTTGCTTCTGAACTTACTTTGACTTCTCATTCTTAGTATTATAGAAATTCTGTGCCTGATTCAATCAGCACCACTAGTATCTGCTGCTACATGGAACAGAAAACCACTTCCTTGACCACAACTTATTGCTACCTGTTTATCACTAGCACACATAAAACTATCAGTACTGTATTGCAACTTCTTGGTGCTAAAGGCAGAAAAAGAGAAGCAGAACCACATTTTCTTCTGTATTTTCTTTAGAGACTGTCATGGAAACAGGCTGAAAGAAATTTATGAGTTTGTGTGGTTTTGTTTCTATACCTTCACTTCATGAAAACTAAACCAATACTGGTTAGAATTCAATGAGAACCCATATATTCTGATCTGCACTAATTTAGAGACAAAAACTGTTGAACATGACATATTCAGTTACATGCTATACATGCTATTTTCACTTGCATGGAGACAGAAAAACCCCATCTTTCAAGATAGAACTCTTGATGTTTAGCTGCAAGCGAAAGGGAACATTTGTTTCAGACTGAAAGGAACACCTTCTATTCCATTTCCACAGCAAGAACAGCAAGTTTCTTTTGTTAACAGAGTTAAGAAGAGCTGTTTCACCTGCACCTTGAAAAAAATAGAGCCTTTCTGTAATGTGGCTGCTGATGGAGCTGAAGGAAAGTTAATCGACCGATTTTTTAAATGTTTTTCAAATCACTGGAGTATGCGCTTTACCTTGATTTTTATTGCAAAGTTTAACGTCTTACTAAAACACCTGAAAGAATTGCAAAAACCGTATGAAAATGGACAAAATTGTAGGCACGTGAACCCTTCTTTTGATTCAGTTTAACCTCATGCTTGTGTGCTTGAACAAAGGTCTGTTTTCACTTGTTATTTTCAGTTGGTCTAACAGAAGATACTGTCTCTGCCTCTAAACCTGCTAAGAAACCCTGCTTCTCCTGAAGTAGCAGACTATCGTGGCTAATTACACCACCATTACTACTACAGGAATTTTATTAGAGGGCTATAAAGTCCTTTCTATGGCACCGGGGTGTCCTTTCTCCCTACTCGGAGTGAGAAGCCCATGGTGGTGAGGCTGAACTAGTTGTGTGCAGGAGCCTGTTAAGCTTCCAGTGTAACCAGACAGGAGAGTCTTCGTGAGCAAAAGCTGCCACTTGAGGCTTAGCAAAATAAAGTTGTGAATGAAGGAAAAAACCTCCAGATCACGTATGTTCCTTCCCTATGCATCACCTACACAATATATTAGGCTTTCTTATAAAAGAAAGGTGTGTTTTTAACATTTCTAGTCACAAATATAACCCAGCCACAATATATTACTATTTACTTCTGTCATTTATTTCAGCCTTTTGCAACAGTTCTGGGTACTGCTATATCCAGTTATTCAGAGGCTCAGTGGTTAACTGAGATCCTTTAGATATTTTTAAGATTCACGCTTCTTTTTCTCTTCAAAATGCTGAATGGAAAAACAAGTGCCAGACTATGTTTAAAATTCAAGTTTTAAAATCCAAATAATGTAAAGTAAATTAAATTAAAAGTTAACATTTTAACACTGTATATTTTATTGTATCAATTTAACATTACTGTCTGAGTAGAAGTGAAGTCTGAAAGAATAACTCCTGCAGAAAAAGAGATTCGTACATGTGAAATGCAGCCAAATGAACTATTTGCAGTAGAAATCTTCCAATATTCCAGTTCTTTTGAATTAACAAAGAATTAGTTCTGTTTCCTTGATTTCCTTTTTCTTCTCTTGCTTACTAAACTTCAGCTCAACACTTCGTAGATGTGATGAAACTTGGCGATTTTGCTAAGGACACGTTTCCGTGAGCAGAGATGTCCCAGCTGACACACTTTAATAGACAAGAGAGTAATTCTGCTGGGTCCCCTGGCTTGGAAACTGGTATTTAATTTTTCTCTTTTGTTGATTTTAAGTGTGTCTTGAGTAAGCTACTTCTGCAACCTGACACACACACACTTTCGGTGCCACCAGGTTACAGAGCATCACGTGACATAATATATTTTGACACAGCCAGACGTAATGCTCTGCACATGTCACAAGAAATAAAGCAAAGCAGAGGCTTTTAATTTTTCTTCTCCTCGTCGGATGTGTAAATATCCACAGGTGGTCAAGACTTTCCCGATATGCCGCGACTCTCCTTAAGGGAATAGAGTGGCTGAGGGTAGCCGTGAGTGACTGCAGGCTGTAGGACGTCCTGTGTGACTGCTGTATTTTCACAGCAGTAACATTTGTACAGCCCAGCAAGCCCTGTCACGCGGATTTACCTGGGTGCCACGCAGCTGTATGCGTTGCGTTAGACCGAGGCTCCGTCAGATGAGTTTTCCTCCTTTGTGCTCCTAACACAGGAGTCAGACAGGCCACGTCCATGCTGATTTTAAGCTCCCCTCTGCAGACAGCCGAGGCTGCGGTAAAGCCGAGCAGGCACTGCTACAGCCGGCACATGACAAGCAAGTTGCTGGAAGCAGCAACGCCTTTGGGCATACCTGTGGCTTCACTGGAGGTATCAGAGGGGTCCTGGGGGTTGCTGGAATGGGGGGAGAGAGGGAGGCACGGGGCAGGCCCAATTTAGTTGCTCTCCAGTCTATGCTGCCCCTTAAACAATAAAGCTGCAGTCTCAGCACTACGCCTCACGCTACGTTGCAAAAGCAACAGGAGTGTGTTAAGATGGAAAAAACCTCTAAGCACTTTTCCCTTGAGGTACCAAGCATTGCTTAAAGCTGAGAGCCAGAGGTGAGAAGTGTCAGATAAGCGCACTGCAATACTATTCTCTTCAGTACAAAAAGTGAGGCAAAATAAACCTTTGTCAGCATTTGAAACTGGTTACTGACTTTACAAGTGCTGGCAATACAGAAGAAATACTGTAAAGGATCAATTTGCTGTATTTGTTTCTTACTGAACACACCAGCATTTTGGGGGGAGGGAGGAGCTTCTTCTTCAGCTTTGAAGGCAGATAGCACAACTAATAGCATGACCGGTAGCCCAACTATTTACTCCACTTTCTTTTCCCCATCTGGGTACTGAGATACAAAGTTGAATCAGTTAGTGAAGCTGACAATTTTTGTTCTTTGTCAGACGTCTGCCCCGATGCAGAGCACAGTGGGAAAGCAGTCTCTACCACAACTCTCTGCCTCCTCCAGTCCTCTCCAGTAATCTCAGTAGTCCCCTTCCAGGCAAGCTGACAATTGCCACGCTTTCAACCTAAACATGTATAGGTGCAATAATAAAGGCTGTTGCTTTTTCAGACTGAAGGTTTGCCTGCTAACGTTTCCTGAGCAGTACCATCCTACAGCTTCCTGCTGTCGCTGCAAGCAGGCAGTGCTGCGTGGACAGACACCAAAACAGTTTCATTCATGAGATGGATACCACGTCTGAATCATACAGAAAATATTTTTTTAGTTGGTGGTTTTGTTGTTTGCGTTGTTGTAAAGTCAGGAAAAGGCGATGATATTCATTACTACACAGTCAATGACGTTTGCTCAACTATGCAAATGTCAGGGGGATTTTTTTTATTGCAATAAGTGATACTTCAGCATTGTATTCCAGATCTATTTGTCATTAAATTTTACAGTTTATGCTTCAGCAACGTCAGTCACTTAAACTGGAGAGAAAGGGTAAGATTTTCATTGGGACTGAGATGCTGAGTTGTGATTCCAAGTTGAGAACTGAGGGTTGTAAATTACTTCATGTAAAATAGTTAAGGGGTTTTGAAAGCTTTTTTTAAAGTCTTTTCTTCTCTCTTTTACTCCATATAGAGAATCTTGTTATTTGTTTGAATGATTTTTCTAAAGCTCTATTTTCCTGGGAGCTGCCTGGGTAGCTGATTTTCAGGTAAATTTGCTTTTAACACAGATTTTTAATCAAGCACTGTAGAGATATTAAACCACAGTGATTTAGAACAGAAGACAGCTAGTTACCCTAACCACTTCTCTCAAACAGGTTTTGATATTTTTCTTGGAAATATAAATCGCTTGATCTGGTAGGTCTTTGTGTATTTGGGGAAAAAAAGAGTTCACATGCATATATACATGTATTGGCGTAAGAAAACACTGTGCCATGTGTGTTTGCCTGTTCCTGAACAAAGGACGTTGTCCTGAGGTTAATGGACTCTGAGTCCCTTCCCTCAGATGTTATCAGCTCCACTGTGGATATCTGAGTTGCAGGGGAGAGATATGATGCTCTTGAGAGCTCAGATAGCAGATCTGCTTGCTCACCACTCCTGCTGGCTTGTGGTGCCACGCTTGTCCATACACATAAACTCATCTGTATGGGCACGGTGAGGCTATGAAACAGCCACTTTTGAATTTCTCAGTGTTGGCAGGTTTGCATGCATATGTAGGTAAGTGCTCACAAAATAAGCCCTAATGTGGTTAGGACAACCTTTAACGAGAGGCATAGGGAATCTTCATCAGTCATTTCCATATTCTCCTGCTTCTAGTCTGCTGTTGATTTGAGCTAGGTAAACAGTTTTATTCTACATGATTAAACATTTCAAAGATACTGCAGGGGAAGGAATGAAATATAATATGCTTTGAAGATAATGTTTGTAATAAATTTGAACCAGCCCAACTAATTCCACTGTAGAAAGAAAACCAGTCAATAGAAATGCTATAATAGGTATGCAAGCCTGATGGACAACCGGTAAGCACAGGAAAAGTTACCCAACTAAATATAAAACTTTGGGAACAAAGTTTTGGAAACACCCAAGACAAGGACAATTCCTGTAGAAAGGATTTTCTTTTTACACAGGAAGTAACATCAGCCTGTAAATCTCTGCTCTGCTCTGCTCTCAGAGATGTTTCCCATATGTATCTGAAGACATTTTAATTTCCATATGTCCTGAGATAATTCCTCGGCCTCTGATTCTGTAGCAATCTAGGATATCAGATACAACACAGCCAAATGTTAGACAGGATGTTTATACATTTCTGTATTGTGAAATGCTTTGAGGGAACTTTTATCTAACAATTCAAAATGTATTCCTTTGCTCCCAAAGCATTTCCATTAAATTTAGCATACCAACTTCTTTCTGGATTAAAGTCTTTTCTAAGTTACTCACGGAAATATTTCAAAGCTCATAAATGAAATTTTATGTAATTTGTGCTTTCGAAAACGTATCACCATCTGGGATTTTGTCAGGAAATTTATTAGCTTAAATAATCTTCGAACATTTTTGTAGAAAACTATGTTTTCAATGATGAAACATGAAAACACCAATGCTACAATCTTCAGTCATAAGAAAGATGATCTTAACAGGGTTTAAAAAGAAATCAATGCTTGTCAAATTTTAAATTAAACAACTAATTCTCTGTGCACGATCTATACATCTAATATGAATCGGTAAATTATTTCGAACAAACCTGCAAAAATGTTCATGAAAAAAATGAAAACATAAAAAATGTGCAGTTACAGTTCATACATTCTCTTCTTTCTAAAAGAGATTCTGGGCTGATATCAGGTTTTCTACTTTGGTAACAGATCTGAGCTATTCCTGGGACTCTATTTTAGGAAAAGAGGTTTATATTTTGATGGACAATGTCACAGCTGTTGAGATAAAAAAATAAAAATCTTCCAGACCCAGCTTTGGTAGTTTGTCCAATGGGAATCAAAAAGATGGGATGGAGGTGAAACAATCTTAGGATATGTGCCATCATCATAATCTGAGACCTCTTGATAGTCATATGACATAGTCAGCACAGGATACTGGGGAAAAGTTGCCATTTAAACAAATGGAGATAGATGACTGCTGTGACGATAGTTTCCCATTAGGCAGCTGTAGAACCCTAGCAGCCAGCACACGGTGTAAAAAGATTAATTTGGATTTTGAACACCCAAAATCAAAGCAAACTCAAAGACAAGAATTAACATTAGACAACTATACAGCATAGGTGTTTTTCAACATGGAAATCTGGAGCAAGCTTTTACTTTCACCAGAGCTCTTTTCAAGAACATAAGAATCATCCTCATGCAAGAAGATATTCACGACCATAAAGAAATCAGCACAAAACCTAAAAATTTAATGGACATAATTCATACATTGAAACCAAACAGTGATAAATTCTCCACTAACCAAGGAGTGACCTTCTCACCAATCTGTGCTCCTTCAGAAGGAATCAGAGCATGTCCAAATGTTTCTTGGAACCCTTGCCTGCTTCATATGCTTCTCTGTAGTTTGAGTCTGTCATCTCCATTGCCTTTTTATTTAGCTAGTCATTGACAAAATGCGAGCAGTAACTCCAAAAACAGGAATTTCATTTTTCAGTCATTGATCTGTTTATCCACTTATTTTCTGCTCTTGAACTAGAGATGTCTTTTAATAATATGTGTTTTTGGAAAGAGGGATGTTGTGGGTGCATTGGCCACGGTGCAGATTCCTCTCCAAGCACAGAGAAGCCTCAGGGGCATAAATGGCAAAGACTTCTCCTGTATATAGAAGCATCTGGTTTCTCCACAGATTCCTGAGGCAGTTCTGTTGGTGGCCCTAAATCTGCCCTTGGGCCTGTTGTATGATTAAGCTGCAGATGGTTGTCTGGGCTCCTTTAGCCTCCCAGCTACAATTCCTGTCTGTGTATCCCGGGTTCTGAGAAATTAAAACACTTTGGAAAAGAAGATATGGTTCAATTTGCTTTCAAGATATGCATTTTGTTAAAATAAATCAATAAACTAAAGGCTGCTGTTATATTCTTCTTAACAGGATTCCAGGAGCTGACCCACCGAGGAGGTACAGACACATTTAGCACATGGGAATCATGACATCAATGGGGAAAGTTAAGCCATGTTCATGTTCAAGTTCTGCATGTTTCCCTTTGGGTTAGATGTGTGATATTCCCTCTCCAAACTGTGCTCATAACTGAGTTAGGGTACTTGTGGCTCAGCCATAGTAGCTAGTGCTACCTCTGTGATTCCAAGGTCTTAATCAAGACTGTGGTAAAGGCTGAAGAAAAGAAGCTGTTTCACTTTATAAAAGACAGCTGGACTTTTTCAAAACCTCAGGAAATGTTTGAGTTTTTTGTCATGCTTCAAGTTGCAACACTAGGGTTGCTGTTCAAAATGAAGCTCAACACAATTATTACACCATTGTGCACTCTGCTGATAAATATGCAGAGAAATGCTATCTGTGTAATCTGTGTGGGCATTCAAACCTTGTGTAATACTTGGTAGAAATAACTGGGCTGAATAAAGATTAGTTGTTTGTACTGCAGGAAAATAAAGCAATTCTCACGACAACTTTTGTAATCTTGGTAGTAAAAGCAGGAGAGTTTGTACAGATGCTCCAGTCTTGGGAGCCATAGAGGCAGATCTATCAGAGGAAATACACATATGTGGTTTGCATATTTTCTTCTTACTAATCCCAACTGCAGTAGCACCTAACTTTCAGTCTATCACCCTTTTATTTCACCACTGTTTCCTGTAGTGCATTAACACCACCCAGCTTCTCCCTTCTATTAGCAGGCAACACTGTACAGTAAAGTAGCACTGCTGACATACATCCTCATCTTTCCAAAAAGTGAATTTTGCTAATGAAAATTTCTTCCTGACAATAGGACGCCAGGAGTTCCTCTATATTCTGTACTGGGTTCCTAGCTAAAGAAATAAGTTGGGGATGCTTGTTGTGGTTTGCCAGAGCAAGAGGACAGAAGGATCTTATTCTTGCTAAAACAGAAAGAAAAAAAATCTCCTCTGAATTACATAGATTGCATTTGTTTTACAGGTCTGGACAGAGGTATCAATATCGAGAACCTCCAAATGGTGGTGTGTATTGTTCTGGAAATGTATGAATGAATGACTTAATTTCTTTAACTTGGAAAGTTAATAGGTGTACTATTATCTTCTTGTAAGCAGCCAAGGGACAACTAAATAATTAGCAAAATATAATTCCGTATTGGAGCAGGACTTAACCACTTCTTTTCTTATCTACAGTAACTGATAACTCATGAAAATTTTCTATTGTTAGACATATTCTGCCCTCTTATGCTGCTACTACTTTTCACGATTTCTCATTTGAAAGTATCTCAGAAAAGGTGCATTTCAAGAGAAGATACTTGAAGATGATGATCTAAATTAACTCTAATCTCCAGGAGAGGGAGGAACTGTAAACACAAGAAGCATATGGAAGAATTCACAACAAGAGAACAGTAGGAGAGTAGGAAGTAGGATAGGAAGAGCAGAAGGAGGAAGATTAGGAGGAGGGAGGACAGCTGATCCTTGCCAGTGGGTAGAAATGATTGCCATGTTCTCATCTTGGTCCAAGTTCCCATTTCATTCCTGTGATGACTCCTCACACACCCTGTGTTTTATTCTCACATTTTGTAAATAGAAACAGCATTTAACTCTCTTATGGGAAAACACTACAGAGAAAATGCTCGATCCCCACTTTCTTTTTTGAGGTGAATTGCCAGAACAGATAATACAAGTTTTAACACCAATGCCTGCCACCACAGTATACAGAAAAGTCAAAGTCAGTAGTGCACTAAGTAACATGACTAATATCTACCACATGCTGTTCATTTTTTCTCATTCTCTCCCTAATGGAAAAAATGAGTACTTGGGAGTCTTTGTTTTCTTTTTTCTATTTAAATAAAATGGACCTGTCCTACTGCATCTGTATGTGAGGAGACAGGTCACAGAGTTGCATTTTTCACTTGGGAGAAGGGCAGGGACATCTGCAGTGGCTGTTCTGTTTGGTGCAGATTTTTTCTGTAAACTGAGATTACTCCAGAGCAACTCTGTCTTCTGCATAAGTGAACTTTTGCCCTATGGTAGGGATTTCTGCCATCAATATCAAACCTCTTCCTTAGTTTTACAGAGAGGAAGAGAAGGTGGAGAGAGGAAGACAGGCTCACTGGGAGATGAGTGGTTAAGGGACCACAGTCCTCTGCTCTTTGTCAGTGTTTACTAAAGACTTATTTTCATGGCCAGGTGTATTGATATTTTCCATGCAGCTAGAGAAGACATGTATCCAAGATGAGGCCACCATCTGTCAGGGTGGGACACATTCCCCTGCCAGTCAGAGAGAGCAGAAAGTTTTACTTGAATGAGTTCTACAATGATGGATTTAACCACTTAATCTTACACGTGTACCATTAAAAGAAGAGAACTGCACCATGTTTGCAAATTCTTCAAGTATTTCCTTCACAGATCAGCCTCATCTCTCTTTCTAAGGTTCATTTCCAAGCAGTCATTTTTTTTTGTCCATTAACTATGTTGTCCAAACACTGAGACTGACTGAGGTTTTAGGTATATGAGTATATGATATCGTTCTGTCAAATTGTATTTTCTGGAATATTGCCAGTGCTTGCTGTGATGGCACTTCAAAACGTGAGGAGAGCACACTGATCATTGCAAAACTTTGTAAAAATACTCATGCCACTAGAGTTTGTGGCGGGTAAGCAGTATATTGAACAAAATAACACCTAAGTCACCTGCAATCACCAAAAATTGGTAGGCTTATTGCCTAAATTTAGTTAAAGGATTACTGAAAGTGAAATGGAGCATAGAACATAACCTTGGAAAACTATTAACTGTGAAGTATTTTGGAAACTTGAATACTGCTAAGTCAAAGGCAGTTACATTTCTGAAAATGTAATTTTAGTTTTCCTTGTAATCTAAGGATCAGCTATGTCAATGACTTTGAAAATTGAACTAATGAGAAATGATTTTTAGTTCATTTGAATTTTAACACCTTTGTATGCTGATCTATGCATATTGACTCCAAGATGCTGCTGAGATAGCCTATAGTGTTGACAGTTGCTGTCTTTCAAGCAAGATGAGTATTAGCCTCCCTTTGTTAGTTTGCAAAAATTGCATTTTTTCTATGGTGTCCTGGATAGTTCTTGCTTGCTCGCTGCCTAATTTAGAAACACCATAGGGCTCTCAGCAAAGATTCAGCTGGCACCCTCTGCTAGGTTAGTGCCTTTCATTGATGTGTATTCACATTGTGGGTTATGGAAACACAGATATGTCTTCATGTTTGTCATTTAGCCAGATTGCTTCTCTTTACTTAGTAAAGGGTTCAGGTGATAACTAGGAAGTGGAAGAGTTCTGAGGGCTCCTCCATATGCTCCTTACATGATTTTGGTGAGTGGGAAGATTTTCTCAGCAAAAGGAGGGAGGTTTCACCTGAAAAGCAGTGAGACCTATGACATTCTGTGCAGAAGACCCTTTAGTCACTCAGAGTCAGGCTGCCATGATTAGATTAGCCCAGAGCAAGACTCTAGCAATCATCTCTATTTAAATTTTTTTACAGGAAATTTAAATTCTAGGCTCGGTTAACCTTGCTCAAAATTTTCTGCTGGTTTCATGAGGAAAATAATTTCATTCTCCTTGATCTCACTCCTGGCTTCATCCCCTCTTCACCTGGGAGATCCCCAGACTTCCCAGACAGGGAAGCAATAGTGCAGCAGAGGTGGGTGGGTTGGGAAGCATTTTTTCCATGTGTGTCTCCACTGGACAAACCTCCCCGATACCACTATTTCTTCATTAGAATGCATGAGCCTCTTATTTTCACCATGTTGAAATTAGCTCTCAAACAAAATTACTCATAATAATTAATTCTTAAATATTTTTTCTTATATATTACTGTACTGCTCAGTGCTAAATCTACAGGACAGAGCACAGGCCACACCTGAACTGCTACATCATTATGTGAAATTACTTCCAGAAATCAGTTTTTCCAGGATAAAGATTAACGAGCATGCCAGTATTTCAGCTGTTTGGATCCATGCGTGTTATTTGTGATGTGTTGGCTAGTCAATGATTGAAGGGCAGTATTACAAAACTATATGCCTTTCGAAGATACCCCATTAAAAAAGCATTTTAATTTATCAGAAAAGATTGTGCTTTATCTTCTATTCTTTTCAAATTCTTTCCTAAATAAGGATCCTGTTATTAGGTATGTTAATGTAATGCAATGTAGTGGAATAAAAAGCCTTAAATCATCGTCTCAGGCTCATAGCCAAAGTCTAAAGTCATAGACTATATCTATTTTTATTTCAGAAATGACTAACAGCTCTGTTCATGTCTTTCCCAGCTGTAGTTGTGCAGCTGAGTGGGGAAAAAACAGATGTTCACAATATGAAAACTTCCTCTGATAGTTCATGAACTCACAAATGCGTATGGTAGAAGAGTAGCCTGTTTCTATCACAAATTGGAAACACTGCCATCAAATAGAGTTAAGATCCAGGCCAGAAATTGTTTTACTGCAAATCAGTTCTAGGGGCACTTCCCAGGACACAGGCAAATCCCAAGATATAGGATCATATATTTTCATTGACATTGAAGCTGGTATGATTTTGGTTTACAAAAATATATATAAAAATGCCAGTTTCCCATAGGCACATCTCTAAAATATCTGTGACAGGGTTTTTTTAAATACTCGGTTTTATTATACAATTATTATAGTTATTGTTATTATGGTTCAAGTGCAGAAAAGGAAGTTTCCTTCCCAGTCTTTACATACACTGGTTTTTGGATACTGTGGTCACTTGTGTGTAATACTCAGTGACCTGAGACTTTCATGAAAGTGAGGTGTTAACAGTGGTTTGCAATATAATTGCCCGCAATCTAATCCATGATAACTAAATCAGTTTTGAGTTTTCACTACATACTAGAAACCATGTTTGTAGTGTACAAATAAAGTAAACCCAAATAGTTGTATACCAAGTCAATCAGTATTACTCTCTTTAATCAGAGATTTCTCAAGTTTATTCTCCTCGGTATTAAAGTTCCAACCTTTCAAATTTCAATTTAAGAAGGAGATGAAGGGGCATTCATTGTGAGATTAGACAAGGAATGATTTTATAAATGGACATAAAATCCATGCCTCATAATTTGGAAGGGTTCATTGTGTGATTTACTAGGCTTTTGTTGGAGTTTTGTTTTGGTTTAGGTTTTTGCTTTATTTTGTGAAATTTCTTATTCTGACAATTACTAATATCATGTGGGTGGAGAACAAGACCTTTTCTCTCCAGTTCCCACAGAAAAACTACAGGGATTAACAGACACCCATGCAGGGAAACTAATGCCTTATCTCCTGGGGTTCTCTTAAACTGACACCCACTTAAATTTTCTTTAGGCTGCCAGAGAGCAAATAAAGATTAAAACTTCTGTTTTTTCCTTTTGTTCTCTGTAAATAAAGGAGCATCCACAGATACTTGGTTGAAACACTAACTATTCATTCCATAATAGCTCTTTTACAGCCCACTGTGGATGATAATGATGTAATTACAGTCCTTTTAAGGCTACATTATCTACATGATAAACTAGCAATTACCTGATTAGAAAAATTTTGGAGACCAATATTAAGTATACAATAGACCACAAGTCTGGTCAGCCATGCAATTATGGAACCAGAACTCACACTGCTCCTAATCAAAATTTATCTAAAAGCAGTGCTTTGTGCATGTGCAAAACATAAGTTTAGAACCTGGTTATCCCAGTTTTCTTTCATAATATTAAAGCGTAGCAGATGTTAGTTTCAGTTAAAAATTGTTTTCTTGTTCTGTCCTTTTATTATTAAGTTCATTCTAGTTTTACATTAATGTAAATCTGTCCGACCAGTTGATGCCATTGTGAAATGCCAGTTTTAACCCAAGTCATTTGGAGGGACGGATGATTTACTGTAGATGATTTATTGCTGTGTGAGATCGGAGTAATCTTCCCAGAAAGTGGTTCTTGAACTGAGTAGGCAAGAAAGTTATTAACATGTTGAACCTTTTTCCATGTTATAAAAATACCAGTTTCACTGTAGCAAGACCAATCCCTATTAGAGATCATTAGAGTTGATAATGCTGAAACTGGGGAGGATGGCAGATGTGACATAAATGAGCTACAAGTTTCATATGCTCGATTGAGAAACGTCCAGTAGGTTGCACATACTTTGAGCAATTCTGCCGTGCTTTTCCCACGACAAGGAGCAATAGAGTGGTAAGGGGAGACTGGAGAACTGGAGGCAGCCTGACTCAGTGCCTCAAACACATGACCTCCTCCATTGTATAAAAAATTTTGAGGTTGAAGTAAATTGAGGTAATTTCTGCAAAAGGGTAGAGATTCCAAACAACTTAAACCAAAACTGAAGCCAACAAGTTTCACTCAACTTGATTTCTGTTAAATAAATGCTCTCTTTAAAACGTCTTACTATTTGATCAGCTTAGAAAGTAAATTTGTCTTCATTCAAATATGGGTAGAACTGAAATTTTCAGAAGAATGTTTGAATGAATGACCACATTGTTTCCTGCATATCCAGAGCCAAGGTACATTGAGATCTATGTGCACATGTGTATTTACTGTCTTACATCTGAGGAAAACAAGAAAAAGGAGAAGTATTTTTTCCAAGGAAAAAAAAAAAAAGAGAGCATTCATTTTAATGGGAGAATTAAAAATGTTTTTAAAAAGAGGCAATTAAAAAAAAAGTATGGAGTATGAAAACATGATACAAGAAGCTAGAAAACTAGCAAGCTGGAAAATATTAAAAGTAGCAGTAACAAGAATGATCTTAGGACCTCTCTTGCAACATTACTCAAAGCAGGCAGAAAAACCTAGTAGCAATGATTCAGGAAAGGCAGATCTTGACGAATCGTTCTGTTCTATATCAGGAAACAGGCAGATATGCCCTTCTATATCTAAGGGAAATCTTAGACACAAGCATTTTGAAATCAGTTACTCTAAATAATGTCTGAGAAAGAGTTTTTTTCAAGCAGGTGTTTAGCTGCCCACATCTCTGAGGTGGCTGGTGGGCAGGAGCTGCATTGCTCATTCTCAGGAGGACTGAGGAGTCCCTCCCAAGAGCGTGGGGTACCTCTAATACCCAGTGGCAACTAAGACAGGTCCCACTCCTGCTCTTCCTATCCTGCTGCTCTCCTTCTATGCTTCTGCTCTCTCCTCTCAGCCCTGCACAGCCCCAGACACTTACAACATCCTTCTACAAGCCAATTCCTGGAGTACAGCAGAAAACTGCCCACTTTGTTGTTTTGCAAGTTTAGTTTTGTACTGAATCTGCAGCATCTCGTGGCAGTTCAGAAGAATATCATAGCTGACACCATGTAAATAATGAATGTAAGCAGATGGGATTGTGCAGGAAAAGGTTTTGGAGTGGGGAGAAGAGACTATCATCTTCAGCAGTGGTGGCCAGTTGGAGTCCAGTGACCCTCCCTCTCCTCATTCTCGTGCAGCTTCATCCTCATTGAGAAGCATATGCTGGGCCACCCAAGAGACGCTGTTGCAGGGAACACACTGCAGTACGTGGGTTGCCTGTGTCTCACATGGCTTGCAGGCAATGACTTCCAAAAATTGCTCAGCCAGCATCACTAAAGGAGCTGACAATTAATCAGGATGAAGCTCCACAGAAGATGATCCCAGGCACAGTGCTCATATGATTCTGCACTTGGTGGTGCCCTTCAGGCCTTGCTTTCACTGAAAGGGCATTAGACCCTCTAGCCAGGAAGAGAGGGGACTTGGGTGAGTGAAACAGTTTGCACATCTCTAGTTGGCTTCCTATTCTTTTTCTTTTTGCTCATTATATTTAACTAAGGCTTATTGTTTAAATCCACTCAAACAGGCATTTACTGATGCTGATTCAACTCCGTAAGTGTTAGCAAACATGTGAGTCAGCCATGCTATCTCTAAGTAAAGTATGCTCAGTTCTTCCTTTTCTCTCCTGCCTTCTCTGGTCTGATAGCTAACCCTTGCAGATAGCTTTTTCTCATCATTTACACAGGGAAACTTTTCAGTTACAGTGACCCACTAATTTCACAGGAGCTTTAAGAGTGAAATGTTGGAATCACATAGTCAGGAGCAGGAAGGAGCATTATAATACTCCTAGGCAGATGCTCAAAGCCAAAAAGGAGCCCTCTTAGGGCTTCTAGAAATTTTCCATATTGTCCCATTACTTCCAGAGCCTGATTTCAGCCCCTGAAAAACTTTAAAATGTGGTTGGTTACATAAATGCAACAAGCTTCAGTCAGACATTTGGCATAGAGTTCCTATTAACAGATATTTGTTTAGATTTGTCTAATAAAACCATCTAATATGTCATTTACTGATTCAATGCAGCATTAACTTTTCAGTTGGGACTTAAGCAGGGGATTTTATGCAGAGTTTACAAGAATTTGCAACCATTCCTACCAGTACTGAGTATTCACATAACTGAACTGGAAAGCACATATAAAATCATGGTAAATAAAATATACAGATGACCCAAGGATGGGCAGTGTGGTGACTCTCAACAAAGACAGGCTGGGCTAGTTGAAGCAAAGTGCATTCAGATGCAGCTAAACACAAAATACAGCTAGGGACAATGCAAACCACATGCCCGGCATAAGGGACTGCATCTTGGAAAGCAGTGACTTTCAAGAAGAATTAGGGTCAAAGTGGACAACTAAACAAATCCTTATGCTCTGACTAAACAAACCCTTATGCTGTCACTAATTACATACATGTAGAAGAGAATGAGACAGAATTTTAACTCCGAATCTCTCACTGATGAGGATGATACAGAAACTATTGATTCCATTCCAATATCCACATTTTAAAGGGATATTGAAGGTGCAAAAAAAAGCCACACAAGTGGATGCAAAAAAAAAAAAAAAAAAAGTTTTTGAATGAGAGAGGTCTGTTCGCTGAAAAGAGGTCATTTGACTACCATGCACAAATAGCGGCCACATAAAAGGAAAAAATACATACTGCGGATTCTTTAACCTAGTGGAAAAAGCCATAACAACAATCATTGCCAGGAAGCTGAAGCCAGACAGATTTAAATGAAGCATGCTTGATAAACCTTAGATGAACACTAAATGTTGTTAGATGAACCTCTAGAATGAGTTGCTTTTGGAGGTCATGTACGTATAGCCACACATTTCCTTCAAATAATCGATGATGTTCAGTAAGATAGACTCTAATTAAAATGCAAGTCACATATTAGTAATTCCCAAACCATCGGGTTAACAGGTGTTTAGCAGATCACAAGACAGCAGTATCTCATGATCCTTTCTGCTTTAAACTCCATGAATACATACACAAAGCTGAACACAGAAGCTTGCTTTTTTAAGTCTACTTTCAAATAATTTTAACTACTTAATTTTAAAGAAATTCCCCAGAGTGTCTGAACTGACCTAGCCAAATGTCTTTGTAAATGATACAGTAGCATGCAGAAATCTGAACATATAAGAATTGTGCAAGCGCAGAAAAAAATTCTTGCATGTCTCAAGATCCAAACTTCATTACAAGATTTTTACAGAAGGAATGATACAAGAAGTGTGACTTTGTAGTCATCAATGCCGCATTTTTCTGTCTTGCCACACATATAGAAACACCTCTGGAAGATAAGGTACTCTTGCTTATTCATTCTAGACTCTTCCTCAAATTGCAGCCCTTATCTGCATTTAGTCATTACTTCTGAAAGGAAAAAAAAAATGGATTTGTGAACTTTCATAAAATATTTCTTGTATTCAATGTGTCAGGTGCTGTAATACTTGTTCTTACAAAATGGCATGATTTATGTGTGCACTTCCTTGTGAGGAATAGCAGAAGTGGGACAGGGACAATGCTGCAGCCTCTTTCCAGCAGCAGAAAAAACAGTTGTTTCCTTCCCTCTGGGTAGCACTGCCCACTCGGGCTCCCAGTGGCAACCCCACCTCTTCCCACTTTGTCTGAAATATCCACAAGCATTCACAGGTTCACATTTTGCATGAGTTCTGAAGTCCTGATCAGAGGGTCCGTGTTCTTTCCTAATCTATCCTGTCTGCATTTCGATACAGGTTGACTCACACTCTCCTATTTTAAATCAGTGTTCTGCCATGACCATCTGCTTCAATATTACTTTCTTCTGCTTTATAAATATGAAAGAGAAAATATAACTGCAAAAATTACTCTAAATTCAAAAGGGGACATTGCCCTAAAATCATTCTACAGGATTAATCATGATATATTTACTTAAAGTAGAAACTTAGGGCCACTCTGATTTAGAATATCCAACCAACTCTTTTCATGGCAGTGCCTTAACATAACTGGCAATAGAATATGAACTGACATATTAATTCATATTAGAAATCAATTCAAATATACTTTAAGATGCAGCTTACTGCCTTGCTATACTATACGGTCTATACTTTGTCTATACTCTCTTGATAAGTATAGGCTTTCTGTTCCCTCAATGCACGTTAATGTTAGCAGCATACTTAGTTAGCAGCATACTTGCATTATAAACATGTCTCAGGGGGATGTATCTGCTTGGGGTCATTGATTTCCCCAGGGCCAGGATCTCAGTCAGTGGTAATGAGAGCTTCACATCCGGCATTACTGTTGAACATAGTTGCTGATGTGAAGGTTCCCCTGTCCCCTCATTTCTCAACAGGCAGACTGGGGGAGGGCTCAAGTGCCAGCAACCAGGGGTCTCATGGTGAGGTTTCAGGTGGTACAAAGCATTGGTCAACTGAACAACAAATCTTTGGCCATGGAGTTGTGATACACATGCAGTTTGTGAACCAAAGATTGAATTTCATGAGTTGCCCTTCATTGTCACTTCAAAATTAGAACAACAAGAAGGGCCACAAAGATGATCAGAGGGCTGGAGCACCTCTCCTGTGAAGACAGGCTGAGGGTGTTGGGATGGTTCAGCCTGGAGAAGAGAAGGCTCAGGGGAGACCTTATAGGAGCCTTCCGGTACCTAAAGGGGGCCTACAGGAAAGATGGGGAGTGGCTCTTTATCAGGGAGTGTAGTGATAGGACAAGGGATAATGGTTTTAAACTGAAAGAGGGTAGATTTAGATTAGATGCTAGGAAGGAATTCTATACTCTCAGGGTGGTGAGACACTGGAATAGGTTTTCCAGAGGAGTTGTGGATACCCCATTGCTGGAGGTGTTCAAGACCAGGCTGGATGGGGCTTTGAGCAACCTGGTCTCAAACTGTTTGCAACCCCTGCAACCTCATCAATATAATTAAGCTAAAAATGAAGATTTAAGATGGAATTTTTCATTGCTTCTTAGAAATACAAGGCAAAGAGTGTATAACCAGTGTCTAACAACTATGCAGTGTAAAGAGTAGAAATTACAGACTCTGAATGGACTGGCTTCTTAAACAGTTTCCATCTTGTTTCCTCCTTTGCCTCACTGTACCAGAAAATATTTAGATCTGCCTAGAAAGCTTCATTAAAAATGTTTAATTTTTCTTTACCGAAACGGCTATCTGTATCATCTGCTCCCAACTGGAAAAGTCAATCTGGACTCAACCTGTTTCTCAACCTCTGCAACCAGGACAGAGGGGTTGGAACTCGATGATCTTTAAGGTCTTTCTAACTCTAACCATTCTATGATTCTATAAATAAAACAGCTAGTTAATAAATAAAATAGGTGATAGTGTCATTCATAACCCACAGACACATGCATGTGAGAACCTATACCCAAGGCTCTCAGGAAACTTGAATTCAAATCTATTACTCCCAAAGTTACTTGCAAAATGACACTCTTGTTGACAGTAGGATATAGAAGCATTTGCTTCATTTTTATTTATTCCTTAAATCTGGGTAGTGTTCTTCCCTGAGATTTTTTTCACACTGTATTTAGCACTATTAGTGAAAATTCTTATTTACTGAGAATTTCCCTCTGATTTTAATGGATCAGAACTTTATTTCATATTGTGCAAAGAAACATATGTGTGAAGGAACATTCTGCAAGACAGTCTCAGTACACGCAGAACAGCAAAACAAATTTTTACTGAGTGCCTAAATTTAGCAAACCCAAAATAATCAGAAACATCCATTTAAATAGTGATCCATGAAAATAGTGATGAAGGATAAGATAGCCCTAGCTCCCAATGAAGCAAACAACCTCTCTTAGCAGAATCTGTCTCCATCCCTTTCCCTTGAGGAAAAGATTTCAGACTGTTCTTTACCAGGAAGAACGACAGAGCTCTTGGGTCAGGTCTGTCTACTCTAATGGATGGATGGGTTATCTCTCTGCTCACGGTTTCATATGTTTATGTACAATTATAGGCAGTGTGTATACAAACATACAGGCACTAAGTTATAAAAATAACAGGTGATAAGTCTCACATTCATGCCAAAAATTCCTGCTACATAATCTCAACCTCAGTCATTAGCTTTCTTTTGGGAGCTTCTCTATTTGTTGAAAGATGTCTGTGTTTGTTAGGCTTTTCTGTTGTTGTTGTCTGTAAATGTGCAAATTTAACATTACAGGCAAACTACAATAGCCAGGGTTCTGTGCGCAGGAGTTCAGCTCTATCAGTTTCACACATCATTCGTATGTGATCCCATTCCTACAAATGACATTCGTTTTATTTGTTGTACACACCTTCTCAAAGAGAGATTTGTTCTCTTCATGAGCACAGGGGAAATTGTCACCAGGGGATTCCTAATCATGTAGGAGATTCAGATTTTCTAATTATAAAAAATGAAAGCATTTGAGGATGGTCATATTACTGATTTCCAGGAGGCCCTGCAAGTATTTCTGTTCAGGATGGGAAAAGATTAAAATGCCATTTGCATGACTGATGTTAAACCTTCTATCTTGTAGTCTTGTAAATGAATTGCTGCCTTACAGGCACTTCATGTTATGAAAACATTTTACATTCAACTGGAATAATTGCACATTTAACTTCAAAGTTACAACCTGCCTCGGGTATTAATTTGTCAGGTCCACACTGGAACTGTAGAAATGTCAAAAGGATAGGCACAGGATAGAGCTGTCATGCAGCGCACACTATTTCATCTCCTCTGCAATCTCTACCACAGATATTTAATGAAAATTTCTCATAGTTCAGGTAAACTCAAACACGTGACAATCATTGAAGAATGTTTAGTCTGCTTGAGCATGACTTCTGGGTAGTATTATAAAAAGAGCAGCCATTGTATTGTACCACCGCCAGCTTGCTCTATTGCTTTTAAATTGCTTTTGTATGCACAAATAGCTACAGAGCTAGGACATGTTCCTTATACAGATAGTTATTTAATCTCTTTTAAATTAAAAGAAGGCTGTGAAGTTGTTTTTTTTTTTTGAATCACCACAGTAATGAATGCTTGCAAAGCTATAATGGCCCTGGTAATACAAGCATGAGTAATGCCCAAGTGATTTCATTCACTGACTGTACAACGTTCCTGCCAGTTACAGAACCATTTGGCATGAAGATCATCATTGCTTTATAGGATCTGCTGAGAAATGTGATAAAACACCTTAGAATTTATGCAAGTTTCAGATGTTTGTGATTCAAAATCAGTGAGAAAGATTTCACTATTTTCCACTTTTTTTTTTTTTTAATACCGATGGTCAGAATCAGATGATGATGTGTGAGGCAGGTTAAACAAAACAAACAGAGATATACCTAATGAAGTTACATGGCACCTCAGGACAATCTGCTTGTAATTGCCGAAGGATTTACCATTCATGAGGTTAAAGTCATTATTTCATTATTTGGCAGGAACTATTTTACAAAAACAAAGCCTTTACAAATAAAACTCACGAACTCAAGTAATGCATTAGTTTACACATTAGTGAGGCTTTTGATCATGACAGAAACTTAACTCTGCATAATATCTTTTGCTACTGAAATAATTTGCCCTAATAAAATACATGTAGAGAACCGATATGAAAATCCATCACAAACTAGTCATTTATTCTCGATATTTACTGAAAAGCTTTCTCCTTGGAATTTGGTAATGTACCACTTCATATACGTCTTTATATTAAAAGTTACAATGACATGGGAGCTGGAGCTAACTTTAAATCATATGTAATCTCTTAATGCTCTTATTCTGTTTATTATGCTTATTTGTAAAACTATTGCTTCAAAATTATTTAATTTGTTCAGTCTTTGCATTTTCCAATTTATGTTTAACATTTAATAAAATGAATCCTTTTTCAACTTTCCCAACCTAGATTCAAAGGGGAAAAAAGAGGTATCTGTAATTCAAATCCGGTATTTCTGATTATTTCTGTACAGCTCCTCCATAACAACTTGATATTATGCTTGGAATTGCTCTGAAATATTTGTGGGCTAAATATCTGTGAAAATATACATTAAAGAGAAAACTGGTGCTATCACCATTATTGGAGTAAAATGTTCTTGTTAAATCTTTCCAATAAATCAGTCAATGAGGCGGTTATTTCATTTCTATGATCTAATGTCTTCTGCTACTTTTAATTAAAAATGCATCTAATCATGTAAACATTATTATGAGCAAAACATTTTCTACTTATGAGTTTTTAAGTGTCAGCAAACACATCTGGAACTTTGCTCAATAGATAATAGAAGAAGTGTCCAATTTTTCCAAGAACAAAAATATAGACAGCAAATTTCAGGAGAAGGATAGAGTCTTGTGTTTATTTGAAGCAGACTGTAGAGGTGACAGATAACAAAATGAAGCCTTCATTTAACCACCACCAGTAGACCACTAATTTAAGAAAGTAAGTGCTTTCAGAGAAGACAAGACATTCTGAAATCTCAAGTGACCTGATTTCTAGATCACTTACTTTCTATAAAAAAGTGAATAACAAAACCTGCAATAAATGACAGTATGTAATTGCAGAGAATTGAACAGTTATCACTCAGTCCATTAAGTGACACCAAGTCAGAGGACAATGCTGACTTCCCACAAGGTTGACTAACCACTGTAGCTTCTGTTCAGGGATGTGAATGTACTGAAATGTGTTAATCTGGGAGCATGTTCCAGTGGGACATTAAAAATGCAAATGAAGGGAAAGAAACATTATTTTGCCACAACTGGTGTGCATCAGAGCCTCAGCTCTTTGCTGTTTCTCACAGCCAGGCCAGTAGCTGGATGAATGTTGGGGTTAGCTCAAGGTGAGGATCTGAAGCAAGATGTACAGAGATACCTCACATAGCAGGAAAATTGGCCTGTAGAGGTGGATGAAATGGTGACTTGGTGAAGCTCATAGTCGGTCCTGTCACTAATTTCCATGGGGCCACATTTCTTTTTCTATATTGTAGCCTTTGAGGTATTTAAAAAGTTGTATTTGCTGCTGAAAGAAAAACTGCATCTTGTTAAATGCTGCCATTAACCTGCCTGCTGGTCCCACTGGGGTCAGTGGGGACCTTGCCAAGGTTTCTTTTCCTTTGCTGTAGGGATGAACATGGTGAAGTTGAGAAGAGAGGCAGAGGCTGCCTGTTGTCAAGAAGCAGTAACAAATGATCTTTCATGTGGCTTGGTTCACCTGGAAGGACCACCTCACCATGAACAGAGGCATGGATCAATCCCACTCAGCATCTGGGTATTACAGGAAGTGCTTAAATTGGGATTTAAGTTGCCCTAGGCTTTCTGTATAGCTGATAGATGAGAGGCATGTCCAGAGTGTGATTTAGCTAATCCATCAAATTAGCTAATCCAAATTCAAGCAACTCTCATGTTCAGGGAAGTTGCATTCATACAGGTCATGAAGAGACCAAGATCTAAGAAACAGATATGTAAAATCAGGTTCCTAAATATCTTTTCCAGTTTTTCTCCTGTTCTTTTTACAAAGTCTCATTGAAGTCAGTGTTTTATATGTGATGTCTTTTATCAGCTAAGGATAACAGCTTTGACACCACTGAACATTTGCCATAAGAGGGCTCAGTTAAGTTCTATTAATAATTTGAGAAATATTTTGAATGGACAATTCAACAAATTATTATACCATTATTATATTGTCTGTCAGTCAGAGTTTCACTCTCCTGCAAAGAAAACCTTATGTTGTTATCTAGTGTTCGTTATGTAAAATTACTGGATTCTTGGTCCACAAATTAGAGGGGAGTAGTAAGAATAATAATGAGATACACCTAGCAGAAATAATAGAATTTTCATTTAGATATAATTTAGACTGCATTGTGACTGACTGCACAATAGTGGCACTGTGCAAATGATGTTTAATGTTTAATGAGAATATTAACTTTTATGAAATCTCAATTTTGGATCATAAAACTCAGCGTTTGAGAACATCTTCTAAAATCCCATTTGGTAACCTGCAATTTTATTCCTAAATTAATAATGTATCAGCACTCTTTTCTAGTGAAAAAAAAGAGCTTTGTTCAAAGTGCTGATAAGCAGCAAAGTATCATGAATGTTGTCAGACTTGAAGCATGCGAGTATTAAACAGAAAGTAAAACCACGTTGTAATGGCTCTGTACAGGAATGTCACAATGGAACCTTTGTTTAGAGAAAGGCACCTCAAGGCCACCAGAAGCACTTTATTCACCAGCATCGAAGAGAAGCTGCATTTAATTTAGAGGCTTGTTTGGTTTTCTAGAACAGCTGCTAATCTGTTTCTACGGGATTCTTTCCTGATATGCTGCAGAGTGCTTTCTGCCTCCCCTAATGTACTAGTTAGATTGTTTTCACGGTAAAGATTGCAGGGAAAGGATCAGGAAGTCTTGGGTTTTTCAGGCAAACAATGGAATGAATTCTTGGATTCATACATATAGTTGGACATGGACATACATTTTTTAAAGCAAAATTTCAGCTTCACTGCAGTTCCTGAGGAGTGCTCTTTTAACTGAGTGATGACAGTTCTGGTCCTTTGTGCCAGTCTGTAACAGGAGCCACCAAGGTGTCCTGGCCAAGTAATCCCTGTCTTGCCTTGATGGCTCAACAGCTCAGCTCCCCCATAGTGCTGGCTTGTGATTTACATGATTTGTTCTTGTGGGTGCATGCTTAAGCTGCAGACCTCACCTGGCATCTTCTTTGGCTTTCAGGTGTACCTAGCTCAAACGCTTCTAAATTAGCATCACTTGCCCTAGACATTCTAGTGTGTCCCTGTGAGTTGCATCAACAATGTGAATATTTGGAATATTTTACAGGTTGAGTTATTTTTTCCTGGAACACCGTCCTTCCTGTGATAAACCAGAATGCAGCTTTATATCTAGTGTGTATAATTTTCAGTGAAAGTACACAGAAATCAGGGACACGTTTGCTGAACCGGGAGTTAAAGAAGGCTATGAACAATACACTCCAAAATGATCCTGTAGGCTGACAGGCACGTACATAACAAAACTCTTAGAGTAGATAATCATAAGTTTTACTTAAAATCTATGGACAAACTATTGTCTGTTGTGAACAGGGGTTACTGAGGGAACAGGGCACCCGAGCAACTAAAAATCTCATTGAGTTGCTCCTATTGTTGTCCATGCAGAATCAGTGCAAAATTAAAGATGATGCCAAATCTAATCTGCTTCAACAACAACAACAAAAAGACATCAGAAATACAGACAGCACTAGATTACACATGAGTTTAAATATACATACCACAATATTTTCAGTTTACACTCGTGTAATCATATTCACAACTTTTGACTACTAATTATAGATACAACTATTTTTAGATGTTGGCTTCATGAAAACAAGAGAAGTGCATGTGCGGGTAAGTAGCCATTATGATGAGGAGAAAAATAACATCCTAGCTTTTATTTTTGTGTCATGCTACAAGTGCTCTCCTTGAAGTTAGCTTATAAGCATCTGATTCTATGTATTCTTAATTGGTAATTGTGCCTCCGATGCTTTCAGCTGATAATATATGGATTTTCTGGGAACTTTTACATGACTAAATTGCTATATTTAGCAGTCTTATCCTCTCAGATCCTTTTTCAAGCCATGGGAATTATTTCTTGCTGTGCTAAGGCAGCAGGACTTTTTCTCTTCATTCTTATCATTCCATTAAGTAAACCCGCTGAGCAAATAGCTGTTATTATAATAGTGTAGATTTTCCTCTGGTCCATTAGAGTGAAAATAAGGTTGATAATTGACCAATATCTTATAGAATTTATCTAGTGTCTTAATTTAATGCAATCCCTATTCAGGTGTTCTGTTTGTTGCCTATAAATACAAAAAAAAAAAAGTGACCAAGTCCATATAAGTAAGAAAATCTGATTAAACAGGAATGAATCACATGGGCTGTGATTTACTAGTCAGCACAGAACAACCATCCTCCAGAGACTGACTCTTACTCTCAATGTTTGAATTTCTTGGATACATCTTTACTCTGTTTAATTTCTTTTATATGTTCTCACATTGCTGATCATTCCACAAGTTTAAGACCGGGTTTTCAGAAGAATCAAATAAATGCATGTACCCAAATCCAACTGATTTTGTACTACGTGAATGTGGTTTTTCACACACTGGAATTTCTGTTGCTTCCTATGAAGTCATCAAGAAATGCTTAATTCTTGGAGTAAGATCTATCCAGAATGAACCTCTCTTTTTTCATCTGAATATCCACACACTCCAGAAGAAAGCTGAAGAAATCAAATTTATTCTGAATACCGTGGAATAGATGCCATGGTCTTCCACTGCAGTCACTGCAGTGCAGAATAAAATTCCCTGTCAGCATTCCTCACCTAAGAGTAAGCTCTGTAAGAGATCCTGCTACCACAGGGGCTGTTTCCCTATATAAATTCAGCTGCTAGAAAGGATTAACATTTTTAATGGCAGCATTTGCACCATCTTTTCAATATGAGGCCACGGATATCAATCCCTTTCCTGAAGAGCTGTCAGGGCAAACTTCTGCAATGATGATCTTTCAGAGTCTCATCTTCATTCAGAGAGCAGCCTGCAAAAAGGAGAAGGCTGGTCTCCTGTGGCTCAGAGCTCCCTTTGTGATGGGGCCTTTAGAAATTCAAAGATAGCCAGCATGGGAAAAGGCAAGAACTTTAGAGGACAAGAGAAAGTTTAAAACAAAGCAACCTCATAGCATTAATAAAATCCTCATAAACTTTATTAAAGGTTTCGGGTTTAGATGCCTGAAGTATAATGGTTTGGTTTTATATCTAGAGATATAAGATATAGGAGAGGAACAAAAAAAGCAGAACTGTAAGAATTCAACATTAAGAAATAGACGGCATTTCAAAATAAGGGTAAAAAAAAGGAGCTACTTTCAGAACAAAATACAGGCAAACCCCAGAAATGCAAGGAGTATTACTTTCCCACTGCATACACAGAAGATATGGAAAATTTTTTCAGAGTCCAAGTTAATGGTCACTTCCTAAAAGTATCGAACATTTCAGTTTTCACGTCATAGCTTCATTCAGTCTGAGAACAGATTGAGCTCACCTTAAACCTTGCTGTGTTTAAGAAAGTAATTGAGGCTGGAAATATGGTTTGTGTCTTCACCTCCTATGAGTTGTTTGGGCTTGTTTCATTCTTGTTGTAGCTGGTTTTTGATCAGGGGATATTTTCCTGTTAAGTCCAGCATAAAAGACCCGCAGAGACTCTACGAGTTGAAAACCTTGGACTCTTGATAAAAAGCTTCTATTAGTTTTCCATAAAGTAATTTTAAAGTAATGAGTTTATGTTCAGAGAATAAGTAAAAATAACTCAAAGAAAAAGAAGTATGTGTTATGGTAATCATGAGAGCAATTTAGCTTTTTCTTCTATATGTCTTGGCTCTGATCTTTGCTCAATGATCAAGGTAGCTCCCCTACCTTGTCAAGATGTAAAGTCCCTTTTCATTTCCTGATCACGTGCTATTCTTGCAGGCCTTTTATTTTTTTTTCTCTTTTTTTTAAGTGCTTCAGTTTACTCACTATTTATAGTTCCCACATTCAGATATGGGAAGAAACTGAAGTCACATCCTTTTGCTACTCTACAAGGACTTCAAGGTCTTTCTCAAAACAGAGAGTAGCTTGTATTTTTCCAGTCAACATTTTCCTTTTTTTAACATGGGACTTCCTGTTACAAAAGAATGACTCGTATAAGGAAACACAAGCTCATTAGGAGTGCAGTTTGTAGTACTAAATTGATGTTGCTGTGGTTTACCATCCTTTGGGAGATTATTGACTAATCCATATAGAATGAAAAATAACAATAGTCATATCTGCATAAGGTAAACAGTGAGTTGCATATGGAAATAACGATAACAATTTTAACATTCCTCTCTACTTCCCAGCCTTACCATGTAATCCTAACACAATAAACAGCTAAGAATTATGTTGCATTTGCAACCCCTTTACTTCTATCCTCTCAGCAGTGCACATAGCTGCACATACTGTTATAATAATGGACGTGTGTTACCAGTTGATACTGTAAATGGCATGAATATAGATAACATGTAAACCTAGTTTCTTAAGGAAAAATTGAATCTAGAAAGCAGCAGCTTATGCCTGAGCCCTTGCACTGCCCTCAGGTGCAAATCAAAAATCTACAAGTGATTTCACCTGTTCTCCTATACATTGGTTGTTGTTGGAAAGTCAAGCTCCAAACCTGGAGCAAACTCCAAACTACACATCCTGTACACAGTGTAAAACACTGGAAGATCATATCAATATGCTTCGCAAGGTCAGAGCTTCTCATACTGTGGATTGTGATTCCCAAGGTGATGAGAAAAGGCTTTGTAGAAGGTCACACAGTATTTTATTCCAGAGTGATTTAGCAGCTCACCAGTTTTCCCAAGGTAAAAGAGTGAAAGCGGGACCTAACTAGTGGTTGCAAGAGACTCCAGTACCCCTAGACCCCAATGCCTTAACTGCTAAAGGCAGAGCGGTTCCTAAAAAGAACTAGAAGCTTGAAGGGGATTAAGAGAAAATGCTCAACATCAGGCACAGGTTTTCTTCCCTGCTCCCACAGGAGCTTAGCTCATCCAGAGATGTCATGCTTGGTTCGTAAGAGGGTCACCAGAGACACAAAAGAGGGTCACCATCACTTTCTAAAATTTGAAAAAACATGATCTAGTGCAATCTTGTCTGGCTCCCCAGAAAACTTGTCCATGCTTTTCTATCTGTAATCTAGTTGATGTTTCCATTTGGGAATATTTGCATCAGGCAAGAAACGCAAGATTAATTAAATGTTTTGAACATGTCAAATTCAGAGATAGGCAGCAGAGGTTTGTGAACTCTGTTAGACATCATGAGAGCCAAAATCAGAAAAAGCTTCTTGTAAATATTCTGTTGAAAAACTAATACTGAAAACTTTTTAAATACATTTGTTTTAAGCATAAAAAGCTTACACAACTTGTGGGAAATCAGTTTTGGGAACATTAAATATATATTTCTATAGTTCTTTTATCTCATTTCTCCCACTTCCCAAGCAACCAATAAAACACAGAAATGCCTATAAAAATAGCTGTTAAAACCAGTAAAATAACTTATTTACTTATATAAGATGCTTCATCCAAGGATTTTGTTTTCTGTAACACATACTGTGCAGCATGCACTATCGTGTCTTCCGCCTCTCAGTGGCAGGAAGATGTCTGGTCTAATTCAGAAAGATCATCAGTTAACTATTTTGAAGAGTGGCATTGTTTTCATATGGACAGCATTGAAACCATATGGTCTTTACTTTTTCTTGTCTTGTGCTTTCATCTAACAGATATTTATGTTTGAAAGTACTGGAAAGCATTTAGCTTTAGAATCTATCTCTACCTTCTGGCACTCTGCTTAATTTCCAAGTTTTTACATCAATGAAAGCAGTATTTCAGCATGGAAGTATTTTTCCCTTTCTCACTTCTACCTTCCAAGTCAAGTTTTCAGTGCTATTGAGGAAACAGAGCAAGCTGAGGACTTGCTGAACAGGGACAGTCTTGTTTAAGAGTTTTTAAGCCCTTTTATGTGAACCAGTATATGGAAACAAGCTTGCAAAAGCATGCATGATTTTAATAGGAATTATGTTGTAAAAAACAGCTAAAATTTTATGTTGGATGGTAAAAGATCTAAAAATTAAACTTATCCGGATTGTTCTGCACTTGAAATAATTGAAAATACCTTTTATCAATAAGGACATGCTATAGTCTATCTTACTCAGCAGGGTAACTTCAGTATGTGCATGCCATAAGCACAGTTCATCTGAAGAACGAGAGTTACAGTGGTCTTGTTTACTTGCAAATCTGATGTGTAATCAGTGTTTTCTTGGGCTGGAACGTGGCTGATGGCACACGCCACCTTCTCTGAGCCAGCAGCTCCTTGCGTGATATGTCCCAGGAGACACGATGATTTGCACTTAGGTCAGTTGTGGATGAAGTAGATCCCTGTGCCCTAAACAGAAGTTAATCTCAGCTCCACCCGCCTGTTTGCCAGTCTGCAGGTTAAAAGAAGTTCAAGGCGTGGGCAGTGAATGAGCACATTTAAGGAACCATGAGTTGAACCGTGATCCGCTTTGTGCAGATGAATGCTTAGCTGTACGTTCTTCCATCTGCCTCTGATAATCATGGTCATGCATCATTAGGGAGCTATAAAGGAGCGATCATGCAAGAATAAGTTAGGCCATGCCTTCTTATTTTGTTCATTATACTTGCATTGTCGAAATCTACACAATAATCCTCACTCATGCCCTCCAGGATCAAGCTCCTTCTCTACCAATTATTTCCTTGTTTTCAGAAACACTTATTTTTCGAAATTTCTGTGCATGGGTCACAGACACTTTCGTGAATGTTGGTGACTAAATTTTGGTGTTAAATCCAGGGAATCCAGTATGCACTGATGCATGCCAGATCTGAAGAGGCCGTGGGCCACCCAGCAGCAAGGGTGGGAGTTTACAGGGGAAGTGAGACACATCAGACAAGAAGACCTGGCAAGGCATTTATTCAGTGGCTTAGCTGACTTCTGCATAGCAAGAATATACTCTGGCTAACTGGAAAGTCATGCAGAAAGAATGCGTGGAGACAGTTATTCATTATTATTTCCAGTTTCAAGGGGGTTCAGGAAGTTACTTCTGTGCATCTTCTATCTGCACAGCTCTGACTTGTGACCTTTTAAAGATGTTTACCCACCACCAGTTATGTACTTTGTCTTTATTTACCTTTTAAATTGTAATTGCTTTTTCTGACATCAGGCAAAGCTAGTTTCTGTCCTGTGACAGACAGCAGCAGAGGCAACTTTCATTCAGAGGAAGTTCAGTTGAGATGCAGTGTCCTTGTTGCTGCCACCGCCGTGTCAAGTAGCCTGCAGTTACGGTTGGACTTGATCTTAAGAATCTTTTCCAACCCAAATGATTCTGTGATTCTATGATAAGCCCTACCCCTTCTCAGGGGATTTTGAGCTGCTCCCTGATGCTGGTGGTGTGAAACAGGACCACTGCACTGGAATTGCCACTTCTTTGGAAGGGACACCTGCCTCAGTCTTTTTGGTATCAAAACTGCTCATTTTCACACAAATGCAAAATGAGAGTATTTAAATAAAGTGAAGAGCTTACAATTTAATTGTTATATTTGGAAGCACTACATATTGATCCCCAGAGAACGCCATGAATATAAAAGAATCAAGCCCTAGACAAACAAATTTTTTCAAAGACCTGGCTTTAAAGGAGCTGTATGAAACATATTGATGGTAGAATACAAAAATGAATTAAAATAGCATACTACTGGCCTATAAGATATACATAGATATATATAATGCTAAGAAAGAAGAAAAGTGGCCAGCCTATTGGATGTAAATCTTAGCCACACCTCAGAAGTTAAACTGTAAAGGCCAAGAGTGTCATTACATCTGCAAGTCGAAAGCTCAGCATGGGCTCGAGGTCAGTGTCAGAAACACCAGCCCTTTAGCTGCTTGTCTTTACAGAGATTAGGTATGACATACGGTCCATTTTTTTCTACTCTGAGGTTACATGAATCACTAGGGTCTTGTTCCCTGTGGTCAATGTTAACTATCCACAGTTTTAAATTAACTTGTTCATATGCCCATTTCTTTGATTCCTTTTCCTTCAAAATCTCCCTTTTGAGCAACTGAGGATAAGACTTCTCACATTCTCATATAAAGGTCTAGGAAGTGCTACTAAATCCTCTTGGATTGTCTTATACACGGTACCCACTACTATTAGTGTTAGAAGCGGTGTTTTGTTTACACAGCATCTTGCAGTCAGGGATCTTGGCTCACCTCTTGTTTTGTCACAAAAAAACGAAACAGTAACTGCTCCTTTTTCTGGCTCTGGTCTGGCTCCAAGGCAGGAGCTGGGCACCCATCAGCTACCTGGCTGTCAAGTTAAGCAACTCATAGAGCTACCTGGAGGGGCAACCCTCCCACTCAGCTGCTCCCCCCCTCCCCAGCTCTCGCCCTTGCTCAGGGCCAGTGCTCCGGCGGGTGCCATGGGAACAAATCCAGCGGAAAAGAGGGAGAAAAAGGCTACGATGCAGGCAGAGCTGGAATGGGCTCTGGTTCACCGAGAGCACACTCAATGGCTGGGTTTCATGAGACTGCTTTTGATTACACAGTGTGGGTATAGATTGCACAGATATTTCCCTACTATATATTTATTTCTTGTCTGATGCTTTTCAGGTGGTTTGAAGTGTCTAAATCCCGATCCTACTGAGAAAATAATAGGGAGTCTGTGAAGATGTGAATGTAAATGTTTGCATGTTCAAGGGGTCCCTTTCTGGAGCTGCTGGAGCTTCCCTGTAGAACCAAATGGCCTGAATCTGGCTGAGTGATGCCAGTTAAAGACGCTACCTTGCAATACAGAGCCAAAACATTTCCACAGTAAGGAGAAAAATAAATAAATTGCTAACAGTTTGGGAGTCTTT
This sequence comes from Tringa tobata, assembly GCA_033628505.1. Classification (NCBI taxonomy): domain Eukaryota; kingdom Metazoa; phylum Chordata; class Aves; order Charadriiformes; family Scolopacidae; genus Tringa; species Tringa tobata. Next base: position 2,558,891 of record JAHREE010000531.1, on the reverse strand, counting down.
TTGAAACTCTTTCCATGTAAAGCTGTTTTTCAATCTGTCATCAATCTGCAGTAACCCAGTGAAGAAAAACAGAGCTATGGTATCAGTTTGGATGTCAGATCCAGTTGTAAAGAGCTGCTAAAAACGTGCAAAGCCAATTTTGGAAGATCTCAATTTCATATTCCTGGAAAAGGATGCATTGGCAGAGACATGAGCAAAAGTTTTAAGTTATACAAAGAGACTTGCCTAAAACATGTTTATACTCTTTATTTGACCAGTTGTTGGAGCTTGAATTATCATATCTTTTTGCCTGAGCAGCAAGGTTTTCTTTAACAGTATAAGAGCTCTTAATCTGCTGCTGGCATGGTTAAGTTCAGAAGCATTTGCACATCTTGGTTTAACATACCCTGACCAATCGTCTCCTACAACTGTAAAGAAGAATTTCACAAAGTAAATACTGGGAAACGCTTATGACCAATGATTAAAAAAACTTCAAAAGATTTAAAAGCCCATATTGGAGCCTGCTGTTATGGACACTTTCCAAAGTTTGCCATAAAAGCTTTGATAGACTCTTTCTACTGTTGTTTTGTGTTGCTGTTTCCTGCCTGCAGTTTTGTCTTCTCAAATTAAATTGATTTCTCTTTTTTTTTCTGATCAGATTTTCTTCTGCTTCTAGGAACTGCAGATAAGCTCTTTTTTTTTCCTCCTACAGGAGAGGAAAAATGCCTTTTTGTCACATGGAATAGATTTTTAGAAATACAATTAATTTTCTAGCCAGCTCCTGTGATTTCAGTGGCAGAAGAGGACAGGGATCTCTCTCCCTTTTGTCTGCTGCCACCTTTTTCCCAGAGATTCCCTGGGTTGCTGGGTAGCACCTCTGAACAAGCTCACGACTCAGCCCGGTCACAAACACAGATTCAACATGGGAGGGCAGGAGAATGCCTCTACACTGTTACACAGGATCTTGCTGAACCCTTGGCTACTGTCTGAAACCCATCTCATGGTAATTATTTTGATCTGTGCTGGAAGATACCTATCGTCTTCTCACCTAGGGATCTTATATTAGGCTTCTCTAAGCACCAGTGTAAATTCCTGGACTCTGCTTATTCTATAAAGACAGAGTATTAAAAAAATTTTGCTTGTATAAACTGCTGTGTTTTACCTAATAATAATGTATGTAGGAAATACATTAGGACTATGTTCCCTGATTTGTAAAGCATTTCACAGTGCTTCCAGCTAAGTTGAAAGTTGAACACTGATCTTCTAATATGATCCTACTTGTGCTAGAGATTGGTATCTTCCAAAATACTGGTGCAATAGTGGCTTTAACAGAGAGATGCCTAAATTTTGGCAAAAAGCTTGAAGGCAATTTACAGATCTTCTTTATATTCTGCCTAGGTTTTTTTCTGAAGATATGAGTGATTCTAGGGAAATTCTAGAAGAAAGTCTAGGAAGACTTCCAGACTATGATGGCAAATCCTTTATAATAATTATCTGTTATTAAAAAAACATATATTGCCTGGAGGTTTTGATGTTGTCCTTTAATTTATTTAATGTAAACAGACAAACTAAAAATAGGAGAGCACTGTGGAATTCTGACATCGGGCAAGTTTCAGATGAGAGTCAACCAGTAGTTATGCTCAGATATTACACCTCCGATATTACATTACCATTGAAATGGAGGCCCCACAGATTCTACTTCACCATCAGATCTTAGAAAAATTAGTCTTCATACAATCCAGAGTTACAAAAGATTTTTTACCAGTCATTCAGTTTACATGAAGATATCTAAGACTAGGGATTTCTTCATTGGTCTGAGGTTTGTCTCAACAAAGCTTCAGAATGCGAAGTAAAAAGACTCATAAAAATGAGGAAACTCATTAAAACATTTGGCATTTGTACAAGAACAAAGTATGTTACTAAGAAAACATGTAAAAGATGATTTTCATTCTGGATTTAGATTAAAATGAGCCGTATCATAGGGAATTTACATAGAGTCAAATTCAGTGGTAACAGATCATGCAGAAGTCTTTCTCTGGTGTTACTATTGTATGACCCTCAGGGTATCATAAAAGTGTCACAGCTGCTGATAGGCTTCTAATCTTAAACATTAACATCTGGAGAATCACAGAGATGACTAAAAGATGATTAATAGCAGGGTTTAGATGTTTTGCTCAAACAGACAATACGCACGTTTTCTTTCATTCAGTCATTATAACATACAATCTATTTAAAAGGTCATAATGATGTCAGAACACTGTTTCTAAAAAGAATGAGACAAAAACAGACTTCTGCTTGTTCTTGGCTCTTTGAAACTGGACAACAGGTTCTCATGTAAAAGCAGTTGCAAGACATTTACGCGTGTTATATTTCAGATTTAAATGAGGTAACTCTACCTCCAGCTCAACCCATAATTAAAGGATTAAGTTAATATTTTACTGTCATAGAAGAAGAAATTTCAAAAGGTTTTTGTTCATTTGGATGATTTTCTTGGTCAGAGAGCTTTGAAAGTACAATGCCTTTTGCAGCCTGTTTTGAAGAGAAATACAGCCTTCTGAGCGTGAGAAGGGCAAACGCTGATACAGGAGGTGCTCTGGGCTGCTGGGCCTGTGTCCCACTGCCCTCTGCCTGGTAAGCTGCCCCTGAGGATGTGTGTTTGCAACAGAAACACGTCTCTGGCAAAACATTGCACGTTTGAGAAATGTTCTTATGCAAAACAGCATTGGTCAATGGATCTTGTTTATGTATGATATCATGAAGATGAGATGAACAAGCTACTCCTATGGGTATCTAAAATTGTAATGTAAAGAATCATAATATTCAAAAATTTTGGCAGGAATATAAATCCTCATGCTTTCACTTCAGGGTCCGAAAGAACTACTGAAGAAAAGCAACAGGGAAAATGTTTCTGGACAACTTAATGAGGACTGCAAGTTGTCCTGTATATTTTCCTAAAGTAATTATTATTGTAATATTGAAATTAATATTATTTTTCTTAATTATTCATATTGCATTAGTATTCTAAAATTTTGTAAGAACTAGCAACAATAATTATATGGAGACAGAAGATAAAATAGATTCACTGGAGTGCTAGACCCTCTTCAGAGCGGCATCGTCAGCTCTGGTTCCTTATAAATGGAAACCGGCAGAAGTGAAGAAGCATAATTCATATACATTGGATTTCTTCCCAGTTCCTAATTTTCCATTTCTGTCGAGTCTGTGGGAACTGGTCTCAGTCCAATTCCCATGGTATTTAAAGAACTTTCTTAAATACAGATATATTTGTGACTACATATTAAGATGAACATGCACACATAGAAAAAGAAGGTGCCCTGCAAGAGATCAAATACCGATCTTCTGTGCCTTGTTGAGATCAGCGTATAAATCTTAGAGGGTTCAAACTCGTTCTTTTGCAGCAGCTTTCCACATACTGAATCCATGGAAATATAATGTTGGACACTGCTGTAGCTTTATACAAACACTGAGAAACTCCCTACCTACATCTGAATAAGAAGCAAAACTAGTGAGATGAGGAGCTGCCTGTAAGACAGCCAGCGGACAGAGAAATGGCCATCGTGCACATTTTGCCCTTCAAAATATGTTCTCATTACAGTCTAAACTTGCAGTATATTTTTGTCATCCACTGATGAATTTTCTGGAAACAGAAGCAGGAAGAAGGATTTGTTGTGACTACACTGCATCTTCAGAGGTACTTTCCAAGCTATGCTTACATCCCTCCTTGGCTTTATTTGGATAGAATCATAGTGGTAACAGTGCTTTCAGTATCAGAAAGCTTTAAATGTCTGACATGTACTAGGGCACATGTCTTCCTGCTGTCACAGAGAGCACCATACTAGAATTGTACAAAGGTAATATAGAGCTCCACTCAAATAACGCTTAAGAAAGCATTCAGTTATTATAAAAATGAAAATGCAAAAATTATAAAACTTCACCCTGTTCAGCTGAGAAGAAATCAGAAACTTGGATATGATATTTCTAAAAGTACTTTGAGAATTTCCTCTCTATACAATTGGCCAAAGGAAGAGCCATGGAACTGAGCACTCTACAGACACTGAAGATGTTCAGGGTTAAATCAATATTCCAACCTTATAGACTGTGCTATATTTGTCACTGCATGCATAAAACAATGCTAGGGATATGGCCTAGACCCAAGAAATAATGCCATGCTTACTAGCTTAAATTGATTATATTATTGCTATTTCTTCTCTTTATTACTTTTTTTTAAATAAGCAACCGCAAATGGAATATGAGATGAGAACCTGAAAGATGCAACTGCAATCTGGGACTGAGGATGATGGGGTTAAAGGTAGTTTCTTCAGTGTACCCAAAAATGGGGAGGCAGAATCTCTGAGCTGTACTCTTCTTTACCAGAGGTATTTATCATGAGAATCAGAGAGCAAAGTGAACATATGATAACTAATGAGCTGCAAAATACAGCATGCCAAGTAGAAGCAAGGAGAAAAGAAGCTGTGTGAAGATCAGATTGTTTCTCTGGAACACTTCCTGCTGTATCAGAATCTCTTGTTTTTACATTGGTATATTAGCTCTGACTGCATGAGTCAAAGTGTCTGGCGGTTCTCATGCCAAGAGAATTACAAGTGGTTGTACGGAAAAGAAAGAGATAGTGAGTGATTCTGTTCCTTTCCTGTTGGTGCCTCTTAGTTTTAATAGTAAAAGCAACAGCAACAGTACTATGAAATACTTCCTTCATACAAGACATTTCCAAGGTTACAGTGCAACAGAGAGGGGCCTGAACATACAGTCCTTAAGCGGCAAAATCTCCAGCTCAAATCAATGAGCTTTACCCCGCTTTGAAGGGATGGCAGGACATACCAGCCAAACTCCCTGCAATGTAACCATAGCCCTGAGCACGAGCAATGAGCAGAGCATGTGGGAAGCAACTTTTTTACAAAGAAGCACTATCCAGAACGAGAAACCTTGCATTTGGGTTGGCAGTAATCTACCTGATTTACAGACACTCCATGCTATAATGATATCTGTCAGTGGCAGTGGAGGAATACTTGGGTTTCCAAGCAATTTATTGTAATAGAAATAACCTGTTTCTTGTGACTACTCACCACCCTTCCATCTGCTGAGCATTTGGAACAGACACTTTCCATCCAAATTGGATCAGATACTAACTACACTGGCACAAATGAAATGCGAAAGCCAGCTATTCCTGCTCGGCAAAATTTGTCCCAGACAAAGCTTAAAATCTTCTTCCACGTACAACATTTGATATGCTCTGTTTGTTCTAGCAAAATAGGTCCTGTGTAATAAATACAGGATTTTGTAAAGGCTACTTTTCTACCATTCAAAACCAACAACTCTGATTTCTTGAAGCTAAGGAAATTGTGAAATTGCAAGCACTTTCAGTGAGAAAACTATATAAATATTAATGATAATAGTAAGGAGTTATTTAGAGGATTGCAAAAGACATATTTTAGCCTTTAACAAATTTTACTGTGTTCTGCACATTTTCAACTGTCCCACTGTGCTTTAGCCTCTGAGACTCAGCTGCTGCAGTCCGGGCTTTACAGTAACCCACTTATTTTAAATGCAGGTTTTACAGAACGCAAATAGTCCCAAGACTCTTCTCTACATGCTCTAGTTCATCTATTTTTCTTTGAATGCTGGTTTACATAAGTAACCACCAGTTCATGAGCTTTGAGGTCTCTGTCTAGGTTACCTAATAGCTTCTTAAGCCTCCTCTGACAATGCAAAGACTGGCATATAAAGCCACAGTGTGCTGGTTTTCTGAAAGAGCAGAGCTTTGATTTTTTTATATATATATATACCATAACGTAGCCCTGAAATCTATCTGAAGGGTGCAGCTTGTCACACTCTGGTATTCCTCAGGGTGAGAATCCAGATTTTAAAACACTTGGAGACTTTTATTTTTTTTTTCTAAATAAAGATACAATAATAGCAGTTGTTGTGATTAGGTTCTGCAATGAATGAGGACTAAATCCTTTCTTTTTCCTAATAAGGATGCATATTCACCTTATCTTTTATTTTTCTTCCCTGACAGCCTGTTATTTTCAAGCTGTATCTCTTCCTTTTCATTAAAACTTCATAGAATATGTGATCCTGTTATGTACCACTCATACACATTTTAGTATTTGTGCAAATATGGCTCCAGATAGGCTCTCATGTTTGATTAAGTTGATGCTGCGACTTGAAAAAACAACAGTGCATCTTAATCCAGTGTGCACCTGATATATTTTTGCTCTCTCATTGCGTTTTAATGCAAAACACAACATTTTGTACATTAATACCTGATCCTGTTTGTGTTGCAGCTGGGATATGTCTCACTGAAAGTATCTATTGTCTAGTAAAGACTAACATGTATAAATATTTATATACTTTCTCATGATCAGTACAAGCTATCAAAATGTGATACATTTTTTTGCTCTGTACAGTAGACTTGAAAACTCTTTCTACACTGGAAGAAAAAATGTACTTTTTTCTATACAGCTTGTTAATGATAGAGTAGAACAATGAGGTTTGGGGTCAGCTTGGGAGTATTTCTTGTTTTTATAAATAATTGACACTGCATATTTCCTGTGGCAAGCAGTTTTCTTTTCACTTCACTTTTATTTCCTTTATTACTGTCTTGGAACAGATGTCATTACCAATGTCTAATTCCAGAAGGCTTTCTTTGTGTATCTTAAGGCACTGACCAAAGAGAATGTGTTCTGCTACTAAGCAGTCACAAGAGCATGGAATTAAAGTCCTGTATTTTCACTTTTTCAGTCTTGCAGGACTCACACTAATCTTGTGAAATTTCAAAATTCACTAACTTTTGACCTGGTGCCTTCTATGCTGCTTAACACAGAACTTTAGTCCTCTGGCAAAAGCAGTTTTTCAAGGATGCTTAGAATTAATTTAAACATTCACTGTTCACTCATTTTATTCAGCAGTATTTGGCGATTTAACAGTATAATTCCAGCATTGTTCAAGCTGATTTTTTCCCCCTGGGATAATGAATATCTGTATTTTTAATTATTCATGCAAGTCTTAAATTTTTAAAAGGTGAATGCATTTTGGTTTATCTGTTTTACTCTAATTGTATTTTAAAAGATTCCATAAAACTGATAATTATGTGCAAAGGTTCTTGTTTGTTAGTCTCAAGGGATTGCAAGAAGGTGGAGATATAAAATTAACCTTTTCTATAGGATACAGATAAGAGACAGAACTCTTAGTAGCTTATGTCACCCACCAAGCAGCAGTGATCATTCATTGTAATAAGTATTTATCCAGCAACATCAAGTCTTCGTTAACAGTTCTGTGATAAGAAATGACCCTAAGAAGGGCCCTTTGTAGTTCAAGATCCTTTCTAAGAACGCACAGCTGTTTGAAGAGCAATGGGAGTGGGAGTTCCTGGGAGCTGAGCTGAAGGAGCTCAAATGCTGTTTCAACTGCCTCTTATATTTTGTCTAAGATAGCTAGTCTGGTGCCTTATTTTAGCTATAGTAGTTTGTTCCTGGTTTCTTCTCAGTTCTTGACTCTGTATTTATCTGTTACTCACATGAAAGAAACTCTTCACATGGAAAGAAAGAAGGGAGGTAGGTGCATTTATGAAGAGCAACAGCATCTCCAGGTCATGGGCAAACAGTGAGGGAAGATACCACCAAGAGGGGAGGAGTAGCATCTCTTCTTTTTACCTTCTCCCAGTTCTGCTGGGTTCCCACAAAGACATTTAGCCCAGGTGGTAAAAGAATAAAATATAGCAAACAAGTCAGCCTGCCAAGTTGTTGCCATTATCCCCAGTCAGAGCAATGTTCACCATCTCCTGCCCATTTCAGATTGATCTGACTCCAGCTACACTCTGCTGTGATTCTCGTCACCCTGAAATTGTCTTCCCCAGAGGAAAACAGAGACTGGGGATACCAAATGTGAGAACAGTCTTTACTAAAAGAGGAGTGTAGCAGGGCTAGGACCTAGCTGCTTATGTAGTATTGACAAAGGTGGTGTCAGCATTTATATTTCCCTTAAATTATGACATAAGGAAAAGTCCTTTCATAGCTTATTCAGCTGGAAAAAAGAAGAAACAATAGCATGACATTTTCCAATCAGATATTTTTCCCAATTTTCCAAAAGACAGTGTCCATCTGTTTTAGCATCTGCTCAGTGTAGTTCAAAATCTTCCTAAAAACAACAAATAAGCAAAATGGCTTCACTGCCTTCAAAATGTCAAGATATAAGAGTTTCCCAAGGGGAAAAAAAGTTGCATGTGTTGTCATTATTGCTGCAAAAAGTGTCTCTGACCTCTGATCTCTCTGCCTGTTTATATACAGTGTGCAATCGCCATTTCTTTCAGCAGGTTTGAGAAAGGTACTTGACTCACAATTTTGATGTTTCCAAACACAAATGATTTTTTTTTAACTGCAAAAATTTGGCCTGCCATAGACTAAAGGCACTGACCTTCTGTTGCACTTTCCTTGGAGCCCTTACAGCGATAAAGAGGGAACAGACTATGTCCTCAAAATGAAGTATCACTTATAACATGAAACATTTGATGGAAAACATATTTTTAAAGTAATTAATCATTCTGCACAGGTTTTTTTTCCACATTTCTCACTATCCAACAGGAGAACATGGGAAGGAGTTGTTCATGCAAGACTTCTGCTGGCCATCTTTCCTTTTCTCTGAGCACTCAGTGGCAATACCCCATTCTATTGTGATTCTATTGTGTTCTAGCTTCCCCAGGACATGCAAAACAGATGCTTTTGCTCCTTCCTAAAAACATGAAAACATTAAATTTTCCTGTCATTTCTACTAAGACTCCCTGGAGGGTACTCTTTGGATCACATTTTTGCCCTCAGGTTTGCTCCTTCTGCAGTTCCAATGATCTAGGACTCTTCACAAAAGTAATTTGATATCAACAATAAAATAATTCAAGTTGGAAGGGGCCTTTGGAGGTCAACAGCTCCACCTCATTAATCAACTCACATACAATGTTAATAAAAATAATTATCTCAGTGATCATAACCTGACAGTATATCAGATATACGTCTTCCTGGCACATGAACACTTCTGCTGAATGCTACATTTATAAACTCGCTGGTTTTTTCATGCACATTTTAGACTGTTTTGTCAGATTGAATTTATCTGTAAATTTTAGTTCATTGAACAAATATTCTCCTTTGATGTGTCAAAAAATAATGCCGCAATATTTCAGTTCAGTCAAAAGAATTGGAAAGGAATACACTCAGAAAGAAAATTACTCTAGTTTGGGATGTCTGTCCCCTAGTTTCCTTCCTATGTTTGCTGACCCTCCCTCTGACTTGCACATTATTGATTTCAAATGCACTCTTCCAGCTTGTGTTTCTGTCATTCCGTGTTGTTAGTCAAGTATTACCTGCTTCAATGAGGAAGAGTGGTGTAGGCACAGCTCTCCTGAAAGCATCAGCCAGTGTCTGACAGATATTACTAACATGGGGTAGTCTAACTGCAAACTATCAAAAGAGCTGGAGAATCTTTTCCCTGTGGGAGTCAGATAAGATTCCACATGAACCAGGCAATAATATGTCTAGAAAAGACTACTTGCACTCAAAACACGTAGCAAATATATTTCTAATCGAAATAATCCCCACAGCCGTGTTACTCGGGGGTTTCAGACATAAAGAACGAGACACAATTCCAGTGGCCTTGTTAACACAGAGGTAACCGCCCATTTTATTGAATACCAGTGGCCCACGTTTAGCATATAGCAGCAGCAAAGGCTCCAATTTTGCTTCTGCTTTTAGCACTGAGCAGAATGTGAGGTCTGCAAGTAAGGATACTAGTTCATGTACATGTACTGACATCTGCATTAGTAAGCAATGAAGTCTGATTTATCCCACCTATTTCTGTTCCTGACTTTATTCCACAGTTAAAGTTGTTGCTGGTTCCGATTAACATTTGTACGTTTCCATGAAAACTGGCATTTTTTTTAAAAAAAGGGGTTTGGAAATAGCAAGAGATGATAACAACCGGTGACTGATACATGAATTGTGTTAATAATGCTGCTATCCTACTGACAAATGTCAGAGTCGATAGCAAAGCAAGGTGAGAAGCATCACGATGCCTTAAGAGAGAGATGAAATACAGTGAAATGAAATATAGATGACATACATATCAAAACAAATATATCTAAATGGTTGACCTTATATAAATAAGGAATGACATTTACATGGCCAAAGGAATGGAATTTAAATTATTATCTTTAAATGGCAGTAATTAAAGAGTTTGAGGCTACAGCAGTCTTCTGTAGAAATAGATGGATATATGATAGCATGAGCTAGTGATGGAAAAGTCTCCATTCAGTTCATAATTCTCATCATATTTTCTTTATCTGAAAGCAGTGTTATAGCTCTATCATCAGAGTGACTAAAATTAAATGAATTAAAATGTCATCTGGAATTAAGTCAATCCTTTTATTATTATTCATTCTATCACTGGAATCCTTACATGACAGGGGAAAAAAAAACAGTTTATCTGAGAAAATCAGCATGATCAGTGAACCTGAAATTATTATTGTTTTCAGTAAATTAGTTAAAATATGAATTGTGTTACGGCTTTCTGCTTACTTCTTTTTTAGCTATATGGACAGATTCATTGAAACAATGGGATTATACTTGCTTTTGAAAGTGTACAAGAGCTGGTCTGTGCATATGTTTTGGTGAGAGAGACAACAAACGGCTAGAAATTTCAGTGCAGATTTAGTTACAATGATATGACAGACTTATATATTATTATGATTTAATAAGTATTCTTCTTTCTCTTTTTGTCTGATAAATTCTGTGGAAACTGCACTCCTAATCTGGGTTACTTTGGAACTAAATTTGCAACAGAATAAAGCATTTGGGAGAATAGTGCACAGAAAAAGGAAATGTATTTTAAAGAGTGATAATATCAAACCAGGAAACTGGATAGCAGCTGAAGTTCTGAATGTAAAATATGTTTCTTGTGCAGGTGGCAGAAAGGATGAATCAATATATCAAATATACATATATCACACGCACAGATTTTTTTTAAAAGAACCAATTTCTCAATATTAGTGAATATAGAGATACTTCTTTTCTTTCTAACACACATTTGTGACAATAGAAATATGAATAAACTCTACCTGACAGGTCAAATCCTTCAGTCACAGGAGCAGTTATATTTATTTCCAGTACACTTTTGTTAGTTTTTAGCTGGGAGCACTCTCAAAGCCATTCCTGTGAGCTGCTGACCCCGGCAAAGGGTTTGCATTTAGAGGGGACTCGTAGCAGAGCATGTCCCGGGGGCTGGTTGCCCCGACATGACACTGGCTGTTACTGAAGCAGGACACAGAGCTCTGTAAGTGCAGCGATGACAGTGTATTGCTCAGGTGATTGCACTGACGAAGTGGCTCAAAGCTTTCCTTGTTAGGGAAAGTTCCAAGGCTGCTTATATATTAAACTACTGGTCTCCAATATGTTTAACTAATCTTATAACAGGAAGGAAGGAGAAAAGCAGAGAATATGTTTGAATTTTTCTTTTACGCTCCTACTAATAATAAGAATAAATCAAGGAAATGACAACAGGGTACCAAGTTTGTTTATCCTGTAGTACTGTTCTTTATAGCGTCTGGAAACTGCTGCTTGTGTATCCCAAGTATGCAATTCTAAATATTCTGTATGAGTTGTTTAAGGACCTTATATACAGGCAAAGTATCTGCTAGTGTATTTAAGCCTAAGCATAGATGAAGTATAATGAACAATCTGTTAAATGTTAATGTAATTTATCCTTTCTTAATTTACAAACATGACATATTGCATGTATTTAGTGTTAATCTGTTTTAGACACTCATTTGTTTTGACCTATGTCCATAATATATTATGTACCTTGAGATATTTATCTTGTCACTTTGAAACAAGATTACAATTAATATGACACACATGAGTTTAAATTAGTACTCCAACTAGAGATGTGTGAGTAATGAATTAGCCACAGTCTTGAACTGTTGGCAGACAATTTAAATTGCCTGCCTCTTTCTGATGCACGATCTGGAATCACTAAATATGTACACGGTCTTAAGTCAACATGTTTTTTAGATCAGTGACTGAGCAATACTCTTTGAACACTTTTTTCTAAGGGAAAATAACAAAAAAAAAGTTAGTTTGGGACTGTATAGTCAGATGTCTGACTGCAAACAATTCTTCCACAGATTTGTTTTGTCACACCACATTTGGTTTGCTATTGTAAGGTCAAGCCTAAAAGTTAAGTGCTTGCCTATAGAAAGCAGGACTGTAATTGTGATATCATTAGAAATACTGAATTGTGGATAATACTTTATATTTGTACTTGTCACTTGTCTGGTTTTTGACAAGAGGAGGCAGTTTTGATGGGCTTCCCGTGGTCCTTGTGTTTTTTATCCTGTTATCCAATTTTCTGCTGCACTGCTTTCCTTCTGTCACACTGACTGCTAGCCAGCCTTGCCTCCTTTACTGGAAGGGCGTACAAAGCTTTTCGCTATAGTGGACAGAAATAAAAGGAAAGGCAGTAACAGGGCTGAATTTTGATAAGTACCTTATGTCCTCTGTCCGGAGTAAGTTGTACATGATCTATATATCACCTGAAGGTCTCTCAAATGTTATAGAAAAAGTAACATTTATGGAATATGTGTATATAGAATCATATCCTGGAATCGTAGAATGGTTAGAGTTGGAAGGGACCTTAAAGATGATCTATATAACGAAATATATACTTTTAAAAATCAAATAAATCCTGAAAAGGGAGAAAAAAATCTATGATTTAAGAGCTATTTGTGGATGACAGGGAACACTTAAGTTTAGGGACCCTGTATTCTTTGAAAAAGTCAGGAGCAAAAAAAACCCAAACAGCTCACAAACCACAATATAAGTCCTAGTATATAAGTAAGTGAGTACTAGCCAAAAAACCTGTACCCTTTATTCAGGTTATAACATCCAATAGTCTTAGGATATGAATTTCCATCAACTTTTCATTTTTTTGGAACTGGAGTTTGGCATGAATAATATTGAATGTATACAAAGTTTATATTCTGTACATGTTTACATGCTGATTTAGTTTGCTTTAGATACATCTCATGCAAAACTGAATTAGTCTCTGCTAATAGTCATATTTGCTTCTATTCACTGAAAACACTTATAACTCTCATGTAGGGCTTGATTTATTGCATGAACCCTGTATTCCTGTATTTTTTGTTAGAGCTGATGTCAAAATTATTTGTCTGAGTGTTTTAAATCCCCACCCCCCCAAAAAAACTTAAGGACACAGGCATAATAATGTAGGCAAAACACCAACTGACAAAGCTAGGAGCACTTTGAGTTCCTACACCCAGGTAAATGCTTTTTAGGACTCCATCGTGAGGTTAGGAGAAGTTTGTAACAGCCAACCCACCTCTCACCATGCTCTGGCTGCTTTGGCAGGGACCTGGAAAGCAGAAGAGAGGGGAGCAGCAGCACACAGCCATCAGGTTCCCAGTCTGGACAATCAGGAGCCTCGGGCAGTTGGTGTACTTGGAGGTGTGTGCCATCTAGATATGGCTCAGGAGAGCTATATCTCATTCTAGATGTGCCTAGTAGCCTGCCCCTGGCCTTCAAACAGCTTCCAGCTACTTTTTTCCCCTGCCTCCCTTTTGCATAGCTGAGGTAGAGATGCTCTTGCTAACTACTGTTATTTTTTTCCTGTACCATAAATAGCCAATAACACTGCCCTGGGCATTGATGGAAAAAAAAAAAAAAGACATTAAATAAAAAAAAAAAAGTTCTGTAAGCTATGAGAGACATAGCTGCACTACTGAAAGAAAGTACGTCTGATGTGTTCCCATCATCATTGATAAATATTAAGAGAACACCTTTCTCCTTCTTTGTTAGAATATATTTTCAGCACAGGGAACTTTTAGCTTATGTGGAGCATCTTTTGTGTATCTTATCTCTTCTTGTTGCTGGACTCAATACCAATGTCTACTATTATGGAAGAAATAATTGCCCTGAATATCTGGGGAAAATTGATAATGCCATTTTTGGGGAATGAGGCAGTCTCCCAAAGAAGCATCTGAATCCTTGTTAGTTGCTTTTACAACTATTTTGAATAATGTGATAAATCATGAGATTATAGTTATAACCCCTACTTTAGTCATGGATTGGGCTATGATTTAGTAGATCTCTTTTTATAACTTTATTTTTAAGAGGGTTTTTTATACACCATATGGGGTGTAGGATGTAGTTGGAACAGATTGGTGTTCATTAATCAGTAATTCATACTTCATACAGAGCAGAATTAGTGTTAAAAGTAATGAATTCTCTAACATTCTTGGTCAGGGACAGCAAGCACTTACAAGCATAATGATTGCTGTCCTTGCAGGGCTTCTTCCACAGCTGCCTCCTTCCTTCCCACAGTACAGTGTGAGTATGGAATCTTATGTTTGGAAATGAGGGGTTGCAAGAGTCAACATTCACACTGGTTCATTAAGAGGTAAAGGTGATACAGCCACGAACTGAGAATAGTTAGTCACCCCGAGCAAATCTGGGATGAGACCACAGGAGTTACGCGATATCATATGAAACCTGACCACATAAAAGAAACTTAAAGGTATTACCAAGCTTTGAAAAGTCAAGAGAAAGGAAATCAGATCAGTCTAATGCTTGAAGGTTTGGTAGGTCAGAGAGGAAAAAATGTTTTAATAAAGAAATAAATTAGATTTTTATTATGTACTGTAATCAGCTCTAAAGTGCACTACCCAATACATTAGTAGGATATTTATACATATTTTTGTCTTGTTTTATTTTATACTACCAGCAATCTTAAGAAAACTTCATTAGACCACTTCAGTCTGCTACCAGTTTATTGACCTGTTTGTAGTGGTACATATCTCTTATACTTTCATTCTGTTCTCTCTTACATACTTAGAAGTGTGGGTTTTTTCTGATGAGAAACTAGGACATATTTATTTATTTTTTTTTTATACTCCAGGCATACAATTCTGTGTGTGCCTGTGCTAATGTGTCTTCTTGGGTTCAGGTAGTGTGTCACAAATCCCAATCATTGAAAAAGCTTTAGAAGCTAACCTTATACCCAAATAGGTGCTTTTGTCCTTAGTGTGCTGCAGAATAGATTTTTATCCATACATATCAACGATCATTTTCAAATTTTTAGATTCAAGTACGGGCCAGAAGGATATAATCAAAACACAGGCAACAGAATGACCTATCCCATTCAAAAGCTCAACTACATTAAGATTGTGCTTTTCTGTTGTAATGCTCCTTGTTTTCAGGTAGCTTTTACAGGCTCATATCTGAACTGGATTCTCATTCATACTGAAACTCCAGATGTTTTGTGGCTTTGGTATCACAGTAGAATGATGCAAGGTACTAAATGTTGTTGCAGCTCACCTGTGATGTAAGGCAAAATGTTATGTATCTGGATTCGAACAACCCATTGCAGAAAGAATCGGGGCTTTTTTTTTTGACCCAGAGACTCTGGTCTGGTAATTTCAGTAGCTTTAAAACTGTGTTCTCTCTGGAGTCAACCATAGAAATAAGGTTTCAAGTTTCCTTAGGAGTAAATGGTTGCAAGAGACAATTCCTCTTCTAAGCAACAATTAGAGCATTAGCTGAACAAAGAGCTTCATCTGGCAATTAGTATTCCTGTGGTGAACAGGGAGAGAATTAGTCAGAGATAGGAGAGGCTCAGGCTGCAAGAGCTGAAGCAAAAGGCTCGGTGTGCAAGCTTTCTGATGCTCCAACGACTTTCCTCCTCCCAGTTTGAGAATCTCTTGCATTTATTTTTCACAATAGGTTAATGCGCTCGTGTCGAAAGAATACATTATGGCTCAAACATTCATCTCTGCTTCAAAAGATAGGCAACAGCTACTGGAAACAGCAGGGCTCTCTGCTGTGTTTTTAGTCCTGAGGCTGATCAATAAACTCCGGTGACACAAGGGAGGAAGGGGTAAAGCACTCACACACTGCTCAGCCCCAGGAATGCAGAAAGGATGAATAGAAAGCTAAATGTTTCTTTAAGGAATGAGACCCAAGCACAGATGGCACTCTGTATTCATGGAAGGCTCCAAATGGTGCAAAGAATTAGAGCCTGCAGGGCCTCATAAAAATAATGGAATCACCTATACGCAAAATCTTCAGCCTGATTCACTCTCAGCTACATTGCTGTAAGATAGTAGGAGTAAAGGTATTAAACTCATTGGATTAATGCAGTGTAACGCTGTCCTCGGAGCTAACCTCACACCCACTCTGCGAAATGCTTATCCAGAGGGGCTTGTAGTGACTGTGTCATGAATAAACCAGGCAAGAAACCGAGAACTCAATCTTCAACCACCATGACCCAGATCACGGATACTATCTGGGGCCATGATACTCCTGTTGAGGTGGAAACAACCCAGCAATCCAGCTTAATGGAGCATCTGGGGATTTCACAGGGGTGGGATTTGGGTCTTGTATAGCCATTTCTAAAGCACCATCTTTTTCTTTATCTCAGAAGCAGTATGAAGTCAGGAGAAACAAAGAAAAAGCCTGGTCTTTCTGTCTAGTAATCATCAGATGCCTGAAGCTCCTTTAAGAGAAAAATAAATTAATGTCATACTCAGCCTTCTAAGTTGCAAGTCAGAAGAATAAATTTCCAAATATTCCAGGTTTTCAAATGCCCGGGAACAGATTAAAACATTGCTGCTGAACTAACTTGGCAAATTCTACAAACATGTACCTTAAATGGAAACAAGCAGAATTTATCTGCTGGACATTTGTAGTGAATATAAATGATGCATGCCACTTAGAAACTAATATTTGTATTAGTTTCAGCCAATTCAATCTTTCCACAGCTTCCATATCCTTCACGTCTTCCAATCTCAATCTTTTCCACCATGAGTGAATTGTTGTGTTGTGGTTTTCTGCTAAAGGAGGCCTTCCACTCTGGGCTGCCCCTTGAGCTGCAATCCATTGGGCTCTGGATCACAGAGGGCTTCCAGGAATCATGGCTCGATGTAAATCCACCAAGATTTGAATTCCTGGTTGAAAGGGTTGCTGTTGAGGAACTGGCTCTGAGAAATATTTGGTTTTGAAACAGAACTGACTTTGGAGGGAAAGATATGTCATGAGACGAGAGTCAGAGCCCACCGTAAATCTCGTCCAGGTATGTTTTGAATGTTTGAAGTTATGATAAAATTAGAGACTGGGGAAGAAGAGAGGATTGTTGTGTGAATTGCAATGGGATCGTTGCAATATATGAATAACAGCATGTGTTTTAATTGCCACATGAAATGGAGGCACTGTTATCCCTGGACAGCTCCAGAGCTTCGTATCTGCTAGCTTTGTTCCTGCCTGGCCTTTTATCAGTCCTTAGAAAATTGCCTTCCCGGACCAAGGACACCCCTCATAGTGTGGTGACGCAACCTGCAGAATCCCTCTGTGCCACTACTAACGGCAGCTGTTGCTGCTAGGAAGGACGCAAGTACAATACATTACTTACCAGACAGATTTTCCACAGGTGCTACAATTTCCTAGGTGGATGCTAGGTTGTTCATTTGATGGAAACACATCAAAGAGCTACATAAAGTGTAAGAGGTTGGGCCGGTCTTAGGTGTACAGCTTAAATACCTGGTGTAAGATACTTGAGTGAGGGTAGATTAAGCATTGCTGAATTTGGAGATCATAGAAGCAACGATCTTACAAATATACATGCCTATTAGGCATTATAGAGCCAGCACATAAACTAAGTTGGCATAATTAAATAAGAGGAAGGCGAAGGGTGAAAGAAAACACCATCTGCTAACTCTCGATCAGTCACTTATAAGCAAACTGAAATGTAATGAAGGCCATTGCATTCTGATCATGAATAGATCCTTCTGCTTGGCTTGTGTTATTTTTTCTCAAAAATAGTGCATATGTTTTGTAACAGTTTGGTAAACACATGAAAAAGGGAAGAAAAAGAAAGCTAAAAATCTCTGCTGAACTGTATGAAAGGCAGCAATTTGGATGCTTCATAACATTTTTTTAATAGTTATTTTTATTTCTTTATCTCAAGGGTACTCTTAATCACATTCACAATATCAATAGTTTGATTTGCAAGAGAAAAGCTTGATTATGCACTGTCAGCAGTTTCACTTTGTCATAAGATCATTGTATTTGACAGAGTGAATCCAGATCAACACTAATTCATGACCTTCCATTCTTAGCTATTTATAGCCATTAACTGGTACACTGATTTTATTAGCTGACTACTAAATGTGGGGTATTCATGGAATCTCCTCTAGGGTTGAAATAGCAATTGTTTTTTAAGTCTGTGCATTTTCCAACATGAATGATGACTTTCTAAGCTATTAATATAGAAGAGCGATGTAAAAAGGCATACCCACCTGTCGTGTCAACTACCAGCAGTCAATAACATATGCTAACACAAAGCCAATGTTCTTTTAATTAATACTTATAAAATGAAAAAAAAAAATAATACTTTTATTAGATGCAAATAATTCAATTATTGTAACAGGTAAAATACATTGCAGCAGTCATGGGTATTCAAATCCTACTCATGAAACACTTAAGTAGATGAAAGACTTCATATGAAAAGGAACATGTCACAGTACATGGGACAATGTATGTAATATACTCTTGTGCTTAAGTGGTTTTTTTTGAAAGAGATTATATTGAGACATGCAGTTACTGATACAATTTTTTAAGGACACTTTCAACCACAGCTACAGTAAGGATTCAATCCTAGTGATGTTAGTTCAGCTTAATTATGAAATCAAAGGAGAATTTTGGGAATCTCTGCAGAGGTTGTGATGTTGATTATTTGTAATAATATTTAAAATACAGTATCCCTGAAAATTTCATTTGGATGGAATTTAAAAAAACCCAACAGCTCATCCCTAGACCATTTAGAATGAAAATACTGTATGTCATTTTCACTTTTGGAAGTTGATTTTGCTTTCCACTTCAGCTAATACTGACTGAATACACTATGTTGAATGGAAGTGTAGGATCAGTGTGAGAATCCTTATTGTTTCTTCGGCTTTGGGGTTACCAGCAATCAGGTCCTCATGCTTACAAAGTCTATGGAAGCACCCCTTTGCAGTGAAGGCGGATTGCTTCACCTCCAGAAGGTGCAACTACACCTGATAATGCACAGGGGCTGTATGATACGCAGCTGACAAACTGCAGCTAAAACACTACGGGGGAAAATATACAATCTGCGGCCAAAATGCATGTTTTTTCCTGCCCAGAACTTCTTGAGGAAAAGCAGTGTGTTTCCTAAAAACAGCACTAAGCAAAATAAACCCAAGAAGATATTCATTTTGGTTTAAAATAATGTCCCTCATGATATGCCATTAATTTTCTTTTCTTTGGTTACAGCAACGAAGCAAGAATGTTTTGGCATGGACACGGAAATTTGGTAGGTTTACACCAGACATTAATTAGGACTTCAAAGTACTTGAAACACTTGATTTTAAGAAGAATTTATATGATAATTCCTATGTTTTGCTGCTTACAAGAGTTCTTTTGGCCTAATTTCAGTTAATGACCTTTTAACTGTGAAAAGCAAACTTAGGAGACATAGATGCAATTGTGCTTGAGATGTGCTATTAATGTTCTCTACAGAGTCAGCATGTTTGCATCTTTGCCAGCTCTTAGCATGCTTTTAAAGTTATGCTCCCAGAGATTACAAAGTAATTTCAGTGCATTTCAAATTGGTTTTAAGGCTGTTCAGGCTGGAGGATTAAAGCACAATGCTTGGGTTGATGATATTTCAGCCCAGCAAACCAGGACAGCTCAAACTCACAAATTAATCAGAAACATACATGCCTCTTTGGGTACTCATGTAAGTTTTGAGGACTCTGAAACAGAGAAAAGAAAGAATCCGTCCAGATTGCTTAAAGGCATGGTTTTCTCTAGTAGGTAATACTTGTTACTGAGGCAAAGTGAATTGCTCCTCCTATATTCATGGTAACCAAGCTATCACTCAATAAAATTTTCCCACCGATGGGGCTCCCTGAGGACCATTCCCATATTGCTGTGCTTATTTGCCTTGCAACTTCCACAAAAATAAACAAAAAACACTATAGGGCTCTTTAAATATGAGTCTTGGGGATCTGCTTTCTAATCTCCACAGTACAAAAGGGGAATGTCAGAGCTACGTAACAATAAATTTGCAGGGGCTGAGTTTCTCTAGTTTTAACATAAAAGCTACTTTTTCCCTCGTATTTAACTTGTATCATACAGTCATCGTGGAACAGTGGGTGCTGTGGAAGAATTATGTGGGAGCAAATTCCACAGCTATACTCATCTTACAATTTAAGACAGAAAAAGCATCTTTGCTGCGATTTTATTGCCTCATCGGAGTTATTTTGCCTTAGTTGAATGCTACAGTGAGCTCCCTCTTGCAAAATAATCCCCCTGCTTGCCTATTTGACATCCAGAAACTTGAAGAGGTTAGTTGCTGTCTAACGTCACAGTCAATTACTTTTTAAAAGACAATTTTACCAGTTGGCACCCGGCTAACTGACCGTAGCTGCCCCCTCCTTGGAGGCAAGCTCCCTAGGTCAGCTCTGAAGCACACAGGGGGAGTGTATGCACCATATCTGTTAGAAAAAATAGATGATATCTCCACATAAGAAATAATCTGATTTACCCTCTGGTTTGCTTCTACTGATTTATATAAAGGCAATGATAGGAGGTTTGTAGCTGCCCCTTATTTCATCACTGAACTCCTGTTGTGATCATATTCCTATTAAAAATTGAAAAGTGGAATAAAAGTATATTTTAGCATCATGAAACACACCATTCCTTGCCTGTCATGTCAAAGCAGAGTAACCATCATCCCTGTCACACGTTCTTTACAGGGAGAAAAGGAGAGGAGTGTTTCAGCACAGACAGCCTGGCTACTATGATGAGAGTAAAAAGCTGCCTTTTCGTTGGTATTCAAAAATGCAAGAATATTATAGAAGCAGAAGAGGAACGAATTGGCTGGGTGTGGTTCAACAGAACAGGAAGAGGAGGCAGGAACATGATGTAGACCAGTAAATGCAACACTCCCACATAAAAAAAAAAGTGTTCTTTCTGAGGAACGTAGATGCCACTGTTTCTGCTTTTAACAGAAATGCACAAGGGAATTCACAGACATATATTCTTTCATTGACAGTATTGGCCTAAATACTAGTTACACACTGAGCTCATTTCGCATTTATTGACAGTTTCTGTGTCTTATAGTGAAGAAATGAAATGCTGGAAGCCATTGCGAGGCTTCTGAGAAAAAAAAGTATTAAAAATCTGCCACAAAATTAAAGGAAGGCCTGGGATGATGTCCTGATGTTTTACTCCAGTAAGTGTCCCTGCCTTCCCCTAATTAGACCCAGTTTTGTCTCTTAGCATCTAGCCCCCTTTATATAAAACCAATCTTGTTCTAAAAAGAAAATTTTTAGCTTCTGTCCAAAAAAAAGAATTATGAAATATTGTTTAAAGAGTGGCTATTGCTACTTGTGGAAAAATGGAGAAAAACATAGCACTTCTTTTCTTTCCTAACTTCTAGGAGATTGGTGTGGACTATTCAGGCTGCATAATAGTTAGATAGGGTGAGAAACGGTAACATTAATCATTATTCCTCTGGTATGTAGTTGAAATAGCGGTTAGCAGTGGGCATTCATGTTAATTTGCTGGCAGGAAATCATCTTCTATCCTCCTTCGTATTCTAACAGAGTGTATAGGATTAACAGTCATGAAGTAGACCAAATGCTCTGAACATAGTCTGCTCTGACTGAAGAGGAATGAAGGTGGTTCTGAGATTGCAAAAGGGAGGGGAGTTTTTGCTGCCTCTCGGGAGCATAGCTTGGCGTATTGTACCTGACTGACAGGCAGCAGGAACATAATATCTTTCCTACTAAAAAATAACTTTTTTCCATATAGAAGATGCAGAGGTAGGCTGCTGCTGACACAGAAGGACTCTCATGCTATCACAAACAGCAAGTATATTTTGCTTTGACTACACTCCTTTCCAGCTTGCCAATTAATAGTCTAAATAAACCTAGAAAGTGAATCCCTGTTATGAGGCAGACACATACAAAAGATTAAGAAAAATAATTAACACAATATTTCAATAATATTTTGTATTTTTAACACTGAACTGCATGCAGAGTGGTAAAAAGGAAGCAAATATTGATACATTGTAGTGAAAATAGTGTGGTCATGACAAGATCTAACAGTGGGAAGGTGAAAGTTGTATCAACTTAAGTTTTCATGACCTGTCTTTGATTTGTGTCAGAAATAGCATTTGTGCTGTGACCTTCACAGCTTCCCAGGGAAGACTTTTGTACACAGCATTTCCCCCATTGTCATTGGCATAAGGGACTTGTCACGAGCACAGATGTAATCTTGTTCAGCATAGCTAAAGATTATATAAAACAGTCATATCCCAGCAGAACAGTATGATTCCATATATTGTCTACGAAAAATCTGAGCATTGCCTTCACAAACAACGTGAAAATTGCCTTCAACAACAAACACGAATCGTCCTGTGCAAGCAAGGAACCATGAGGCTGCCAGTTCGGGTTTGGGTTGGTTTGTTTGTTTGTTCATGTTTTTCCTATCTATGGGATCATATGACCCAGGTCAGTAATTCCTGGAAGGCTCCCTTGAGATGCACCTCAGAAATGTTGTAAATAAACACAGTATTAGGTAAGCATGAATGCATTTGTTGACTTGGAGGCTGGGTTAACTTCAGTGGAAGCTGATGGCAGTGTACAACAAATAGGATTAAATAAAATTTGGGTGTGCAAATTGTTATAAAAAATCGTGGAAATCACATGGATCCTGCAAAACTATTCAAGTTGCATGCACAATTTAAAACCATTCCCACCTCCCCAAACATGGGGATTTAGAGTTCTGTGCCAATGCTAGTACAGCTCCTATGCAGTCCAAGACCAAATCCTGAGCTCTTTCTAACATTTAAAAATGGTTACACAAGAACATTCGGAAAGGTAAAATCCAAGTAGTCTTTTAAACATGAATAAGTAAACCACATCAATCCCTTTCTACTCAGTTTAAAATCACTTACTCTGAATGAAAGTATTCACACATGGGGATTGAAGGTAACATAATATCCTGGTTTCAGATGAGATAGAGTTAGTTTTCTTTTTAGTGATAGCTGTGTCTCAGATTTGGTATGGAAGGATTGTCAATAATGCATATTGTTTTAGTTGTTATTTGCTGATGCTTATACCATTCAAGGACTTTTTCCCACTTCCCATGGAAGCTGAGAGGAGAATAGGCAGAACAATGGAATGGCCAATGGGCTGTTCCACAGCATAGACATCACGCTCAGTATATAAATGAGGGTTAGCCAGGGGGCTGGCCGTTACCACTGTTATCAGTGCTCGGGTCAAGCTGAGTAACCAGCTCATCAGGCAGTGAGAGTGACTTGTTGCTTGTATACTCTTTTACCATTATTATTATTATTATTGTTGTTGTTGTTGTTGTTGTTATTGTTATTTTCCTTTTCTGTCATTGTTCTATTAAACTGTATCTCAACTCATGATTTTTTGTGTTTATTTTCCCCCTTTTCACTCCTTTTCTCTGTCTTCTCCCTACCCTTCTGGGGGATGGAGGGGGACTGAGCCAGCGGCTGCATGGTCCTGGCTGCTGACTGGGGTTAAACCACAACACATAACTAACTGACTTAAAATTCCACCTTTAACAGCTTCAGATGAATCTTTTTGTGAGAAAACAAGCCCTGAATTACAACTGATATGCAAGGCTGCCCTTTGACTCACTTGGCTGTGTGCCTGAAAGCCTGGGGGCAGATCAAAATGTGTTAAAATAAATGAGTTAAAAATACCTACCTATTATTAGAAATAGGTAGGATTTACTCCTCATGGTATTACAGGTACAAGTTTACCACCACTGTATTGATGCTCTACTGCTCTGTGTCATTTCTTATTTTTTAAATAGAATGTGATTTTTAAAATTATTTTGGCTATCTGTCTAAAAGTAATGCACTTAAATATCAGAAGAGAGTATTTCCAGAAAGCATGCACTGCTATTTAATTATTCTTTTGTATCTCTAACACATGATCATTTTACAAGCCAAATTAATCTCCAATAAACTTACAGAGAAGTGAGAGAATTCACTGAAAATAGCAACACTATTCAGTGTTGCATGAGAGACCATAGTTGAACAGGGTGACCTGCTGTGATCTCTAAACTCAGGGGAATGGGAACTCTTAAAAGGATACGTAACCAAAGCCTGAGCTGTATTTAATTAACAGTTCGTGAAGTCTGGCAACTTTTTAAAATACATTATGATTTAATTAATGCTTTGTATGGTAATGATGTACATTTTAATGAAAAATAATGATAAGAAAGCATTTAGTTTAAAAAACAAACGAACTAGCTGAGTAGAGTTTACATTGCTTCACTTATAGCTTGCAGACATTATTAGAAATAGACGCAATGGGTTTAGATTCAGTTTCTGCAACATTTTGAGAGCCATTGAAGTACATTCAAATACCTGATGCCTTAAGAAACCAGGAAACTGATTTTAAGAATTCCTCTTTGTATCGTTCATAATTTCAATGTGCCCTAACACACTGTAGAGTTCCTCCATTATAAGCCTCCCACATAGTCACACGGGAAAAAAATTCAGTCCTGCATGCCAAAAAAAATCAGTCTGCATTGTTTGGTGGCATGCAGAATTACACATCTCCTTAGCAGAACTGCATCTTAAGCAATATTTCTGAAGGAGCTTTATGAAATCATTGAAACAATAGTGAAATTATAGATTTATTTCAAATGTCAGTTTCTTTTCTTCCATCTGGTAAATCATTAAATCAAGCGTGAAATATATCTACAAGAAAAAGATGTGATCTCACTGTTGCTTTCAAGAGACCTTGCCCTGTTGATGTTCTCAGGGTTTCTGCCTTATACTGACAAAAGAGGAAAGGGTAACAACTCGTATTTATTATCATAATTTTTGTAGGATATTGAGATGAAATGGCAAAAGTCATTATTAAAATCACATTTGGGAAATAAATATTTTATTGTAAGTATATATTCCTATGATCAGGAACAAATTTTAGAAGACAAGAAATATCTGTAAAGTTATTTGAATTAGATATTAGATGCTCCATTTCTTTGTTAGTTTATTGTTCAAACTTGAAGTGTCTTTGTATGTGATAATAACCCATAAAAACTGACTGATTCTTTTATAAGTGCACCAAGGGATTTTTATCTTTAACGTGTTACTCTGTGTAACCTAAGCTCCAAGAGCAATTTTGCTGTTCTCACCCAAGCCAAGAACTATGGGGCCTGAACTGAGCTCTTCTAAATGGTTTCCCTTCCCTTAGATTTAGGAAACTTTTAATTAGATCCTTGGATCAGAATATTAAGATAATAGTCACCACCTGCATTTTCAAAAGAAGAAATGCATTATACGAAGTGAATTTGGATACGCACTGTCTTTCAGTGGATCTGTGCAATATGTGAACGCTCAAGAGTTCAAACTGCAAATTTTAAGGTCCTTTCCAGGGTTCAGGTGGTTAAGATTTATTTGTAATAGAGTAACTTCAAGGGATACCAACTAAAATATCTTTTTTCAGGTTTGGGTTTTTTTTTGTTGTTTGTTTATTTGTTTTTTGTCTTTCACTTTCCCAAGTAAAGGATTGTTTCACGGAAATTTGAAAGAAGTATTTTCCCTGCATTATCCACTTGTACTTGGTCTTTACTTTGTTTCAGCTGTTTCCCTTCTTTACAATTAAATGTTTCCTCTGGGTTTTTAACTGCTTTTTTTCCACAGCAGCAAAAGCAGCAAAGATATTTAAAAACAGAGCAAGATCTGATTGACACAAAAGCCCAGAAAGTTTGTAAATTAATAGTATTCCAAATGTCTAAAAAAACCCTTCCTGAAGTCTTATTTCTTGTAAGTGCAAATAGAAAGTTTTGACTTTGGTGGAAGTTTTCTGAGCGTACTGACTGCTGCAAATCTTACCTTTAAAGGTAAAGGGATAGGCAGATATGTTTAAAAGAGGTTTTCCAAGGTGGAAATAAAGAAACGAATTCCATTAAGATACAGAGAAAAATACTTCAACAAATATGCTACTAAATACCTCATGTCTGACTGGGAATTTCAAAATGTCAAACTTCATGTATGAATTACAAATTCATATAATGTAATTTGCATCATTTTATGAGCAGCGAGAAGGATTCAACACATTAACTGGTCAGAATGTTTAGTTTTCCCAGGACACCTGCAAGTGCAGTTTCCGGATACTTCCCTTTGAGGCACTCTGTGCACATCTGCTGCATTTTGTGCTCTCTTCTTCTTTGTCCTGGGAAGAGACTGTTCTGATCACTGGAAATTTTCCTGAATAAAAGATGCCTTGTTTACATTTAATGGCATCATGTCACCAAAATCAGATTTAATCTCTGCTTTGTCATAAATTTTAGACTCACGCTTCTTGAAAAATGTTGTAATGTTAATGGCAGATACATATTTGGCTAATGTTCTTAAAATGTCCTTGGTGTGCATGAAATTTCAGTAAAACTGTCTTTACAGTAGGTTTTTGGTGAAAAAAAAATCACTTTTATATAAAAATATACAGTATAAAATTTCAGTCATAAGTACTGCCGAAGCACAGAGAAGAGAATCACATTTTGGCCTCAGCAAAAGTCACAGTGTGACTGTTTCTGTTAAACAAGTCTGTAAGCAATCATTAAAGTCAGTTGGTAGCTGTATGAACAGTTTAAATTCATCCATAACAGAAATTCATTATGTACCCTTGACAAGAATAAGAGAATATGTTTAACATCAATACATAACCATGTATGAATGAGACTTTCCTTGTTTCCATCAGCAGAAGCAGAAACAGACTAGATACTTTAAATTTATTCAGTCAAAATATATAAACAGGAAACATTAAAATTACCCTGGGAGGTGAATCTGGCAAAAAATAAATGTTATCAATACATTTTTAAATTAAGCCCCTGCTAAAAATAGATCCCTGGGAGAAAAAAGAGTCAACTAAACATCCTTTTTTTCACAGTGACCCCCAGGAGGACTTCTGTCAAGATACTTGTTGGACATAACTTACTATGTGGGAACTTGCCCAGGAGATATCTATTATTTCTGTGATGACTAGAATAAAACTTGTGAAAAATTCTGAAAGCATCCTATTTCAAATCAATAATAAAATTATTTGTTATCAGCTTAATATAGTTATCAGCTTAATACAGCTCAGAGTGAAAGAGCTGAATAAAGGAAAGTTCTTTGATCAAACTGCTATTATATCTTTTCTCTATTTCATATTTTAGTCTTCTCTCTGGATGAGAAAACTTCTGTGGGGCGTATAGCTAACTAATCTTAAAACACAGAATGTAATAGTCATTGATCAGTCACATGGATATAGCATAGAAGTAAATATGAAAGGTAAAAACACATGTCAAACAGAGCAGTGAGAAGAAAACATGGTAATAAATATTATTTCATGAAATCTGTCAGTTTCTTCAGGAAATACTTTCACTTTAGGTACCAGGG
Source organism: Tringa tobata (assembly GCA_033628505.1). Lineage (NCBI taxonomy): Eukaryota > Metazoa > Chordata > Aves > Charadriiformes > Scolopacidae > Tringa > Tringa tobata. Next base: position 2,531,366 of record JAHREE010000531.1, on the reverse strand, counting down.
AATGCCAGACAGGCAAAGTCTTTTGGAGCAGTGTGGTCTTTTAACATAACTGCTGGAGTAAATGCATAAAAATTATAACTGTAATAAACAGTCCAATTTGAAGGGCGACACTGCATTTTCCCCAATTATTATCACGTATAATCATATTCATGTGATAAACTATATGTAATTATAATTATCACATATATCATATTTATGCATATTAAAGATGTAAACCCATGGCCTATACCTCTTTATACCTTCATTTGTCCTGTTTTGCAGTACTTCTCTACAGTACATGGAATAAAGCCAGTCAGGCACTGGGGAAAAAAAAGATTTGATGAGTTCATTCTGTAGTATTCAATCAGAAGTTGGGAAATTTCATTTTGTGTCCTTTTATTCATTTAATCCCTGTAAAATTCAGTTCCATACTCAGTGGAGTATTTTGTTTGTGTTTTCTGTAGGATCCTGTGGGAGGATCTATCCATCATCCGAACCCACATACAACACATAACCTGAATAAACACGAGTTGAATTCACCAGAAGCTTTGCCAACAATACAATAAAATATAATGACACTTCTTCACATACAGTTGCCATGTCCTATGTGTTTTGCCCTTATAATTTACCTTCTGGGGAAAGTAATATGTGATAAACTTGTTGCGGGTGGTAATAAATTTGTAAATGCAGAACTGATTCAGAACGGCTATGTCCGCCCATCTCTAGCACAGATGTTCTGCAGAAGATTTAGAGACTGTTTTGCAGGCTCTCAGCCTCTGAGGTGAATTAGTTTCATGCTTATACAGAAAAATGGAAACAGTCCTTTTTTGCATGCAGTCCCTTGATTTTTCGCTTTTTCCTTCCTCCACACTCCTCCTACACAGAGTTTGAATCTGCAGCACAATAGTGCTTCTGATACACGACTATTTTACTTTAAAGCATCGTGTAGTATCTTTACTGGGACTTATAACGATTTCAGTAACTAAATGCACAAATCATCAGAAAGGACTTACTAATTTTTCTAAGAACCGTTACTAGATTAAGGAGTCATAACTTTTGTGGTCTGAAGGACCAGTTTGGTCTATCAGGCTATATTTATCCTACCATAACTAGGATTTGAGGCTCAGGTAAGGATCACCAGTCTATTGTCATACTTAACTCCCAATGCCTAACTTCTTTGCTTAAAAGGACCTCTGTTAACATGATTTTTGGGAATGGTAGCTTTTTTAGAGATGATGCCACTATAGCTTTGTCAATCTTACAGGTGTTTACTACAGAAGTCTTCTCCTTGGCTCTGGCCTTTAATCTCAGAAATCTCATTTAGAATCCAAACAGACTGAGAAAGGTCTGTCTGGGCTCTCCTATGACAGCTGAAAAAGGTTATACATAATGTACTCAGATAGATTCAGCAAAGCTGTCCCTCTCTAAATTCAAATAATTAATCTTTTCCAGATTGGCAGTAATTCAATATTAAGTACAGAGAATCTTAAGCTTTGATGTTCATATGGCTCCTTGGCACTTCAGGATAATATATTACTTGACTAAGGAGCATTGAAGATAAATATTTCAGTCCTTGCAGTGTCATTTCCCTCAGTTGTCGTATCTTTAAACTAAAAATATAATGGTGACAGATAATGCTTATTAACTTGATGACAAACTTGCCTCACAATGCCAATGGCATTTCTATTAATGGCAGACAGCAATCTGGATGATCAAATGAAGAAAGACTACATTTAAAACCTAACAATACACAGCCAGGACAGCCTGGCAGTGACCACAGCCACGGAGAATTTGGAGACCCCACAAGTAAATTTTTTGCATCTGTTCTTGGAGGACACTCTACTGTAGAGAAGTAACAGACTAAAGGGAGGTCATAATGAGGCTAATCCTATTTTATTCTGTGATGTAGTTATAAATTAAGGTCCAGATCTCTGGAGGTATAAAGGTGCCCTAAGTGCCTTATACCTCCATTTCAGCATCTTAGACCTTCACTGAGATAGAAGGGAGTTTTCAAGCAACTTAGTGGCTGTGTAGTAAGTTCTCTAAGTGCAGCATCAAGTCTGACATTACCAATGTATTCATTACGCATGATTTTAAAACATCACAATGATTGTGATGTTGTGGTATAGCTATGGATCTTTAATGACAGAAGCATCAAAACCAAAAAAACAACACAAAACGAAATGAAAGCAATTACATTACTTCCTGGTCTGATGATATAAAACCTCCATAACTCACAATAGATTTACAAAGGAGCCAACAAAAACTGTAAATGAAAATTTTGCTCTTGTAAGACCTCTCACTGTAAGTGCACACTGTGACCCCACACTCCGCTGCTTGATTTGTAATTGTTAATACTCCACAGTCTGAGAACCGTGGCTCTAGAACACCGCAAAAGGTTTACCATCACACTTGGGAGTCACAAATAAAAAAATACCTGCTCTGGGTACACAGAAACCTTTTCTAGATCTGGGTCTACATGTTCTGTGCTTCCTAGAGTACCAGTACAGCTCTATATGGATGCAATCTGCCATACCTGCAGGTGCAGAGCAGTCTCTCTATTGGGTGGTTTTTTGCAGCTCAAGTCCTATTCCCTTACACAATGGAGCTAGCTAACCCATCCAAACTGAGAGGAAGAGAACTTGATTCACAGTTGAGCCGATTCACCAACTGCCACAGAAAGGACTTTGTTTGTACCTCAGTTTTCAGTAGCATGACATACTGTGATAGCTCACAAGGACCGCCCATGGCAGCAGGGTTGGAACTAGATGATCTTTAAGGTCCCTTCCAACCCAAACCATTCTATGATTCTATGACTGGTATTTATCAAGCCGTGTCCTGATAAATGTCACCTCTGCTTGGTAGGCATTATGAGTAATTAATGTACCCGATGCATTACTCTTCACTGTGTGCACTCCTGGATGCTCCAGTGGTGAAGGAAGCCTGACTTCTCATTTCGTATCAGCTATAAGAATGCCTATGATTCACTTTTTCATTTGGATGAACACATAAACTATCTAAACTGCCTATTAAAATGGCAAGTGACAGAGAATATACCACAGTCCTTGGAGAACTGCCATTGCTGATAACAACACAGGTTTTATTTTAGTCCGAGCTGTTCTAGCTTTAATGTCAGCTATCCGAATCTGTTACCTCCTACTTGATACTTGCCTATAGCACGCTGACAGCACGCACAGATGTGACTGGTACTTGCAAGTAAGAAATTCCTACGTTTCTTCTTGCTTAATACTTTCCTACCCTGCTGTATCTCACAAACATTGTCATATACCTGTTCACTTTTATTTAAGCAATCATATCCTTAATCAGGTTTAAGGCAGGAATACCTTTTTCTATGCTGGAATGGTCGGTAAAGTCAAAGAGAGCCCAATTCTAAGCAAACCTCCGATTTCACAATCATTACCGTGGTGACTACCTATGGTGTGTCCACGCAATCAGAAAGTTGAGCAGAGCAGCGTCGGGACATTTCTGAGGTATAGCTGACAGAGATAAGCATATAAAAAGTAGCTGGCCCTGGCTCGCAGCTTCTGCTGAGTTGTGAAGGCGGTGGGAGCCAACAGCCTTTGCCTCGCAGAGAAAAGATTGCTTTTTCGTGTGCCGTAGGAGTGGGAACCAAACTGCTCTCATGCCCTAAGCACCGAAACATTTCACCCCATGTGATATAGTACACTGACGCTAAAGCTGCACATAATTTAATGCAGCAGACAGCTACAGATTCACAGCTGAAAAGACCTATGAAGAATCATATTATTGTGCACAGAGGAAACTGTATGATATGAATATGATCTGACACAACTGACAAAACCTGACAGTATGTATCAAGCTAATCATGCAGAGAGCAAATATGGGCAGTTTTCAGAAAACAGGTTTTTGTCATTTATTTATTTTCCAAAATACTACATAAAAGCCTATTCTTTGACCTTTTGCCCAGTTCACTGAACGTGATGGAAAAATCTTCTTTGATATCATGGGTTGTTGGATCAGGCCCAGAGATTGCAGTAGTGTAGCAATTTAGTCTGAAGGGCACTGCCAAAGCCACGCAGAGGCTTTGGGTAGGTGGAGAGACTCAGAACAGAGCGGAGATTCATAGGGAGATTTATTAATGTGAAACTTGCAAAGGCCCTTCTCCAACTGTGCATACCTCTGTTTAGCAAGATCAATCACTCACTTCCACATCAACCAAATTTGTCCAAGATTAGGCAGATAGTAATAATAAATAATGAGCATTTACATCACACCTTTCATCTTCAAAGCATCATACAAACATTCACTAATTAATCCTCAAAACAGTCTTGTGAGTTAGGGATCTTCATACCATTTTTACAGCATTCATTAAGGACTCAAAAATATGTACAAAGTAAAAAAAAAGAAAAATCATCAAACTCCCCCCTCCCTGACTATGCGAGTGTTTACTATGGAGAAATAGATGAGAAAATGCAGTGTGTCTTGGGAACACTTCGGTCCCCAAAATTCTTGCATTCTCTAAAAAGTAAATATGTACGTTAACCTCATGAATGAAACATAAAGTAATGCTATTATTGTAAGTCTTTGTCATTGTAAAAAATATTAAATACGTGAATTTTGAAACAATTACTGAATTATTTAATCTTTTATTACTTACTGTGAGCATCAATTATACGTTCCTATTATAGATTCCTAAAATATCAAGAGAATCTTTGAAAGTATCTATTAACTATCTATTTGTCAGATTAGTGCTGGGAGCATAAATGCAGTGGTCCTAAGAGACTGTAAAGCAGCTGTGTTTCTCAAAGCAGCTAAAAGGACACATGAGATATTGCTTGTAATGTCTTTTATATCCAGTTTTACATTCATTCTGTGCAAAAAGAAGCTGCTAATGGGAAAAGGAGGAAATGTTAATGAATTCTATCCCTATCCTAAGTAATGCAGGTTACTTAGAAACACATGCAATCTTCAAATCTTTCTGGTTAGCATGCAATGTGGAGAAAGAATTACAGTAAAGGATAAAGAATTGCAGAGAACTACAACTGCTCGTGACTCTCTGCACCCTATGGTGTGAGTAAATTGGAATAGATCCACTGAAGGAGATGGGTCTCAGCTGATTCACACCAGGCAAAAATGCAGCATGCCTTTGTGGTTTACAGACCCTCTTTGTCTCAGAGTCTTCCCAACAGGCAGCTCTGCACTTTTCCAAATGAAAAAGAACAGGCTGAGAAGCTATTCAATGAAGATCCAGTTTTGCTCTGTGCTTGTTTCTCAGATGTTCATTTTATGTTTGGGCAGAAGCGGAAAGTTAAACAAGTAGCTTCTTATTTGCTTCAGAGGAGAGAGGATCTTCTTGTACTTTTCAGGATTCACACAAAGCAAATTACTGTTACCTTGAGGTGAAAAAAGTTTCATTTAGCAGGTTAAAAAGCTTTTTTTTCTTGCACTGAATGCTAGAAAGAAAGAATCCTGTTCTTGGGAAACACAGTGAAATAGTGTATTTACTTAGTGTTCTGTTTCTACAAAGGCTGCTCATGCACTATTCAAGCTAATATTTTCATAGTACAAATTACTATAAAGTAAGGCTACGAAAGTTGAGAGTTATTCACTGAATAGCTGCATCAGTGCAGATTGTCTTGGAGACACAACTGCCTGGGGCAACATTAGCAGAATAGCTAGTTTCTGAATTGAATGTTAGCTGTCTCCAGAAACATCTGATCCCTGTTGTCATCTTTCCTTTCCCAGAAATCATAAAGCTTCATAAACCTGCTGAGTTCTGCAAGTGACCCCTTCTCCCTACTTAGGTCCTAACCTTAGGTTCCCTCCCCTCTGGCCTCACCCTTGATCTGGCTGTTCCTTGCCTGTTGTCCACTTCCTGTACTCTTCCTTCTTAAACTTAGGCCATGATTTACAAAAGAAGTTTTTACAAGCCATACTTTTATATATACATATTTTTTTGTTGGACTCACTTTCATTCAGAACACTATACGCCTGCTGCCAATTCTTACCCACTTCCTTCCAATTCAACAAGTTTGTCCCTTTTCTGGTTCGTTTGTGGTGTTGGGGTGTTTTGGCAGGGGTCGCAATGACAACAAGATGTCACAAGTAAGAGTTCACCATGACACAATTTCACAGGGTGCTTTGTTTTGCTCAGGAGACATTCTGGATTGTATCATATTGCGCATTGCCAGAAGCTGATTAGAAAATGCTGGAGTGCAATCTGAATGGCCAAGTAAACTCCTGTATCCTATGCCAATCTGATCAGGATGAGAAATAGAGAACATAAGGGACGTAGCTCCCCTAAACCAGAGTTTTCTTAGCAGCTCAGCTTCTTTTCGACATCAGCAAACTCTCTCTGTGGCAAAATATGACATTTGACCACCTGATAATAAATAAATCTAGTACCGATTGCAGTACATCCTTATATGTACAATATATACATCTAGAATGTATCATAGAACATGTAATGGCATAATTTTTTGATGCCATACAAAGAGGCTTGCACACGCCACTATTCTGCCTTTCTGGACTCGCACAGTCACGGACAAATCCCTATTTGCTCTGGTAAGGATGCAAGATTTAGCAGTCCTGGGAAATGTTGTCCCATCTGCCTTGGTGCAAGCAGAGTTCTCTGGGACATACTGTCCTGCAGCTCCAGGTGTGCTCGGGGAGCAGAGCCAGGCCAGGATGTGTGCAGCAATAATTTTAGACTTAAAGACTTGTGATTTACCCCCATCCTTTTGCAATTCAAGGTCATAGAGCTCACTTCCAAAAGTTCTCCCCGAGAGCATATCACTATAATTGCACCTACAATCATAATTCTCAAAGTGTTTAAATTCTGCATCCTTACTGCATCAGAACTATATGGAAACATGTTTGGGTTTTTTAATTCAGAACAATGAAATTATTCCAGTTTCACTGGAAAAGAGTTGCATGGATCCCCAAACACGAGGGAGAAATGAACACCTTTTTGGTTAATTTAGCTTGAGTATGAGGTTTCAAAATCTGGAAAGTGTGTATTGTTTGGCAAATAATTGTAATCCTCTTACAAGTTCAGTCATTTTTCCACAACCCATGAATTTTCTTTCAGAAAAAACATGGCTCCATTTTGTCAAACCTGTGAATTTTTTTTCACTTTGTGAATTTTTTCAGTAAAGCAATTTGGACAGTTTGTATTCAGCAGTAGAACTCATTTTGAACAATATGTAGGTAATGGAGCAAAAGATGTATAAGGTAAAAACATGTGCTGAACATATGTATCCCTCTGATGCATGCCAAATTTAATTAAAAATCAGACCCTAATTTGCTGTGGGATCTAGACAGCGTACTGGTTTGTCCAGATGTTTATAAATGAGAAAAATATATTCTCTATTGTAAGTCCGCATTTTGCAGACTCTGAGAAACTATTGTCCAAGTGTTATACAGTCTCAGTTCCTTAAATAGAAACATTCACATTGTTGAGGGTATAGTTTATAAATCCCAAATACAATTGAGGCCCTCTGAGGATTGCTCATTTTACGTTAAAGATCCCCAATCTAAAATGATGAATAGAAGTCCTAATAAACCCCTCTGAGAATACAGGTTCTTAGGCTATTCAACAGGAGCTTGTCAGCTTTTCTTCTGAAGTACAATGCAAGCAATAATTTTAGATTGTCCAACATTTGAATACTTTGAATACAGCATGATAAGTAGAGAAAGCCACTTTCTTTTAAACTGTTATACAGTTTATTGATATAGGGTATTTGTAGCCTGCAATTATTTCAGCATACTAGTTTACTGACAATGTCCTTTATTTCTGCACTGTAATAGAGGCAACAACTAGAGGACTTTGTAATCCAGTATATTGCTGGATATACTCATTAAATGCAATTTTGAAATTTTATTAATAGCTTTTCAAGCTATAAAATAATTGTACTCCGGTAAAAAATATATAAAAAAAAAAAAAAAAAGAAAGAAACACTTTCTGAAATGCCTGCTTGCACCATTTGCAGTAATCTACTCAAGAAGAAAAAGTAACTGCAAAAATTACTGTAGGAATTATTTAGGTAACAAGTCAATCAAGTAATTTTGTTTTCAGAGAACTTCTTAAACAATAAGAGGAAAAAGCATTTTATAATGTTTAAATTAGTTTCTCCCACATAATATTTTTTAGGATGTTTAGATTCTAATAAAATATTAACAAAGGTGTAGTTTATAACTGGTAGTGTTCACCAGGCATAGTGGAAGATGGAAAAATCCTGGCCCTTGTGTAAATCACTGACAAAATTTGATGCAGTGTTTTGCATCTTTTTGGGCACCTCCAACTGTCAAACAGAAGAGTAAATATCCCTAAATGATCTTTAACTGGTATAACAAGTTTTGTACTTGCTAACACAATGAACTTAACATTTAATAAATTAAATTATTTCATTTATTATGCAACACATTTAAAATGTCCTCTTTGCTGCAAAAAGTTACTATTCAAGAATGTTTAAACTAGCCAATTCTTTCACCCCTTTTTGTTTAATATTTACCTCTTTATATTGCAAATAATATCTGATCATGCAGATTGAGTTCACTAACAGTACTGAGGCTGAAAAAAATATCTGAGGCCTAACTGATGGCTCAAAATTAGAGTAATGGATCTCATTAGAGCAGGGAGTTCCTAATTTAAAGCCAAGGTCTTGAAATGATTGGAGGCAGCTGATGTTCATCACACGGCCCAATACTGGTTCCATAGTTCCCTTGGACTTCCCACAGCTCTGGATCCAGGCCTCCGACTTGTCTTTTACTTAGGTTGTGAGCACTTTAGAAATGATGTTATTGTCATGGTCTTTGTTTAGTACTTAGCAGAAGATATACTCTTTCTTGGCTATCTTCTGGGCAATAAAATAAAATACATAATTGATCCTGTATTTCTGGGGAGACACTTCTTGCTGGAAGGGATTTTTTCTGTGTCCCCTTTTGACTATGAGAAACACCACAGAAAGATTCTACATCGAGTCACAGATTCTTTAACATCACAGAAATATCATGAAAACCTGCCAGATTGTAGCTTGTGAAGAATATTGTGAGCAAGAAGCAACATTGGCTCACTCCATGCTGACAAGAATAAAAATGTTGAAAGTTCTTGGACTGTTAATAAATCTGAGAATTTTTCAATACCTCTGAATACATTCTTTTACATATATTGTTATGGAACCTCACATGTAAAAGGACTGATTCACTAATTGTTTTTCTTCATGCAGTTTCTATTAACAAACACAATTTTAATATTTTTCCTGTTATTTTAACAATTATTTAACTCTACAACTGTGGAATTCTATGGTCTATTGTGCCATTTCCTGTTAGACCATAATTTCCCCCAGGAAAAGCATTTCTTCTCTTGTTTTCAGGACTGATGGACAATTGCTTCTACTGATCTGCTACGTATGTAGAAGAGCTCAGCGGAGACTCAGCTCAAAAGAGCAATGACAGAAGACACTGAAGCTCCTACAATAAAGCCTTTCCTAACTGTTGTCTGTGCAGTAATGAGAAAATGAGGAAAATTTTAAAGAATAGCAGAAAAAATTCTCCTAAGGCCACCTGAACCTCTCACCTGACATTTAGTAACTTGCACGAAAGGAACATCACTGCGCTTATTTCAAGCCTTGCTTTGCACATTTGCAATAGTCCCTTTTTTGATATGCAATGCTCATACTGGCACACCTGTGCTGGCATCAATGGGGCTATCCATTGTCAACAGATAGCACCTTGGAATTTCTCGTTGCATTTAATGAGAGCAAGATCCTGATTTCTCTGTGTCTCAATGTTTCCATGTGATGCTAAGAGATGATTGTTAGCAAATTAAGAATTTTTTCTTGAGACATTACAAAATACTAAATATAAATGGAAAAAGAATAGTTACAAACTCGGGAAAAATAATAAATTATAATTTATAATTTAATAATAAATTACCAATATAGGTCTGAAACAGCTCTGGTCTGGTTCATTATTAATATTACTTCTATATTTTCATGCTATATTTCTTATTAGGTATTATTCACTGGTCAAAGTTTTACATGTAAGCTTCATAAGCTTAATGAGAAGCAATATTTCTCCCTACATTGTAATTATCCTGACAATGTCTCTGAAGAGTGGTTAAGAGTAGCATAGACAAGGAGTACATCCTGCCCTCTAAATCCGGGAAGTAGTTTCCACATGTTTCAGGTTTCTGGCAAGGCAACTCAGTCAGCCAGTGCGATGCCTGAATGTTTCAGTGGATTAATATTAAACTTCCAATTAAACTTCCAATTCCAGTGTAATTAATTATTATTTGAAGAGGTTTCAATGGCAAGTGAGATCTGAAGTGTATATATCTAATTCTCTGTAAAATCTGTTTCTCTTTCTTAGACAAATACATTTTCTTTCACATAAAGGATTGTTGGATTCCTTCACATAATAAGTACCAAGACTTACTTTACAACTGATTTACAACTGGCATTGTTCTTGTTACTATCCTTCAGGTTAAGAACAGAAGAGAAAATCCTTTCCAGCAAACACTTAGAAAATGCTTAGAAAAAGTGTTAAATAATCACCACTTCCCACTTTGGTGAAGTATCCAAGCGTACAGTATCTAGATCAAGTTATATGGTTTGATCGGGCAAAGAACATAATCTAAAGTGGAGACATATTTTACAGTGTAAATATTGTAATTTTACATGTACAGGGATAACAGAATCTAAAGATCTTAGATACTGAAATGTCAACAGAAGGTGTTACATTTTAAGAACAGTTAGTAGCTAGCTTGCTTCTACCTGGAATTGTTGCTATTAGTGGCAAACTATGTTATTTATTAAACAACTTTTCCCCTCCCCATCAAAAGAAGCATGGCCAGCAAGTTGAGGGAGGTGATTCTACCTCTCTACTCTGCTCTCATGAGACCCCACCTGGAGCACTGTGTCCAGCTTTGGAGTCGTCAACACAGGAAGGCCACAGACCTGTTGGAACGGGTCCAGTGGAGGGCCATGAAAATGATCAGAGGGCTGGAGCACCTCTCCTGTGAAGACAGACTAAGAGAGTTGGGATTGTTCAGCCTGGTGAAGAGAAGGCTCCAGGGAGACCTTATAGCAGCCTTCCAGTACCTTAAGAGGGCCTATAGGAGAGATGGGGAGGGACTTTTTATCAGGGAGTGTAGTGGTAGGGTAATGGTTTTAAACTGAAAGAGGGTACATTTAGATTAGATATTAGGAAGAAATTCTTTACTGTGAGGGTGATAGGACACTGGAACAGGTTGCCCAGAAAGATTGTGGATGCCCCATCCCTGGAAGTATTCGAGACCAGGCTGGATGGGGCTTTGAGCAACCTGGTCTAGTGGGAGGTGTCCCTGCCCATGGCAGGGGGGTGGAACTCGATAATCTTTAAGTCCCTTTCATTTCTAACCATTCTATGATTCTATTTATCTCAGTGCAATGTTGACCTTTCAGTACCATAACAGTCTTAACTCATGTGCAGCTAATTACACATGTTGTAATTTTTACTCTTGTATATACATCATTGTGAATACATAGAACAGACATATAATCTACAGGAACAAGCGAAAGGCAATATACCTAGGAAGAAACAATTGAGAAGCCTCAAACTGTGGTTAAAATTTTCAGCTGGCTGCTAGAAGAGCTGCCAGAACATACTTTCCTGTGAGTGTAAAACCCCAGGAAGTGAAGCTCTGTTACACCATTTGAGGGGACAGCACAGCAGGGCCAAGGATGGGAATTTACACCCAAGAGGATGTATTTTGGACAAAGTCCCAATTGTGCCTTCTACCATTACCATAGTGAGAAAACAGCCCGGGGAAAATCTTTGCCTGAAGCAGCAGAGGAACAGATAATTCCCCTGGGGAAAACAAGAATAAACGCAGCAGAATATAATCCCAGAAATATTAGAGAGGCGAAATTTAGCTAACACTCATTTAACCCTTTAGCAATCCACCATTTGAGACTGCAATTTCAGATCATGATGCATCAGGGTCCTGAACTCTGTTTCCCAAATTAAACTCTTTTTTCCTTGCAAGATCTAAATAGGTTAAATTGTCTCGTCTTCTGTGTTATCTAGAAGTGTTAGAATCTTCAACTCTACTTCCACAGATGCCTCATGAGAAAGTCAAACACATATATATATGAAAAAATCTTTAACTTTTATGCAGGTCCTTACCTAGAAGTTTCTGTAAAGGAATGTTAATGAAGCTATGAGCTATACTTAGCATTGTAAGCCAATTTCCTCATGTCTTATATGGCTACAAAGAACCACCTCTCTGACTGTGGCAGTAAGCCAGAAAACAACTGTATGATTTACGCCCACTAGTTTCCTATGAGCTGTGGGAGCGTAACCTTAACTACCATCTTCTTGCACAAAAGATAGTGAGAACCACATTTTTTATTTTTTTTTCCCCAGCAAAGCACACTGAATGAAATATTTCATATACTTCCTGCTTCCACATTCTCAGAGCCTGACAGGGATAGTATCTCTTTAGGAAAGCAACGACTAGTTTTCATGCAACTTGAGAAATGCTAACTGAGTCAAGAATTTCTGTGCTACTGCAAGAGCCTAAGTGTGTAGAGTCAGGTCTCTAAAGGTACTTAGACACCCAAATCTCAGGAGTATTAGAGCAGTTAGCCATCTGAAGAGTTTTCAGAACTTAGCTGTTATGCTACAGTCAGTCTTACTGCAGAACCCAGTTCCAGAGCTGAAATAGTGTACTGCTACCCAGGGCTTTTTAAGCATCCATCTCTACTAAAGGATTTGTTTGTGACATGTTACTTGCATTAGGTGATAATTCATTTTATACACATTTATAGACCTAAATGGAAGAATTCATAAAGCATTTTTAGTATTTAGTAAGTTAAAAAATCCTGTAAGCAGTTTCTTTAGGAGAAGAAATATAGCAACACTAAAATATCAAAAAAAGATAAATCATACAGTAAACCATTTTCATTACTGGAACATCACTCAAGAAAAATACTTAACAGACACTTCTCAAAATCCCAAACCTTTATAAAATGACAGGTTAGAGCAATGCAAAGGCCAACTTGCATGTTAAGGATGGAGTTTCCTTTCAGACTTGGGGCTGCTGCTGCTGGGTGCGGGCACGCTGTCCCTCACAGCTAATGCCAGCGTCCTCTCGTTATTCCCTGCACAGCTTCTAGGGGGAAATCTTCTCCCATGGATACAGAAGGGATCAAGATTTTGGCTACTGATTCACCAGTGAAAAGCTTACTCATGAATCTCTAAAATAATTTCCTCTTGAAAGACTCCAGCTGGCAGATTAACCTGTTTATGTGGTGTTTTGTGTAGCTCTCTGAAGACCTACAACCAATTCTTTTGCATACTACTTCTCTGCAGAGTTCACTCTTTCAAAGACATGCACAAACTGGATAGAATTAAATGTATCTGTCACAGAAGAACAGCAATGCCTCCTTCCCAGCTGTCTGCAACATCAATTTCTCTTCCTGCTCTTCTATGGTTAGACAAAGACTTAGTAAATACAAATAGTTGTCTTAAAATTAGGAAGAGTAAAGGAACTGCCTGTGAACAATATCATTCTTCCCTTTGACCATGTCTAATAAAAGGAGCCACTTTTTAACACCCTGAGATCCTGGAAATGTGTTAAAATTTGCTTCCTCTATTCACCAGACAACTGTGCAAAATTGCATTCTCATACTCCTCATCTGTGCAACTGAAAGAGGACTATTTCTCACTTGAAAAGTCCCTGTACCCTTTCTCATTTGTGGCCTGAAAAGTATTGGAAAAAATAAAATGCTTCAGAAGTAGTTTTTATCAGATACAAAGTTACATAGACCCTATTTATTGCAAGCAGATGTAGCATGCAGGATGGTTTAAACCATCCCCAGTTGTCCTCAACATTTCTCAACAGTTTCAACTATGGCATTTTATCTGCTTTTATCTCCTGTGAGTTTCCACTCAGAAACTCAGAATATTTCCTTAGCTCATTTTACTCCCAAGTACCATGTGTTTTCAGTAATGGTGGGGAGTCAGATTGTGTTTCACTCAGTGCCTGTGCCCTAACCCAATCGCAGGGCTAAGCACAAGCTCCCATCTTAACCACAGCAACTGGTTCCAGCTGACTTACGTTGGGGACCCTTAGAGGTAGAGGCTGCCGACAGGAGCTGGCTGGCTGCGGGCGCCCTGCAGCCCCTCATGATACAGTGCAGCTGTTAGTTCCAGCAGAGTGTGGCTCCGGGAGGCACACGGATCCCCCTCCTCTACAGCACTTTCTGTAGGGAGCGGAGCCCTGCTCTTACCTGGCAATTGATAACCCAGAAACACACAGCTCTTACTAGTGTAAGATAAAGCCAGCTGCTACTAGAAGGAAAGAAAGAGAAAGCTGCAGCTCTTTCTGCTATGTTATTAAAATGAGTCATATTTCAATCCAGTAAGGCTTTAAAAGGCTATATACACTTAACCTGTTTTACCTTCTGCTCTCTCCCAGCCCTCATTCCTGTGCAGGTCAGTGTTTAAATAATATCTTACAACTATATGTGACAATCTAACTTTTTTCAGTTCTCAATGCTGTGTGTAGCAATAGAAAGTTGTTTCATCCAGCCCAGGATGGCTTTGTATTTTTTATTTCCTCAGCAGGCATTGTTTTTCCACCTTGAGCACTTTTCCTACCAGGTATAAGGATCTCACAGGAGAAGGTCAGATGTGAAGAAGCTCATGGTTATTTCTTTGCTGACACTGGAACTTGAGGGGGGGGGAAGGAGGGGTGAACACAGGGGAATGATAGCTGCTAGGTATATCTTATCACAACTGGGCTTCACCAGTAAGAAACACTATGCCAAAAAGTAACATGTGGGTGGAAGATGGGGATGTCTGTCACATCCCGCAACCTGATTTCCTTAATGTGTTGCATTAATGTGTTGCACTCTCAGGGTTGCATCTCACAAAGCGGCTCTGGTGTGCCTTATCTCTTTCATTTAGTTCTACCCATGAACTGCACCTTCAAGGGGGTAGAGAGGTTGTTTGTTTCTTTGTTTTTAATCAGTGACAAGGGTTTTGTCACATAGGTGTTCCCCGTGTTTTGTCCTCAGGGCAGTTGTCCCTAGATCCTGATCACGATCTGGGACGCTCACCTCAGCTACCCGATCTGAGAAGTACATCTTAGGCTGTGGGCTTTTCTCACTGGTGGTTTCATGCCTGTGATTTAGCAGGTGTCATTTTTTTCCTAAGAAAGGACAAGAATTTATTTACTACAGTAGAAATTATCATCAAAGAAATGGTACTGCCAGGTTATAATGGTGCTTTCTTGCTGAGAAAATTTAAGTTCACACTGATGGTACCCATGGGCAAGCGAAAGACATGCACATAATACAACACTTCAGAGATTTTGTTAAAATTCTTCCACTCTTTTTTAAATTATTAAAATCATGCAAGGAAAAGGAAAAAAAAAAAAAAAGGAGGTTGGGGAGAGAAAGACAGAGTAATGCGCTAGAAAGGGACACTCCTAGGATTTGTCAGACCTCATGCTTCCTTTTCTCATTTATATATTATTTTTGTAGCATTAGGTCTTCATTAGGTTATATGGATTTGTTATGAAGGTCAGGTCATATGTTATCATTGTAAGAAGCTGTGCTCAAACAGCAGTTGGTGTTTATATCTAATGGATATGTTACTATAGTAAGATATATGCTTAAAATTTAACTGCAGTATTTTTACTTTAAAAGCACATCTCCAGTGCTAGGGATCTAATTCTGTACCGTTAGTTCTATGTAAATCTCGGCTGGCTCAGGCTGCAGCAGGGAGAAACCACCTGTAATCAGCTACTTCATCAGCAATGAACAACTCGTACAACAGTTTGAACTTGCAGGGTCCTTGTAACGTTTTATGTCTTGCAAGTGTGAGAGCTCTGTTGCTACAAAGTTGCATGTTTAAGAAACGTTTTCTTTAGTGTATAAATCATAGGTAGAGGTCTCAGCTTCTGTTACAAAGCTGAGATTTAATGATATACAGACGATATTTTTGAGGTAATGCATACTTGAAAAGCATGCTAAGAGTAACTGAAAGTGGTGATTACCTTCTAAAGCACTGTGGAGAGTACACCCATCTGCAGATAATAAGCAACAGGAATATATCACTAAAATGTACAATATGTAAAAGAATGCGCTGATTTGAAAACAGAAGTTGTTTGATCAGTTTAAGGCGTCTCAGAATGGTCCTTGATTTCTGCACTGAGTTGCAACAGTGATGTACTGTGCATGGCCGCACTTTGTAAAATGCTTTCTTCTTACAATCAATAAAATAGAAAGAAAAACATGCAAGCCCAGGGAAGCAAATTTACTTGTAAATGTCTCAGTGAAACTTGAATTTGTATTTCAATTCTAATACTCCATTTTGCACTGAAATAATCAGCAAGTCCCGTATCGAAACATTCAGCCTTCTCCAAGCTAAAGAAAAGCTAAGAAAATTATTCACAAATGTTTGCATGCATTCTAAATTGCATTTCTATTCAAAAGTGTTCACACCCCTTTTGGTGATTAATCCATGAACATTTGTGCTAATGGACATCTGCCCACACAAATGTTTGGCTCTGCACTAAGTGACAACTTATTTTATTTGCAAATAAGGTATTGGTGCACGAACAGGGCACTCACTATCATCCAGTCAAAGAGTAGGAACAGTGCCATGTGATTTAGGTTACTAATCTTATATAATGAGTTATGAGTAGGCAAAGATATAGTGGAATTAACAGTTAAGGAATACCACATGAGTAGAAATGTGCTCTGGCTGGGTGTTTGGCACTCAGAACAACTTAAGAAATTTAGGCTGGTATGGAAACGGGAAAAGGGCTGTATCAGATATAATGTTCCTGTAAGTAGTACAACCTGTTACAGCTGTACTATGATAGCGTGGTTTTAGCTAGGTCTGAAACTTGATGGCTTGAAGTTTTAGGAGAGAATATAAGAAAAAAGCCTTGGAGCATATACACAAAGCAAGGAACTGAAAAATTTATGTAACTGGGTACACACCTAGTACTAACTTACAGGCCCACTACTGAAACTCTGAACCAAACTTCCCAAGCTATAAATACTTATTATTGGGTTCCTAAAAGCCAACTTATATTTTGTAGCTTTTGGCCGCAGAAGTAAGCTGGAAGTGTTAGGAAAGCAGGCTTCTGGTGGTTTTTTTGTTTGTTTGTTTGCAAGCTTGGCAACATCTCAGAGCTGTTTTCTTAGCTATTGATTTTTCAGGTGGCATTCTTCGATATTTAACCAACAGCTTCAGGAAAGTGCTCTTTTCATGCAATAAGACAACTGTATTATACCAGAAACAGACAGTAAACCTGGATCTTTGCAACTTTGTGCTTCAATGGAGATGAAGAAATGGAGCCAGGGATTTCTCATTAAAGCAATGGAAATAGCTATTTAATTTGCCACCCGTCCCTCATTAGGATCTGTTTTGAGATGCAGCATTTCTCCAGTAGGCCTTGATTACCTTATAGAGTAGTGTAAAGACCATGATTGCAATGATAAGCAACTGTGGTCTGCTCTGTTGATGTGTGTCTGCTATGTTGTGGCTTAAATGAAACCCTGAAGACCAGTAAGGCAGACAGAGCCAACACCGATTCACTTTGAGGAGGTGCAACTGCCTAAAATGGAAGTAAACTCTACGAACTCAAAAATGGTTTTCCTGCTAGTTTGTTTGCATGGCAGTACAGCACAGATGGCACAAGAACCTCTCTACACGCAAATATCTAGAAAAAAATCTGTCTGTCCTTAAGGAGCTGAATATCTCAGTTTATATACAGGACAATTCGAACTAGTAGATTTATAGGAAACCAGCAAAACAGCATTGGCTGGTGTGCCAGTCTAGGGGCAAAGGAAACCAGATGACTGCCTGCTCTCAAATTTTTTTATAGTCTTTGCAGGAAGGGAAGATTTTAAGGAAAAACTTGGAAAGTAGTATTGGTTGACAGATGTAGTCAAAAATTTTCACCTCTGAGTTGTGAATAATTATTTGAATGCAACACCTTAAGACTTACTTGTTCAATAAGATACAAGAAGCAAGCAACTGGTGATTGCATACAAATCTATAGGAAAATCCAAGTTGAAATCCTTTTCTGATTCAATTTGAGACTTGTGTTTGGATTGTTCTGAACAAATGCATGTTCTGTCTAATCCATGGAAATTGACCCTGGCTAGCAGAAGTTTTAGTTTCAATGACTTAATATCTTTGGAGGGAAAAGTATCTTTTTCACCAGTGCTTCCTCACAGAATTTTCTGCTGTAATTCTGAGCTTATTGGTCATTCTGTAAGTACATCCAACAAATAATAACTTTAAAACTTACAATTTTCAGTGATCAGTGATCATCTTTTCAGACAGAAAAGATGTCTACAAATTTACATGCTCAAATAGTAATGTAAATGGTTTTTTATTCTAGCACCATTTTTGATTCTTGCATTGCATTCTTGATTGATAGTCTAGTACCATTTAATTGCATTCTTGATTGATTTCAGATGTCAGGCAAGGTCAGGCCTAATTAGTACTTGGATGGGCAAATGCCCAAGAAGCCTGACACAGAGCAGGTTGTGGTGAAGCAGCACACAGGACTCATACCCCCCATGGCTGTCTCCCAGCAAGGGCTGGTGAGCAGAACTTTCCATTCCAAGATCTTGACATCTTGAGTCTCTACTTCTTCTGCAGTGATCCCTGTTATTGGTAGAATGTTAGCTGTCATACGTTAATCGAACTTCTACTGAGAAATTACATCAGGCCTTATTCTGCCCCATCTTGAAGTACTCAAACTGACTTTAGTGAAAGCAGAATGGAATTATAAGCCATTATAAATCTAACAGTTCCTGCATAATTTCATTTTGCTTTTTGTGCTCAGTTATTGGATAGTGTTATGTCCCTTTAAATGGCTCCCCTTTTCTGCTCTAGAGGTAATTGCAATTGTGTGAGAGATAAAGTTGTGTCTTTGCCATGTACAGCATATGATGGGCTTATGTCCTTGCATGAGAAGTTCTAGGCTACTATATCACCATCACTACTCCTATTGTGGACACAATACGCTTCCAGTCTGCAGCAGCCCTGTTAGCTCAGTTTCAGTTGTGACAGAAAAGAAACACAAACAGAAGCTCAGAGAAAGCAAAAGAAAGTAATTACTATTCAGCCTGCCTGAATATGCCAGCAGCATTTGCAATACTCTGCGCAATATATTTAGCAGTGAAGTTGGTGGACTCTCTTGCTTATTCTCACTTCACCTCTGTGAACCTGCCTTCAGTACGTGCCTCTTTCATATACTTACATTAACATCCACTAATGGCTGATATTAAATACCACAATAGGCAAAATGAATGCTGATCTGACCCAGCATGTCTGCTCTTGTGTTACAGTACTATCCACAATGAGAGTTGGACAAGCATTTTTTTCACTTCTTCCTTTTTTTGCCAACCCTCATTTTGCTGGGTGTTCTTTGTCAGCTGTTTCTTTTCCTTCCTGCTCACTGCACAAACCCAGTATTGTGTAACATGCAATGAGGAACAAGGGTAGCACAGGCTGCTCCTACGTGCCCCCTGCCACTCCACTTCTCTTGTTCATTAAAGTTCCTATTGACTTTAAATCAGTTCCACAGGGCTTTGTGATGACAGAAATTTGCCCAGAGACAATTTGGCTGAATTTTGTTTTCAGACTTCAAAGAATGTTGTGCTTGTACATGCAGTTCAGACAGAATTATTGATAAAGTTGGAGTGGGATTAACAAAAAGTGCTGCTGGGGCCACAGCTGTAAACTCTGAACCTGTGATAAGTCATGGAACATCGGGTTTTGTAGCTGACCTTTACATGTCCTCAGATCTTCATGAATTTAAGACCAAGTCATATATGTATCGTTTGTTTTCAACTTTCTGCCTGTTTCAGGATTTCAAATTTTACACAGAGGTTTCTGTGTTTATCTTTCACCAGAGGAACTTCAGCCTGAGGATGCTCATCCCAGTCAAAAAAGATGAATATTTTCAAAAGTTCTTAAATGGGATATGTATTCACACTTACTCTTTCCCAGGAAAAAATTGTTTCCAGGAATCACAACAGGAAAAAAAAAAAACAAACCATCCTATAAAGACTATAAAGATCTATTCGTGAATGATCGGAAAGGCGATTCCAAGAAATCCACCTAGAAAAGTGTGACTTATGGTTCCTGCCACGGAAAGGGTGGAAGAAGGAACTTCTGTAGAATAAATAGCAAAAAACATTTGCTACAGCTGGGGGGGGTGGGGTGGGGTGGGTGGAGAGAGGAGGAGGAAGAGGGAGATAGAAGGGGAATTTTCTTGGGGTTTATTATCATAGAAGATTTTCACTGTGAAGTCTTACTAGTTGGATAGCTTTAAGAGAAAGATTTAATGTAGTAGCCAAACATATTTTGCACACACTTAGCTTTGAGTCCACAAGGCTTCTCCTGTGATGAAATTTACAGGGTTTACTTGAATATTTCCAAAATCGACATCTTTGGTTTCAGAGCCAATTCCCCCCGCCTCCAATAAAAAACTTGTAAAAACCTCCAAACAGTCTCCCCTGCCAAAAATCCCCTTCCAGCCCATATGCTAATATTAAAACAGCACTTTTAACTTAATGAGATATGCTATAGTTCACACTCAAATTTAAATAGCATAGCATTCAAATGAGGCTTGACCGTTCATGGGATAACTCAGTGTTTTTAACTCCAGAGGTTACTTGATTAATCTAGCTGAGCTGGGTAGAACCAACGGTTGGAAACCCTGATGGGGTGTTACATCCACCCTGCTAAACACCTTATCATCCCTTTCAGTCTGCCCCTGTTTTTCACACCATTGGTGCAAATGGACAACTTACCTGCAGCCTCGGTGCTCCCGCAAGCAGGGGGGAGATGTTGGGGAAACCCCTCACTTGGGCTGTGCAAAGTGCAAGCCCCCAGCCCCCCTCTCCTGCATGGTGAGGGGAGTGAGTATAATCCAGCCTCCAGTACTTTTAGCCACTTCAAGAGAAGTAGACTAAGTATTTCCATGCCCCGGATTAATAATCAGGTTAAATGACAACGGCTCTTTGTTCTTTCCTCTGGATGCTTCACCCTTTCATCCTAATACACATATCCATGTGGCCTAGGATGCTGTTTCTAGTCTCCTGAACAACAGTACCATAAAGAACATCTTAAGCCCCCTTTTCATCAGTATTATATCATCAGAAATCTTTTCTGACCTCTTGTGCAGCATTAAACTATTCTGTCAATATCCACAGCCATTAGCAAGCTGCTAAAAGGGTTTTGTGCCTGATAACGGATGTTGAAGTCTTTTTCTTCAGGACTTTTTTGCTCGAAACTATTTTTACTGCAAGTAAGGACTGAATCCCTCCAAGCGGGCACTGCTATCCTCTGCTGGCAGAGCACCGAGGGGCAGGAGGAAAGCCAGCTGGCATGCCCACCTCCCTGAGGACAGCTACATTTTATATCAGTGCAAGTCTGTTGCTACCTCAGCTTCACATCGGGAAACACCTTCAGTTTGGGGAGGACATTGGAGCCTTTCCTGCCCTGAGACAGGGCTGGAGAGGGGAAGCAAGCTGGGGACAGCTCCTCTCTGGCTTGGGATCTCCTCCCCAGCAGGAGTCTTACTGGGAAGCTGCAAACAACGCCAATCAGAGGCGAAGTGCCATCCGGGGCAGCAGCAGTGCACGGCACACAGGCTGCCCGCCCTTATTTCACACCCAGCGAAGCCGGTAGCTTTCAGACAGGACTGCCTTCTGTTCACAAGGGAGAGAGACATGGTGGAGAAAAAGCAGATCAAGGTCTTCAGCAATAATTTCCTCCTTCCTGTTCATTTGTTTGAAGATTGGAAAACACACACATTGGCTGTAGGTGTGAACTCTGCCTGTGGGAGCCTGGCAGACAAAGACAGCCGGATGGGGAGAACCCAGCACCCACGCGTGGTCCTTCTTGAATGAAGTGTGGTTATATCCTTCATTAGTTCTCTCCAAGACACATATGGTTTGGCACTTATCTGAGACAGCTCTCAGTTTTCCCAAATTAGGAGTGATATCACCATCAGTCACAAACAGTCAATCCTACCAATGTCTGTGAAAGTTGAGTCACAGGAGGATGAATCTCCCCTCCCTGCGTTGCAGTGAGCAGTGTTTCACTGAGGTGTTGCCGGGTTTATTTTCCCTGTGCAACTCCTGTGTTTGCAGAATGAAGCAGCCAGATGACCCAGCAAACAGTTCACAAATAACAGTCACTTTGCAGCACATCAGCAGGTTTTCTGTATGTCTGCCGCAGCTGCCATGTAAGCCTGAGAGCTCCCCAGTTGGAGTCTGCCCCTTTGTCCTAGGGCACTGTGTCACTTTGATCCCTCTGCGACCATAACTGAGCTTAGCTTAAGTGGGCCAAAAAGTCTCCAATTTATACTTAGGTGACACAACTTAAACATTATACCACAGCCATCCAAGGAAGAAGGTCTCAAACACCCTCTCTCCTACAAGAAGAATTTATGAATCAACAACTACGTCCAGGAGAATAAAGCAAGTTTTGTCTCAGAAAAAAATCTTTGGCAGCCAGTTGGTGCCTGTAATGTATTTCCTTGGAAAAAAAGGAAATCCCTACCATAATGATTTAAATCCCAGAAAAATTTCCATGAGAATAAATTCTCATCAAGGTGACCAAACAAAATGCAGCCTTAAAGGAGTGCAGACTTTGATATTTTGTGGCAGTTTATGTACCTGGTAATGAAGATATAACACAAGACACTCTGGGTGGTGGTGGAGGGGATGAAAAAAAAAAAAAAAAGTTATGTTTCAACTGCATAAGACCACAATCCCACTGCACTGATTTCTGTGCAACTTCCTACTAGGAAACGCTGCTCCACCTCAATTTAGTTTCTATTGTATATCTAATTATAAAAAGATGAAATACTCTTAAGAAGTTGCTTTAAGAAGGCAATAATGAGATATAGTTATAAAATAACATAAGACCATGAAAACCAAAGCAACTTTTGATAAAAGTTCTTATACAAGAGTTCTTTTGTTTTGTCAAAACAAAATTTACTGTAGGTACATCATAAGGAAAGTCTGTTTCAAAATGTAACATGCAATGAAAACCAGTAATTTTTGTACATATGTAAATCTTTAAGCCCTTTTTCTATGTGCTGGTGGCATGTGAACTATCATAACACTTATTGAGTGGTTAAAACCAATGCTTTTCACTTTTTGCCATTCAAAGTGTGTGGCAAAAAATTACTGCTTCATCACCACAGTCTCAGTAATTGGTTTTATTCATACCATGCAAAGCTCACAACAGCATCGTGTCAAAATGCAGTAGACTCAAATTCGCCTCTTTGGCTTCTTAATACATATATTAGGAGATGACTTAGTTTTCACAGTATTTTCATGACTAATGCAAAGATTTAAATTCATACTGTCAATTTGATAAACTCTTGATGGTTTGGATGTGAAAGCGAGAGGTTTGGGAGCAGCCACAAAGAAATCAAGATGTTTCTGAGAGTGGGGGATAGTGCTAACAAGGCGTGGACATCTTTAAATGTGCAGAATGTCAGGTCCTGCATCAGTCACATACACTTCCTGTGGACACAGTGACCCAGTCCAGGTGGGAATTTGCTGGTCTGGGTGGTCTAAAACAGTTGCATCTACACTGTAGTTGAGCGCTCTTCTGGCTTATGCCATCTTTGTGTGCACCATATTCAGCAGAGAATAAATTCAGACTGACAAACATCCTTAAATAGCAGTAAAGGAAATTATGCGTGAGCTCCCCAGCAATCTGCTGAGCAATCATGCTGCTGGCTGCAGCAAGGATCACAATGAGAGGGAGTGTGGTATCTACCCAAATGCTACATATTGCAAGAAGCGTGAGGAGCAGTTCCTTAGCTCATGTTCTGCTGCAGCCGCTGGGACAGGCTGGTGGGGTGAGATAAATTCCATGACCATCATGGTTAGAGGTTGCCTATTCCTTCCCTGAAATCCTGGTAAGGAGGATCAAGTCAGAGCTGCTAGGCAGGCAAAATGGCAGAAAAAGGGTTCAGGGAGTCAAGACATTGCAGACAACTTCTGCAGATCTGATGTGTCTGTGTCTTGAGGCATATATAAAATGCAAGTGTAAAATGTGGCCAGAATTTCATGTTAATACAAGAGACTTGATGGAAGTAGCTATGTGAAGCCAAGCTGGATGGGTCTTTGGTGTGTGTCCATAGATAGCAGTTTCACACAATGCTTTTTCCCAGCCACACAAAGGAATGATGTCTTCCTGGGACAGGAAGTATGATACATGTATGAAGTATGATACAGCCAGTATGATATGCCCACGGTGGCTTAGGACCACCCACAGTTTTATTCCTGTCCCTAACACTGTGCTGTCACTGTCTCTACCTTGTGGCAGTGACCCAAAAGCTAAGCAAAGCAAGCCCTCCCAGCTCTCCCTCCCTGCACTGCAGAGCGGGCCAGTGCCAGTGACCACCTTCCAGTCCATGACTGGGGAGTGCAGTGCAGCTTTGAAGCGGCAGGCATACCGGTGCTGCTCACCCATGTGATATGGTGCATACAGAAGTCCTCCGAAAATGAGAGGACAGCTTTGCAGCTCACCATGTGTTGCTTTTGGCCAAGTTTGGTGTGTTCTGGTGATGTGGAAAGACATAGTGCGGTGGTGGGAGGTCTCAGGAGTACTTATGGAGGACCTTGCATGATCTGGCCTGAGCCAGGTAGGTGGCTGCTGCTCACTTTTAGCCTTTCTTAAGGGATTTTCTACTCCCAAGCCCAAGTTTCACTACTAGCACACAGCTGCTGTGCACTGAGCAGACACAAACTGAAGTGAAACAAAAATTTTAACCTGACCTAACAGGATTGGTTTATAATAGGATTTAGCCATTTCTCTAATGTGGCTTATAACCTGAGTAGAAAATATTTTCAACTCAGCTGATCATGCCTTATCAAATGAAAAATGACAGCCTGAAGCAGTACCTAAGGGATCAGTTACGAGGTCAATACAGAGAGCTGAGAAAGAATCCTAACAGTCCCCAGGATCTTGATTAGACTGAAACTTTTTTGCTAGCATTGCAGATGGTATAGTTAGACTATTAAGAGTAGAAATTCATCAGGAAACAGCAACATTTGTTTTATATCCTCCTTTCTGTCTTCTGTCTGAGAATAAGCTGTCACTATTCCAACTATTATTTATAAGAATTTAAATCAAATGCCAAGTACAGAAGTATTTCTTTCCTTACCACTGACTCATTCCAAGTATTGTGGTAAATTACCCTCTGCTTTTCATTTACTATAATCGGTAAAGTTGACTTGTGTCCTATGATAGCAGAATTTATCTTCAGCCTCGGGTTGAGACTTTCTATTTGTCTGATTGTTTATAATTGCATTTCTGAATAGTTACAACGTGTTTCAAGTGCCTTGAGTTGAGATAATTGACTTTGGCATTGCAAAGACAAATTGGGCAGCTCTTTGCTGAAGGGAACAGCAGGCACATGGATGCCATTGAAAAAGGAAAGTGGGAATACCTTGGAAGAAACAGGATCTCTGAAAAGCAACATCAAGAAATGGCTTCTGAGGTGTAGACTGCACCTATTATTTCAGTGCAAGCCATAACTTATTGACTTTTTTTCTCTGGTTTTGGAAAGTTTTGAAGAAATCATGTGACCTGAATCCTTGCTGAGGTTGTGTTGATCTACTAACACACTTTTGTGAAGAAGCACTGTGCTATGTCTGGAGTCTGGCATTTAAAGAGGTCACATACTCTCTTAAAAATGAATCAATGGATTTACTGGCTTGCAGATGCCAAAACAGCTCTTCTCAGTGGTGCTAATTTGTTGTGGCAGGATTAGTTTACATTACCATTGCTTTATAAAGAACAAGACAGAAATCTTTATTGCCCCCTCTTCAGTGCAATTATGGTAACACAAAGCTACCTGCTGAAACTCAAGGAAGTCGACCAAGGTTCGGTGGGCATTTGGAGAATTTTCTCAATGTTAGTAAACCAGCTTTGGCTTTTGAGCCTGAGCATGACTAAAACTGTTTTTGATTAATATTTTTCTTATGTGCTTGAATATTCTCAACCTATCCTAAGTTGTGCTTAACACTATAAAGATGATCTTAACTTAAAGTAGGTATATCCTTTCTGTTAGACTGTTAGGTAGCCATATAGGCTAGGATGATTTAACAAGAATCTTAACTGTAACCAGCTTTTACAAGTTGCTATATTAATCATTTTTCACTTAACTTATTAGATGTTTTTAGCCTCTTTTTGTCATATTGTTTCCCCAAACATATTCATTACTTAAACACATTAGACAGGTGTTTTCAAGCTATACACTGTGGATACCAAAGCCATATTCTGTATAGATACTTCAGGGATCACCTTAGCAGCCACTTGCAGGAAAACATTAAATGATGTGAATAACATCTCTCAATTTGCTTTCTTCTCCCATATTCTCACTAGAGGGAGGTGTATATTTTGTAGAACTACTTGTTTTGAAAAGGTTTATGTTTGATGAATTTGTTTTTTCTTGAGCATTACAGAAGCATGGGTTGGTTTGTTTTGTTGTTATGTATTTCTTCTGATAAAGACAGTAAAAAAAACAGTGTGCACTTGAAGCAGTAAAAAAGAGGTTTATACCTGGTGAAGATCATTCATTTACAGGTGCATTTCATAGAATTTTTTACTTCAAGCTTTATTTCTTCCACAATAAGCAAATTTGCCAGACATCACTTTCATCTCAGAATCTTGGTGGGATTTGTTTGAGTTTTAATATCAAACTGCAAAGACAGAGACTAAATCTAAATTACGTTGAAAGTTTATGGGAAATTTCTGAGATGCCTAAGGCTTAAAGACTGCTGTCCAGTTGCTGTGGTCCACAAAAATAGTGAATGAAGGTACTCAGTTCAGTCTGAGAAACAGCAATTCTTTTGGTCTCAGTAGATGAGTACTTGAGCATGTGCTGTGAAATTCAACCTTAAGCAGACTTTCTGCTGACATTTATATAAGCCTTATGGAAAGTCTTATAATGCCATGGAGAGGAATATGGCTAATTGATATGATGTTTGGACAGACTTTTGAATCTTTTTTCTTTATATACCCATTTGTAACCCTGAGCCTGCTAAGACTGAATTGCTAAGTACCCACTATCTCTGTGAAAGCTAAAGAGCCTGCAAAAAGGGTCAGCATCTCTTCCCTGCATCTCATACATTAGTCACTCCTCATCAGGTTCTAGGGTGCTCAGAATGTCAATCTGGCTATCAACTGCAGTTTTTGCTCCATGGCTTATGGATTTATTTGAGGCAAAAAGGATAGGTAGGAGAGAAATGAGTGAGAAAAAGGTAAAATACGCAAATCAGTTTTGGATATGTTGTCTTAAATTTATAATGCAGGCTGGCTTAGTTTTCTAATTCTGCAACTCCAGCCCCAGAATTGTCCCTTTTTCAAGAAAAGCTTTACGGGATCCAGTCTATGCAATTTCAGTGGAGCAATACTGCCAGTGAGTCCAACAAGAGATGCAGAAGCTCCTGAGGGCTATGAGAAAGCCGCAGTCTGCCAGCAGCTTGCAGCACGGCATGGATGACTTCCAGCTCATTTGACTCTCTGGCTGTGGATGACCCTTGCAACATTTTCTTCTTCACCTGTTTGCTGTAGTTTTTTGCAGAGTCTGTGTACACCACCAGAACTCCAAGCAACTGGAAGCAAATCATGAGCCCATGCCAAAACAACCTGCCTCTCAATAAAACCTTTCAGTTGAGGTGTGGCATGATGTTAACCACAGCAGATCTACGGCTGGCTAACAAAGAAAGCAAAGCTTATCATCATGTAGTCTTATACAAAGAAGGCAAACAGGTAACGGGGTTTTGGATTTATGGGTGCAAGGTGTTAAAACTTTTATAGTACAGTTTATGTGAACCAGCTTCACACACATGTGACCAAAAAGGAGAGCAGACTTCTTCCTTTTGACCTTTCCAGTAATGCCTCGAGCACCTTTACAGCAGACTATCCCCACTCAAGTGCCTTCATCAGACAAAACCACATAAATGCCAGCTCTATAGGAGATGAAATGGTAGGGCTTGTGCCTTTCTACCTCTGCTGCAACAAATACACAGGGCTTTGACTGTCACATGTTTTCATACAGATAAAAAACATTGCTAAATGTGCGCACCTCAAAACACTTGTCACCACAGACCACAAACACCTCCTTCACCACTAAATGAAAAAGGAGCTTTAACACATCTCTCCACTTACCATGCTAGCTTTTCATCCTCTAACCTCTCACCCATATTTTGAGCTCAGCTTCAGGTTTTCAATGGAGAATTAAGCATAAACTCCTAGTGCTATAGGACCCACCATAGACACTGCCCCAGCTACTGTCCAACCCAGCCATGGAGTCATAGTAATTAATGAGGAAACTCCTATTTCTGGCCTAAAATGCATGTGCAGGCCTGGTCTGTGATCCAGCTGGCTTAAAATCAAAGGTTTATGAAATGTCACTCTCTTTGAAGATACTTGTGAAGAACCAAGCGTGGGGGACAAGTTTCTCTCTCTTGGCTTTCAGACCAGCACTGAAGCGTACGCTGCAACAGTTCTGCTTTGCTGCGTTATTCAAGTCTGTACAAAGGTAGCTTGTATCAACTGGCAGTGAGACAATCTGGAGGTTTTATAGCCATTTGAGTGAGAAATATGCTAATAATTCAGAGATTTTAGTCATTTTAATCAGTTTCATTTTTGTGATGTGATCATTTCAGTGGGGATTAGTACAGAGAACTCCTGAAACTCCAGTCTATTGACACTAACTCAAAATTATCAGAAAAACATCTATTTACCATGAAGATATAGGATTGAATATTTTTTTTCAGTAGAAGGCGTGGAGTTTCGTATAAGACATATATAGGTACTTTTTGGATTAAAACATTGGATTTTCAAATGTAAATTTTGAGTTTTAATATAAATGACAGGGCTTGATTGAAATCCCCACGTGAAGAAGAAACAACGAAAAGTACTGCTTATCTGAAAATCAGTGTTTTGTTAAAATTTCAATTCCAGTAGTTGCAGCTGAATTTTTCTTTACTGCAACAAATTAAGTGCAGTTAGGGAGCTTGCTAACATGCTTTCTTATGGTAGTAGAGAGATTAATTTTCCTCCTGAGCTAGGAGACTCCCATCTCCACCAAGAATTACTTTTACAAAAGGGCTCTTTCTCTTTGTGAGAAGTCATCCACCACTGCTGTGACCAACATACCAAAGTACCCACTTAGAATAGACAGCAGGCACAGTGGCTGACTTTCACATTTTTTCTACTGTAGACTGGCTTTCACTAATTGCTGAAAAAAGCGAGAGCATTTAGTCAGAAAAGAAGCCCTGCCTTGCAGCTGTGACAGTCTGCCACGACGCATCTATCGTGTCCAAGCCCCCAGTCACAATTTCTTTCCCTCCATATGGTATAAATATTTAGTACTTTTGATGACACTGTTTCAAATTAATTGACTTAGCCTATTTAAATATTCAGGTGTTCCTTGCCTCTGATGTATTTCAAAGGAAATGGCATGTCTTGGCCCTTCATCTACCTGTGTAGTTGGTTTTTATCATGACTGGAACAATCGCAGCCTTGAACAGCAGTTTAAGTATTTAATAACAGTTATAATATCCTTGTCATTCTCAGCACGAAGACCGTTTACTGGATGATCCGCTTCCTTGTTGATGAAAATGAGAATAGCTTTGGAGTTTGCTTCCTCTGACAAAATCCCGTCACCTTCTCCAGAAGAATGGTGGCATTGCTCTTAGAACTTGCCTCTGTAAGGTCTTCTGATTTACAGTGTTTTTTCAGATTTGCCAGTCCTTGTGAGTCCAGTGGTTACCTTCAGGCTCGGAAGAAAAAGCTACTGTAGTGTCAGTGGACATGCACATGTCCAAGGAACTATACGTCTGTAGAAAGAGGAAACATTTCACTTGAGCTCTAATGTCAGCATCTGCTTGTTTTTCAGCATCTGTTTGTTTGTTCCACATTGTTGCTGAGGTAACCTCGAAAATAATTGATATTAGCAATACTTTTAAGTAGCAGTCACTGTTGCAACATCATTTTGGGGTCTTCCCATTCAAGGTTTATTATTGCATTTGCGTTTACTGTATATTGCATTTGCATATGCATTTGCTGCCAAACTGATTCAGGAAGGAAGAGGGATAAATAGAAACTTTCTCAAGATGCTCTTACTTCCATCTGAAAAACATCCTTACAAAAACATGCAAGTGAGCCCTGACCAGGTGGTAAACCTGTTGAGAAGAATCTCAGTTGATCTGTGAAAACAAAATTCTGATCCTGAAGCCCCACTTTACTTTCTTACACTAAGCATTGTGCTTATTTCATTGCCCCAGCTAGTTAGGTTAATTCTGTCCCTGCTCTTCTTCCATAGCACTGCCTGCAAGTTTCCACCTGCAGAGGGTGTTAGGAAGAGCCTGCTTACTTGCTCATGCTGGGACTAACTATTCTGCAAAGATTACAAAAAATAAATAAATATAAAATGTCTGTTGTTCTGGTAGTCAATCACTGGGACCAAGATGGGAGGGAAAACCCTCCTTCTGAAATCTTTAGGAATGATGCCAGCGCTAGAAAGACTCTAATCATCTTCCTCTAAAGGAATGAAGTTGTAATGCCCTGCTTTGAGGAAGGAGGAGTTAAATAAAAGGAAAACTGACAAAGATAAACAGGGCATGAAGATGGGTTAAAAGAAATTGAAGAACACCCAGATTTATTACCCTTTAATGTAACATTCACATTGAAAATTTTCTTCCTTTTCTTCCAAAGTGTAATGTATTTTTGCAATGTTTTACTTTAGGAGCAGCAAAGATACAGAAGCAACAATTACAAAGCAAAGAAATCAAAAGAAGCAGAGGTCTTTGAGAAATGAAACCATCCAGTACGAAGTCCAGGAAGGAAATGGATCTCATGGAGCATAGAAAGAAGAGAGTGGAAGTGTGCATTTGACTTTCTTACTGAATGTCTACAACTTTATGCAGGAGTCACTTTAAAATAAAGAAGGCAACATCAGGGAACAAAAATTCAACAAGCGGCACAAAGGCATGAGTGCTCCTTGCAAAGGAGAAGCTGAGTATGTGTGGTGCTGTGGTAAGGAGGCAGCCCACGCACCTCTCCCACACTAAATGTTTTACAGTAAGAATGACACTGAACAGTAAAAATGCAATACTGTGCTCTACAGTATATCTGAAAGGAGAAGCAAACATAAAAGGGGGAAGAAGGTAGTTTAGAATAACATTTTTCTCAGGGACCAGAACAAAATTCTGCCTTTTGATTTTGATTTTCAGTCAATATTAGACTTACTATGCAGACTCTTATTGTATTGTTCAGTCTTCATCCTGGCTTTTTGATTCAGATTTTGTTGAGACAGAATTTGGCCCACCCATGCAAAGAATACAAGGTGAAAACGAGGTTCCCTGTATTTGCAAATTGGTTTGAAAATTCTTCCCACTACCAGAATGAAGCTATTCTCCATGCTGCATGGAAGTCATTCTGTAATCCTGACCCAGGCAAAACTTCTGCTGGTTTGAATTGTATCTCCTTGTCTGTAGCTTACAGTTCTTAAGAATTTTTTTAATGTGTATACTTCTCCTTAGCAGGATGTGAAGCACAGCTGGATAAAAAAAAAAAAAAAAAACAACAGTTTTGAAAGTATCATTTGTTTTCATGCTTGAAAGGGCAGCTTCAGCTAGAGTATTATTGTGCCTGTATATGCAAGCATAATCAACATTTCTTCTGGTGACTTAGTATTATATTGCTTTTTTAAATGTCTTTTAAAACGGTTGATGAAATCATCTTAATTAGATGATTTGCTTTAGCATCTGCTGCTGTTGTCATTTCATTTTCAGTGTTTTCATTTGGTGAAGAGATTTTTCTTTTCCATCTTGCAAAACAACATAATATCTGTGTGCACATATGTAACTGTAGAGTGTATACATGTATTTTTAGTACACTCTGTTACTTCAGCTGTGCTTGGGTAACCTGGTAAGCTTCATTTCCTTGTGTCTGCATGATCACGATGCACAGCATGGGGGGACTTTTGTAGTGTGATAAAAGAGCTGCGAAATCTCGCATTCGCTTGTAGAAATAGAAAAAAAAAATCTGTCTCAACACCAGTAAAGAGTTTTTTGTAGGCTACAAAAATTACTTAAAATAAACACAAAGTGGGGAATGGGACCACATCTACTCTAAGTGTAAGGAGAATTAATGTTAGCTTTGAGTAGATCAATATTTAGACCTTTAACACTGCTTCCTGTTATTCTCTTGGCTTATTTTCAACCATTTTTAGACTCAGTCAGCTGCCGAGATGTTTCCTTTGTGAGACTTTAGGTTTTCATGAAGAGCTTCTCACAGTCCAGCAGCATTCATTGGAAACAAGTCTAGGAGCTGAATGCCAGAGGAACAGATAGGCTGGAAGGCAAAAGGCTGAGACTATTCTGTGAGCTTGGGAAGAGCTAACCACTTTCCTCTGAGGGTAAACAGCAAATGTATGAACAAATCTATTATGTATACTCTAATGAGGAGCTGGATCTCACTTTATAGTACGAAGTGTTTGCTTCACTCCTTACCCCAGTCTTCTGAGTCAATAAATAAATTGAAAACATAACATCTTACTGTATCCTGACTTACAGAGACTGTGCAGAAGCAAGGGAAAAAAACCGACATGCTAGCATATGAATGATTCCACTTCATTTATTAGAAAACTCTAGATGACACTTTTTTAAGAAAGGGAATTTTGTGTTTATTTTTTTAAATTAGAGTCTGCAGAGTGTAAGTTGAGTAGACCGTAACAGTGGTAACTCTACTCTTGCACTGGCTTCCTTTCAAATGTTAAACTAGACGATATATGGGGTCGCTGTTAGGTGTGAATGGTAGATCTTTTAAGGGCAAAAGTTCCTCACTGATTTAAATGGCATCAGTGTCTGACTAGTGATAAAATACTCACTGGTTTCAATAGTTATAGAATTGCACTGTAAGACTGGTTGTGCTCAGACAGAAATGGTATGAAAATAAATCCATTAAATCACAAACAAAATCTTTTTAACGTATTTAGACAGAGGACTGAGCTATTACATAAATGGAAACTGCTGTTTTTCAGATGCTGCTGCTGTTTTCAAGAGAATGTGCAGTTTGCTTCAGCTGCAGTGTCCTGTGCAAGCCTTGTGCCCAATAATATCTCCTGTGGGGCAGGCACCACTCTCTGTTGGTGGGCAGACAGCAGCTCCCACAGTCTGACCAGATGTAGATGCAGCAGAGAGTCCAGGAGATGATGGCAGCACTTTGGGCATCTTCAGAGGCACAAGTGCCTACTGAGAACTTTTTGGGGAAAAAAATAAGAATTTGTGGACTTGAGTCATGTGGACTTGAGTCATAACTGGGGTGGTAGAGTGACAGGAGCCCAATCCCTATCTTTGATTAAAGATACTTCAGTTCTTTGCAGCTTACAGTGATTTGGAGAGAACCAGTCAATACACTTGAGGGCAGAGCTGCCATTCAGAGGGACCCAGAGAGACCGAAGTGCCAACATCATTCTTGTGAATTTCAAGGACAACACAAAGTCCTGCACTAGAGAAGGACGAGCCCCTTGCAACAATATGGACTGGGAACGGCCTGTCTAGGGTGGACCTCCGTGGAAAAGGCCCTCTGAACTGCAACTTTTAATTTGTGATGTATGTTTATAAGAGCGAAGGATAAAATTCAGCCCGTAGGAATTATGCCTGGTCAGAAACACGGTGCAATCATTTCACCTAATACTGACTACCACAAACTTTGTAAATAAAAGAGAGCTATATGGTCCTACATCTACTATTTCAATAAAAGAAGAATTACGTTTTCCCTTTGGGGAATGCAGAGGGTTAATCTGTTTTCAGGGAGAACTCAGACTTTCTGAAGGGAATATGTTATATTACATGTTTGCCATTCAAACTGTTTGTACCAGCAAACCTAGAAAACAGCTCGACTATGAACCTCAGCCCTTCCCCCTTCAATTTAACTTCAAGGCAGTTCGGTACCTGTTTTCATCTTATCCGCATATAGTATCTACTTGTAACAATGTTTAGTAACTAAGTGCTAAACAAAACAAGTTTACAAAACAGAAACATTGGTTTTGTTATCTTCTCCACAGGCATGCATATTACAGTGATAGATTGGGGTTTGGGTGGAGTTCAGTTTGGTTTGTTTTTGCCTATGGATCACACAGCTTGTAGATGAGTGTGGCACTGAGTATATGACACCTATTTTCCACAGAAGACTAGAGCTCCAGGTGGCTGATGTAGACGTTGCCATCTTATCATTAAACAAGCTTGCTCTGTCTCTGACTGACTTAAGAATAGTGTGGGGATCAGCACAGGCTGTGAAGGTCTTTTCAAGGCTTTGAACACTTTCGTGTTAGTAATACTAAGCATGCACTTAGAAAATTTGTCCCTGCTGAGCTCTGTGCTGCTCTGAATGCTGCTAGCTGCTGAACTAAATACAGCAGATCCGCCTATGTAAGCACCAGTGCCCAGAGACACGGGACAAATAGATTGAAAGAATTCATCTTTTTTTTTTTTTTTCCCACCATTTGTTCCTACCTTTAAAAACATGTTCAATTTCTCCAGAACCCCTGACACAACACCCTCTCTCTCCCTCCTGCAGGATAATAATGAGGCCCTGAATATCCACTCACAGAACCACCACAGATCTCAATCTTCCTTGCCAGCTAGAGGTCACCATCATGATTGCCATCACCGCCTGGCACCTGGGAAACTTTAGTCTAAAAGTCCAAATTGGGAGTCAGTAAAGAAGGAAAATGAGAAAACAGGACATGTCAGTTTTTGCTCTACATAATCCGCACCTCAATGGAAAAAAAGCAGTGGCAGGTGTCTGTTCAGAGGAAGTACGTAGTCTCGGAGAGATGGAAGGGGAGCAGGACATCAGAGAGTCTCTGTGCAGCACACACAGCTCCACAGTACATTTCCTTTTTGTATTACACATACAGATATCCTACCCTTCTGCAGAGTCATGGGGTTGTGGGCTCTGGTTTGAAGTGGATTTGTGTGGTTTTTTTGGGAAGCAAACTGAATAGATGCAGAAGCGTGGTTCCTTTTTGTGAAGGATTAGTTCAAATTCTTGGAACACTAAAAATATTACATTATTACTGCAAGGTTTCACAGATGAGAAACAAATTTGAGGCTTAAAGTAAAGTATGTTTTCTTCCATCTTAGTCTGGTGAACTGACCATAAATGTGACTAATCTAAGGATTTGAGGATTTCAGGTGGTGATTGATTGATCTCCAAGCTTGAAACTATGGTGAATCTTTAATATAAGAAAAGGTAATCATCACTTAATTGGAGAAGAGTTTTTGTGAGAAAAGGGAAAAGATTCATGGAGTTCAAGCAGGCTGTGAGATAGTAACAGCAAATTACTTTAACCAGAATGTCTAAGGGAATTTTGCATTTTAGATTACTGCTGTTAATGGGGCAGTTACCATTACACTTCTCTATCAATACAGTGTTTTGGGTAGTACTTCAGCACAAGGTAAAATTACTTCTGTAATGAACAATTCTATTTCTTATAAATGTGTGACGGAGTTCTGTAACACTGTCACCTAGTTTGTGTACAGGTATAGAATAATCTATTTTCACAGTCCTTTTTAAGTGGGTGTCATCTCAGTGACAGTGGTTTCTTCACACTCTCTCATATAGAGACTTTCTTGGTCCCTGGAGCTGTCACTGAATTGTGCCACATTATATGCATCTTAAACTACCAGGAAGCCACAGGCACAATAAATTAATTAGTCCCTAACATTAGACACAAAGAAAAGGTTATCTGGTTTGGTATATTCCTTTACGTCAAAATTACAATGCTATGCTACTAAAACAAACAGATCACAATACAACATGAATCTTAATGCATTTTGTAGGCTGACCTTTTTATTGATTATTTCAGACATTTTCCTATCTGGGCTTCTTTTCTAGCCCTGAGATATCTGGAGTGAATTTTTAAGATAAGTAAGATATCTAGCACACAAAGCCAGTAACAATCTTTTAAGCAATAACATTATTGTAGTATGCATTTAAAGTGTTTCCTTTAGACAACATTTTGACACTTAAGTTTTAGGACCAGTAGTTTGTCGTGGTGGGTTTAAACTGGCATGCTAGTCCTTAGCTTTGTTCTTTTGCTCTTTTCAGTCTTCACCACATAATCTCTCCCTAAGCAATATGAATTTCTCCATATTCTGCCTATGTGTGCTGAAGAAGATTTAAGCTCTGATTTAAGTTTTAAGCATTAGAAGCCAAAATAGAAAAGCTTGTTTCTAACATGGAGCTGAATGAAAGGTCAGCAGAGAAGTCAGATAGATGGCTGATGTGGTCTGACAGTTCGAGTAATCATAGAGAGAGGAAAACTGCCACAGTCACAATTTAAAGAGAAGAATTAGCAGGAGGCGAGTCCCAAATATGACTTTGGACAATAAGAGAGTGGCTGTCTAGGATGCAATGCCTTCTCATTTCTTAGAGACAGCAGTGGACTGAGAAGTCTCTCTGAGCGGTCTGAAGAAAGCAGCAATCAATTATTGGAACAGACATTCTGCCTCTGCTTTTCTGAAACAACACCCCCATCCTCAATAGGAGAAAAATAATGAGTGTAAAATGCACTGATGCAAGTGTCACAAAGTAAGAAGACCTTAAGTGGAGGATAACACAATCTACAGATGTAGATAGGCTTTGAACTAGACCCAAAACATGTCATCTGTAAGACTTTTCGAAGGTAAAATCTGCTGATCATGATGCAAAAGAGAACACGTGGAAAGTATCAGCATTACTTGGGCCAGAATCTCTAGTGGCTAAGGATAACAAGAAAATGGTTTTGGGGAATGAGATGGAGAAACCTTCACCAATTAAATAAGAATGAAAGCCCTTGTTTTCCTGAGTATTTCAATGTTTATTGCTGGTGCTCTTGCTATTGATAGCTTGCCACAGGCAGGTAGCAGTCCTGGTTTCATCTGTGTGATCTAAAACGCGTACTCAATAATAACCACACTTATCAGCTCTGTGTACCTTCTACAACCTGGCTCCACACAGCATTTTTCATATTGCAGACAAATTACAGCTCTTCCT
The DNA here is from genome assembly GCA_033628505.1 of Tringa tobata. NCBI lineage: Eukaryota > Metazoa > Chordata > Aves > Charadriiformes > Scolopacidae > Tringa > Tringa tobata. Next base: position 2,494,292 of record JAHREE010000531.1, on the reverse strand, counting down.
TCTAAAGACTTTTAGGAAAGACAAGAGAGGTTCAGTATCTAGGTGAAGTTCTTGACTTGCCCAAGGCAGAAGAAAGGTCAGGCAGTGTTTCTGCTGCTTCAGAAATGAGACACTCATCTATCTATTGCCTAACCATACTTCCTGTAAGGTGGCTGATAAAAGCCTGCTGTAAAGGCTTTCATGTCTAAACCAGGTTACTAATCTTGCAAGTTATCAGAAGCCCAACCCATGAAACTCAAATGGTGACAAACAGGACAATCACACGTTCAGTCTTATAAGGGAAAAACTAGTAGGGGGTAATCATGTCTAGGATTATCCCTACATGTGTTTTGTACTATTAAAAAAAATTAATAGATTTATGGTGGTAGGTTAGTATGGCAAATGTGCCTTGTCATAGGGGAAAGTGATACTGACTTGCTATACCTGATGGATAGTGGCTAAGAAGAATCACCTATGCATGTACTGCAAACACAATGTTACTGATGCTGTTGAGAGACCATGCCGGATTACATGTTCAGCTCATGAGGCTTGGAAAGACCTGTGGATGGGTTCTACTAAGATTATTTTTAATTAACTTTTCAAACCACTTAATACCTTAAATACTGTAGGATTGCTAAGTAAATGTTCTACATTAATCTAAGTTAGAACTACTAATTGCAAAATTAAAGGAGAAAAAGAAGTGCAACATATGATATTGCATCAACACATGTAATCTAGCATTTGAGGACTCCTATTTATTGCCAATAGCAACTGAAACGGCCATCTCATTGCTGCTGCATATTTTTAGCCTAATGCTTTACCTCTGTGGTATGAATATTATATATGAAACCTTAAATAAAAATATAAAACATTCAAAAGCTTTCTTTGGAGAAAATTTTTGGCCTGAAAGTGCTTTTCCAGAGTTACTAACACAGTTACAGTACACAGAGAATAGATTCAGCCAGTCAAAATTAGCTGACACAAATGTTGCAATTTCTATTAATTTATTTCTCTTTTTTACATCTGAATGTGATTGACATATCTCCAAGCACTGACCACACAGCCTGCTGTCAAGAGATGAGTCAACTGAGAAAAAAGCACATGCAAAATAATTCAATTATTTTTTTCTTACAAAACCCCCCTACATTTATAAACCTAGTGCAAGAAATTCCTGTATAACTGAATGGAGGTTGTAGTAAAAAAGAGCTTCACACACCAGTGCAATGCCACTAGGAATCCCCTAACATTTTATATGGAATTTAGAAATCAGTTTTAGCTGCATAGAGAAAGTCTCTCCAAAACGAGAAGTTTACCAACTGGGGGAAACATGGTACCAAGGCAAATCCTTGCACATTCAACACCCTTAATTATTCTCATGAGACACTTGGCTTATTAGTCTGACTAGTTCATATTGCACCAAATACATGGTTAGAATATTCAGTTAGAATCCTTTACTGTGGGTTTTGCAGGTCAGTATTTGCTGTTAGTACCAACAGAAGGCAAAATAAAAGATTTCTCTGGACCAAAAATACTGCTGTTTTGCAGGGAAATACGCTGCTGGTCCTTTTTAACACATCTCACATATTTAACACTTTAATTATATATGGGTAATATAGATGGATGAAAGACTATGTAACTGAGAAGATGGTGGTACTGTGGTTGCTAACAGGTAAAAAGAAAAGCTCAGTGTTGTGACAGTGTTTCCTACTGATGCCCACTTTCTAATAGCTGTAGGATAAGAAATTAGATGTGTGATAGGATGAGATCTGACCCCTCTGATTCAGAAAGCTACCTTAAAAAAATCTGAGAAATTTTTTGTAACAACTCAGAACCATTTGCCCCAGAGAATATGAGACAATGTACATAAAAAGTTCACAGAGACAATTTAGAGATGTAGAAAAGGGTGATAGGACAAACATTTTTTAAATAAATGCTTTACTGAGAATAGGGGAAATAAAACTATTCTTTCACTTCCTAGAGGAAAAGATGAAAAAAAGAGCTGTGATAAGACAAGCAAGGGAGAAAACTGGGAAAATTAGACAGAAAAACTTTTGAGATTGAACCAATGATAAGGTAAAAGTAAGTAAAGCTTCTACAGAGATCATGCAGAGTAAATAATTAAGGGAGAGAGGGAAGTCAAGCACATCTTTTAAAAGATTTTGCCAGGAATTCTGAAAAAAGTAGAAAGAAATACAAAATGAGAGAGAACACAGTACCTGCTAAAGTAACAGTGGCTGAAAGGCTATCCTCTTTACCATATCCTAACTGTCCTTAGGATAAAAAAGGACTTTTTAAACCGCAAATCATGAGTTTGTCCCAAATATTTCAGCACATCTGCATCATGCATGTTTGAAAGTAAATGTAAACAATGAAACCTTTAAATAAACAGCATTGAAAAGGGCTCTGTTTTCTGTGTATTGGAGGTAATTTTCAGATCCGCCCACAGACATCTCTAAACACAGATTGTCTATAGTCATCCTATAGGCTCTCAAACTAACCAAGCAACATTAACTCCTAAAATTCTGTTCTTTCTTTGTTTTGAAAAATAGCCAATGGACCATATGCCCATGACAACACTGACTACTGTGCTAGCTGTAAACTGAAAACCAAAATAACTTGTATTTCCATGTTATTTATAATTTTCTGACCAAGTGGTTAATGAGGTTCCTGCAACTAACACATCTGTATGCCCACCATGCCAGCTGGGCTTATTCACCTGTTTGTGAATTCTCTTCTCTAGAGCAGAAGTATATAATTATCAGGTTATAGCAAGCCACTTCCTTAATCAGCATTTGAAAAGCAACCTTTTTGTAAACTTAGTCCAGAGAGCAGCCACATCACCTCTGCTCAGGAAATGGGAATTTGCCCTGCTGAAGAATTTGCAATGCAAGAATGCAGCCAGGGATTCCAGAAAAGGGCTGAGACTCTGCTTCTCACTTTTTGTGGTTTGTGTATGCATGCAATCTGACCCAAACCACCACAGTGCTCTAGGTTCATGTCTCAGATCCCTCCCAGACCTCATATATTTCCTGTAAAGCATTTATTTGCTTAGTTGGATTTCTTGCTAAGTGAGTGTTTGGTAATTATGGGATTCTTGGTACTGCATGATGTAAATCATCCACAATTTTAAAATATCATAGTGTACATTTATGAATTTTGTGGCAGTGATCTGCAGAGCCAGCAGCAGGACATGTTTTAAAAACAAACTAAGCTTCTGACAGTAAAGACAACTCTCATTTGCTACAAGAGAAGATAGTTGTTGTGTTCTCTAGTTTAAGAGAAAATACTGTTTAGGGGAGGGGAGTCTAATTTCCAGGATCTTTGTCTCCAGACACTTCACTTAAGCAAATCTCAAACCATCCTCCCCGCAGAAGAAAAAACCAAAAATCCCGTTACCTTTGCTTGCAACTGCAATAAATGACTTGGCTTAAGTACTTTTTCCCTTCTTTCTTGACAGAGACTCTCAGCATGAAGGATGACAAATCATCTCAAATAATACTTAATCTTTAGAAATTATTTACAACAAGTCAATGCCCCCAAGAATAAAAGAAAGCATTTAATGTGGCAGACCATGATGTAGGGGAAGCAATAAAAGAGAAACGCAGCTTGAACCGTAATATTGCTGGGTAACTTACATCTCCCTGCTGAAGGCAGCAGAGTTGCAGTTGCCGAACAGCTAATCTGTTCTACTGTTTTTTAATCAGATGTTGGCATTATCTGCCACTAATTGCTTTTTCATTTCCACTTGTAATTATTCCATTGCATGTTTGTGGTGAGAAGCTGAAAATGAAGCAGATCACCAAGAAAGAATTAATTGTTAATGAATAATCATCAGTAGGAAGCCAATTTCATTATCTTCAAAGAGGTAGCCAGAGATTAACTACTAACTGGGGTTCTCCTACTTTCAGTGCATGACTGTAAAGTAATCACAAATAATCACACCCTCCAACTTCATCAATTATTTTCTATTATGTGAATTGATACCCATTTTTAGTTTTGTTGTTTAATGTTAATGGTAGTATTCAAGCTGGGGAGTGCTAATTGGAAGGTGTTATATTCAGTGGGCTTTGGCCCTAATTATTAGAGCATCTTTTTCATTAGCATGTGATTCTAGAAGGGATACATGGTGGTAGTTACTAAATTTACCGTGTTATAAATGCATTATCTTTGTCAATAAATTTTAGACAGTCACTTAAAATAGAATGATACATGCAAAGCTACTTTCTCAGCAATGCACACCAGTAGATCTGTTTTTAAAATGTGCCCCATCATTAACTGTTTATTGAGAAATCCTCCTTAAATCAACATGTAGAAAACAAAGGCAATGGGTATAATAGTGTCAAGGTCTAAAAGAAATCAAATAGAGTAAAAAAAACATTATATACTAAGCAGAATTTAAAAATCCCATCTGCCTCATCATTATTGCATAGATTGATGGTCCAGTGAGAATTGTTGACTCTCAGCTTTCCATTCTGCCTTGCTACTGATTTTTTGTTCAGTCCTCTGTGATACCAAAAGCAACTGTACATAGCTCTCCTAATGTTTCAGATTAATTCTGTATTACAATTTTGTATTTTTTATTGAACTGCTATGAAAGAAATAATGCCAATGGTAGGATAGATTCAATCTCTGTGTACGACTGTACTCATTGAAGCCTCTAGTCTTCTTCATGTGTGGATATCTGGTAACAGTGGAAATACTGCCTGTGCTTTTTCCAGCTCTGTGCCTCTGCATGTGAAACTCCCTGAACTATCACCAAGGGAGCAGTTGTCACCTGTTAGTTCTCTTCTATTTGAACTGATTTAAGACAAGCCAGCTTTTAGACACAATTTTAGTTTTCCCTGGAGCAGGGGACATAAGGCAACCCCATCACCTGCATCTGAAGGAACAAATACATTAAAAGTAGTTTTGTTCACGACCCTCCTCAGCAGCCTCATTAATCTTTTAACTGGGAAGAGAGACAATGTATCAATGCTCTGCAAACCTAAAGAAATACCACTAAGGATGATGAGCTCTTTATGAATTCCAGGTTTTCTGCAAAAAGAAAGAATGAAACTTTGCAGGACTCGTTTGCACTCCTAACAGGAGTCTGAGAGACAATGCCAGGCATGATCAGTCATAAATGGTTTCTGTAATCTGTTGTAATTAACATAGAAGTTTGACCTTGGCTAAGAAGTAAACTTTGGCCTAAATGGAGTTTCCCCATCCAACATGACCAGCAATTTAGGAAACTGGAAAGTTCCATTCAACTACATGTGACTTCTTAAAAAAGTACATAAGTCACATCAAACCCTGTAAAACATTGCAGGGCAGTTACAGTGATTTGTTGTCAATCATATAACTAACCCATGTCACCTCTGTGAAGTAGCAATATGTTTGTTTCTTTCTGAAGATTGTATTCAATGTGTTATGACAGAGCTCGGATCACTGAAGTAATTTTCGGCCTAGTCAAAAGCAGCAAAGGTAATGCTGTCTTTAAGGCAAGACATTTTTCTCATGTATCACAACAAAGTGCTGATGTCACCACCACCACAAAATATTCTTCAAATTGTGCATGTTTGCATTCAGAGTAGGGTGGCTTCTGTTATATTTCTTTTTTGGCACAGAATCTGACGATCTATTAAATAAATATTAATCCCTTGCTGCCTTCAAAGCTGTCTCTGCCGTATTAGGATTTTAAATATCTTCATTAATTGCTTAACTACCTTTTCCTAAATTCCCCATGGGGTCCTTTGATACTAGTCACTCTAATGTGTTACCATGTGATTCATGGCTTCACACTGCTGTAACACAGAATGTATTTTTAGCTGATTTTGTTTTACAGATGCCTTTGACAAAATGAAAATTCAGCATTTTCAGACTCCAAAGTTAAACAGACCTAGAAACAGTCATTATAGTAGTACATTTTTAAAAGGATAGAAAGAAGTTCTGTCTCAGTTCATGTTTGTGGAAAATGTTTGTGATCAAAACCATTCCATGGGTAAATATCTCCAGTGTCTAAGATACACAGAACATTAGTATGAAACTGGCAAAAGAAGTAATAGGAAAGGCTGATTATTGAAATGTCAATGATAAAACTATTGCACGAGGTGATTATTCATATGAAAATGTTCTGCTTAAAGTGAAGTTATGATAGGATAAAAAAGAGCATAAAGAAATGCTAGATCAAACCAATTGCTTATACCTGGTGCAGAGGATCATTTAAAGCTAAGATTTTAAATATAGTTCAAGATACTAGTTGCCCTGCCACAAAAACTAGTGGACAACTGCCTTGCATTCATTTTCCAATTGCTGCATGTCACAAGTTGAAAAGATTGATCAAAAGACAGTAAAAATACACAACTTTCATGTATGTTCAGAACATGATGATATTCTATATATGGAAAAGCTCTCAAACTTAATCTAGCCACATGCCCAGGAGAACAGAGTTGAAACGTGAAAAAGTAAAATGGCAGCCAGGCAAAACCAGCTGTACTTTGTGATAGTCCTGAAAGATCACTCCTGAAATGTAACAGGAGAAACTTACTTTCAGTATTATAATTCTGGCAACTGCAAACACAGCCACAAGTATCAAAAATGTTATGCTTATGAATTTATGCATTCATATTTTTGATGCAAAGGTCTCATACACTGTCCATTCATGTATCCTCCAATCCCTGGTAGAGACCAAGTCATACCCATTTTCCCATAGGATACTTCATGTTGAAATGACCACAATATTTTATAACCAGACGCTGCATTACTTATTTTGTCATTGTCTCTTCTGTTTAATCATCTTGTTTAGGGGGAACAAAAGATCTGATGAAGCATCTCCTGGCTCCCCTAATTAGAGAATTGGGTTCAGCGATGAGAATACTGATCTAATTAGCTATGCATATTCTTTTGTAATTGGCCAGGACAAACTGATATTCAAGAATATTTTAGACATTTTTGCTGTGTCTTATTCTGTAGTATTTTTGTCATGCTACAGACTCTGAAGAGAGTGCAAGAAATAGCACTTGACTTTTCTCTAAGAAGCAAAATTTGGGTAAGTGTTCATCTGTCACTGGGCCTTCTCCTGTGAACTTCCCAGCTTTCGTGTCTGACCTTTCTTGCATTAAAGGAGGCATTTTAATTTGTACTGCTAATAGCTTGCTGTCACACAGCCTGATGTATCATAGACTCAGATAATACCACAGGCTTGGGTTTTCCTTGTGCTTAGCCTAAATTGAAGCTTATATGAGAACACTTTGACTATAGCTTACTTTGAAATGAAGGTGATGCCTTTATACTAAGAAAGTGTTCTGAGAAAGCGACGTATTGATGGCACAGTGGGAGATAGTAGGAATGTCATCTTTTTGTTACAAAAAATTCATAGCCAAAGGGTCTTCAAAAGTGGCTGGTTTTATTGTTGCCAGTGAGGAAATGCTGATCACAAGGTAAAGAATTCAGAGGTAGACCCATAGTTCAATGCTAGCTAGAACTTTTTTTGTAAGAAAATGCAGTGTTCTTTTCGGATATGACTCACTGCCAAATTGTGTTAGTCCTTTGTCATAACCAGTCCGGATTATTGCAGTGAGCCTCTACGTAACAATACACCTAACCATTCATCTCAACATTTCAGTGAGGAGAGCATAAAGTTGCCTGCCTAGCTGGCTTATTTTTCATAAGTGACATTTTACAGCTACTCAGAAAAATGCATTAGCATCCATTTTATTTCTGAAAATAAAATAACTTGTTAGTATAGTAAGCACTGTAGAGTTTATGTTCTATTTCCAAGAAGTGAAATTAAGTGGAGTACTTGAATGGCAAGCCTCCAATTTATAGGTCTTCTGGAAGACCCTGTAAATTTGTAACTTAACTCAATTTTTAGGCAAACTGTAGCTGATTCCTTCATGCATGTATTAGAAGAAAGGAAACTTTTCAAATATTGTGCATGATGTAGAAGAGGGATCTGTAGTCTACCTATAGAATTCAATGATAAAAATCTCTTATTAAATCAATTAACTTGAAAAAATTGTAGAGCTGGAACACAAAAAGTCTTTATCATTGCCGTTACCATCAAAAAAAGGAAAAGCACTTCCTTAAAACAATAAACAAAGGAGAATAAGGCTTCCATACAAGTAATTCAAGTTTCCAATGGCAGACAAAGATGTTTCATCCATTACTCACTATAAAGAGGAATTTATGACACTTTCAGTATTTCATCTTATTGTCTAGTTAGCTATAATATAAACATATGAACTATTAAATCCATACACAATTTGAGACCTCTTGGATCTATCATATAAATCATCATGGGTCATGTTCTAAAAGCCCAGTTACCTTTGGCTTTTAGGAGAGTACTAGGCTTGACTAGAGTCAAGCAAAACAGTTCATGATTTATGTGGCACATTATGAAAACCAGCACCAATCAGTATGCCACTTGTGATCACGTATCAAGAGCATACAATCAAAATGTCACCAGAACCAACACAGAGAATTTTTAGGTTTATTCAGGCACACCCCAGCTCATAGATTGACACAATGGACTGTGACAGCTCTTTCAGAGGCATTCTAGTCCATCATGTCCTGTGTGACTGTTGTTCATGTACACAAGTCTGTGCACTAAAACTCCTTATGAAATATTTATCCCCAGAAAGGTAATGTGCGTTATCACTACCAACTTCTCCAAACAAAAATAAGTTAGTCATTTGCCATTTGCACACAAAGCACTGTGTGCATCACAGATTAATGTCTTCAAATCTTTAGCTTAAAAAAATAAAAAAAGACAGCAGGAAAAACTATTTATAATTTATAACCGCCTCTATAAACTAGGTGAAAATTTTATGCCTTTCGAACACTTTAAACGGGCCAAACAACCAGCTGCAAAGTGGAATTTATAATTGGAAGCAGTGACACACTATACCCTACAGCAGCATCAAGAGTACATTTATAATACTGTCACCTGAATACAGCATAATTTCATTTGGCAACAAAGTCCTTGTATCAGCCAGTCCTGAAACACACTCAATTCAATAATATAAAATACACAGTCATATTTTTGCATTTATTTATAGCTTTCTCTTTTATTCCAAAACAAAATTTCAACATAGCATACATAATTCTGTCTGGTTTTAGGGGGGTTTCATTAAACTATAAGTGAATTGCCCTTCTGGCTGAAAATCTGTTTTCTTTTGCATTCCCATCCCTCCTACGTGCTACGTTGCCTTTTAAATTCCACATGGATTCTATAGATTTTATTTAAGCAGGGCCAAGTTGCATGAACAGATCTGCCCTAGAGAAGTATGCCTCTTTTAGCATGCAACCCACCACTAATGCTCCTTTTTCATTTAGGTTTTCAATTTGGATGAATTCCAAATTACCATTTATTCCAATAGAAATGCAACTAATTACACAAAGCATCTTAATAAAGAATGGAAACAAGATTAAAAGCCCTCCTCCTTCTGGTGTTTCAATGTGTGGAATTTATAAAATGCAGAAAGGTGCTTTAATTTCAGCTGTAGCTAGGCCTCCTGAACAATCTTTACCCGGTGTTTTAGCATTAGCCAAGTAGAACAATATTCAAGTTGAAGGCAAATATAGCCACCTTATATGCATTTCTTACACCAGATTTGCCTTACTCACTATGTTTTCTCATGTTTTGCAAAAAATAACAGACAAGCTCTTCACATGTGATGTGTTCAGAACTCCTATTCTGCCCTGGATAACTCCCTGCCCTACGAAAGATGTTTCTGTCTTCAGGAGGTTTGCACACTACGGAGAGATAAATAAGTATGTAACTGGGAGAAAGAACAACAACAGATATTTTACAGGTCAGCTTGATTCACTGCAATCAAAACACAAAATTGTACAGCCTCTAAGAGCACAGTTTCAAACAAGCTCTTAATGGTTACACAGGTGTAACAGTCCTAAACAGAAATAAGAATGAGGCTGGAAATGGTCAAATTAGACAAGAATTATGAGAGATGGAGAAGAGTAGGGAAAGAAGGTATATGTAAGGAAGATAAGTATTATGTGAGTGATAATAACAGTAGCAGTGATACCACTAGAGATGTAAAGATGGGAACTGAAGTCCCAGAAGGCAATAACATGCTCTGTAAGTTGGAAAGTCTAAAGACAATTTTTTACACTTGAAATTACCCAACAGAAAGAATGCATGTACTAGAAAAGTCAGAATAGATTTTTCCCATGTAACCATTGCCCACAGTCAAGCCTGCACTGGCAAGAACAGATTGTGAGAGTAAAAAGGAAAGGGGTATTTCTTTCTTCCAGGATCCAGTCAAACCAGCCACTGTACAGCACAGCAGATCACTTATGCAATGCTAAACAGTCAACACTCAATCCTTGTATGAAGAATCTGTCTTATACCCATGATATGATCTGTTGAACAAAATAAAGCATTGGGGGTCAAGCAAGCAGAAAAAAAATCTGGTACAGAACTAAATGAGAGAGCTGGAATTCAATGAAAGCTTGTGGGAATACTGGAGAAAGTTAAAGCTGGAGATTTAACTGGAGTAAGGATGAACTTTAAATTGGGCAATACCTCGCTCTGAACCGTCATGTTCATAAGAATTTTCCATTGACTCAGAGGTTACTTGTGAATGGGTGTTACAGAAATGTACAGAATAGGACAGGAAAATTATCTGGCCATGCAGCAGGGCCATTGCTGCTGCTAGTCCTCCTCCTCCTGGATTCAGTGTCTGTATGTCCTCTCCGAAAAGTATGGCACACTGTTTCTTCCCTTCTCAGTTATTCAGGTCAGGGTTACATGCAGCTTGGTCAAAATTAGCATCTCCTGGTGCTGCACCGTTAGCATCTAGAAATGATTAAGAGGTCAAAAATGGGATTGCTTGCTTCTTCCTGTGCTTGGTGTTCAAATGGATCGCCGTGGGAAACTAATGACTGTACAGAAGAGATTTCCACATCTCAATTATGGGGCTAGTGAGATTGAGCAGAGTCTTATACATACATACATACACACCACATTCCGCTCTCTGATATACGTGCACTTTATCGCAACAACCTAAGGGCTCAGTGGTACATAAAAGAAAAACAAAGCCTTCCCAATTATTTTAGTCAATCTATCACTTTTGAAACCTTGAAAGTTTCCTTTACTTTACCAATACATAGAGGGAAGACAGTGCAAAATAGAATTCAGTTATTCTAGGGGAATTTGTCCTTCGCTCTCAGCACAAATGAAAGTATAGCAAAAACTAATGAAAAGGGTCTCTTTATTTATAGAATATAATAATTAGTTATTTATATCTTATCCTTCGCAAGCATCACTTCCTTAAATTTAGGGCACCACCAGCTAGTGAGCAGCTACTCACAAAACCAGTTCACAGTATTTTTGGGTACTAAATTCCTGCCTGATCTTTGCAGTCCTGTTAAAGTAAGAATGACTAGGAAATCTCATGATCTAACAGCATAAAGGTCAATAGCTGGGAGTGACACATAGTAGAAATATGCCAGAGGCTACAGAAAAATGGTCAGCTCATCGTAGAGCCTCAGCTGTAACCTTTTGGCCCCCTCTCCCCAGCAGCTTACTGAAAGCATGGCCTTTGTCTCCACAACAGTTTCCTTGAAACCTCAGTGTCCCCACTCTCCCCCACTATGATGTTATCACAGCAGACAGGATATAGCTACTAATAAGAGCGTTACATAATTTACAGAAGTGGGGCGATTTTTTTTGTAGCGTAGACTATGTCCATCTGTACTAATTCATCATCTCAATACTCAGTGCTAACACAGTTCTCAGTAGTCTCGCCTACGGGCACCTGCGCACATCTACAGCTGAGTACTTAGTTAAGAATACCGGTGCTATATGCACCTATATTTTTTTATAGTGTATAAGGGCTATCTTCATAAAACTGTTTTGGAGTTTTTTTGTAAGATCTAGGAAAACTGATTAACACTGCATCCCTCTGCTCCCCTTGGGCGGCTGTATATACACCTATCTATTTTAAAGATCTAGCCAGAATGTATAACTTAAACGTCCATTAGCCCAGTTCTGCAAACTTTTTTCAAGTAAGGTCTTATCAAGAATCTGCATAACTAAGCACCTCCAGAGCAGGGTGAGTATTCAGACCACCAGTTTCTTACTGCAGGTTGTCATGTCAGTGGCTGTTGCAAAAGTAGCCATTCTCTGTTCTTTGCTGGTTAATTAAGCAGCCATGACATTGAGAACTGACAATAATGTTTCAGTAGAGACATGTAAACTGGAAATAATAAATGTTGTGAAATAAGGGCAAAAGATTAACATCACTGTTCTTGGAATTTGAGATGTAGCAGTTAATTTCCACAATTGGCTACTCCTGTCATGCTTTCATCTGGAGACACTTTAGGAAATAGAAATTGTCCCGACTGCTTCTGGACTTTTCCAGTGTTTGAATCATATAAAGGAAAGTTGAAAATGAGCTTACTAGTGCTAATGCACTATTTTGCTACAGCAATTGCTGAGCTTTAATTATTTTGCACGGATTAATGAATGTTTACATGATCTAATTACATGTTAGTTCCTCCTTCTAAAAATTTATTTTTAGAAATATTTTCTTTATGTGGTAAGAGGAATCATATTTACAGATTACAGAAATCTGAAATTCACATCCATTTTTACTGTGTTCTTTACCAAATACCAAAATCTCATATCTTGATCCAATATTCTAGTAGTATTTTAATGATATACCTTCATTTTACAGTGAGCTTGGATTAGATTCTTTTTCAAAGCACTCAAATTTTACATTGGTAAAACAAAAATTAAAGTGTTGCACATCAAGAATGTCTCTAATCAGTTCTAGTTAGTTATATAGATATAGATTGAGTTAACTGCACAAGCTGATTTCATAAAAGGAACTAGAATAAAAGGAAGCATGAGTATTTTGTGAGGGTAACATTTTGTGGATGATCAACACAAGTAGAAGAGTATACATGTAAGACTGGGGTTTCACTCAATGTATGTGGCAAAATTGTATGATTAACAGTCACTACCCAGTTAATAACAGTTCAAAAAACAAAGAAGAAGATCCTTTGTTATCGTTTAATAGTAGAAATACTATCTCAAATTTGCTATGCTGTGTTAGTATAGCAATACCGTTATACTTGTCTTGCTTACTGCCCAAGTAATGAGTGGAAATCCCACCTGAAGGGCTATCTCAAAATGGAGAGAAAGCTGCATTAAAAGCTGATTTGACGATCAACTTAATGACTTGATTGACTTGACAATTTTAAGAAAAATGCCAATTAATATTGTCAGAAAGATTTCAAAAGCCACTGCCAGCCCTTTCTATACCAAATCAGGGAGATGGCACAGTCCCTGCCTGTGGACTGGCTGACTAAAATAGCATCCAAAAGCTGTGTTAAGGCTGGCAGGAAGTAAGAAGATGGGAAAGCCACAAAGGCCAAGAAGCTATCAGCCAGCCTCTGTAAACTATCCATGTAAAGCAGCACGGATTAATTCTAGTGAGCTGCTACTTCCTGGTGGTGGGATCACAAAGGAGAAGGTTATCAAAATCATTTAAAATCTGTGAATGTAACTAGGCGGCAGCTGAAGCAGTGGGTCAGGCCTGGGGGAGACAGCATGCCTGTCTGTGCTTTGAGGGAAGATAAGAACACCAGCAGCATCCCAAAAATTTTTGGGTTATCATTGCACGGCATGGTTCCCTGGGAAGGATGCTCAGAGGAAAAATGAGTAGTGAAGCTGACAATTAAAGGTACAAATATTCTAAAAAGAAGAGGATAAGACAGCAACAAGGCAGTCTCAGGAGTGATTGTTTTATGTCCTAACAACTGTATCTCCAGTTGTTTCTGTTCACTCTGTCACCTATGCATGCAGAATGTAAAATAACAGACCCTTGGGTTGTTAAAATTTCTTCCCCTGCTAACTTTATACTAAGGAGTAGCTCCTGTTCTTCACTTGCTCACACAAAAGAAAAGCCAACATGCTCTCTCTTCCCATACAGATTGGAGATCCCAGTTGAACTGGGATCACTGTTCAACCTGATGAACAGCCTGATGAAAGGGGCTGAGAAGCAAGATTCTTCCACTCACACCTTCTGAAGTGAAAATGTTAACACAGCAGTTCTTTGCAGATGCCAGACCTAATTTGCTTCTCCTTAGCCACTGGGCCTCCAGGTGAAATCAAAAAAACCCAACCAACCAAACAAACAAAAAAACCAAACAAAAACCCCCAAAAAATCACCAAGGGAAAAAACCAACCAACCAACCAAAAAAGCCAAACACAAAAGTTGCTGTTGGCATTAGCTAATGACCATCCAGCAGGAGCTGAGAATGAATGGCTGCAGTAGGTACCTTCTCCAAATATTGCCAAGAATAACTTGTGCACACTTATGAAGTAGCTGTGCTCAATGCTTTCCCAAACCCTTTGATATCACCACTTTATTTTGCCTCACTTTCCTATTTATGTCCCCTTTCTCTTGTCTCCCCTCTCTGTATCCCTTTGTCTTCCAACAACCCCCCATCTCTGAACTTCATAAAAGTACAAACTGAAGTGTTGTGGTATTAATGTGACATCTCAAAATGTCACTATTTTGTTTGTTTTATCCCATCCTGCCCAAATCCTCTCTCTGCCTTGCTTGTTCAACTGTCAGTTCTCCCAAATGGGAAGTCCCTGTATCTTGTGTGTCACAAAATAGTGTCATTCTCAGCTGAAATCCCTTAGTACCACTACAAATAATAATGTTCATAAAATCATTGTCTTTGACTTCGCTGAACGTAAATGTGAATAAGAACATAACACAAATCAATTCCTCTAATAAAAAAAGTTTGTCATACTCTGTCCTTTTTCCCCTCCTGCTCATTACCTAAAAATATTCTATCAAAAATAGCCAATTAAGTTATTTGTCTCCAAATACTGAAGAGTTTGGAGACTCAACTTTCTGCAGGACTTTCTTCTTTTTCTGTATATCTTAATCCTAAGTTTCTGCCTACCTTGAACACATATATAACTTACTTTCCAGATGGAAGCTGCTGTCACAAGCATTTCAAAGCATTTGCCTGAGTCCTGGAGAATTCACACACAGCTATGATCCATAATGCTTCCTCACCAGTGACAGACGGCAGGTTAATAAATATGAGAGATGCTGGAGGAGAGTCACTGGCACTAGGGAAAGACCCAAGCTCTGTCTAAAGGTTTCCAGCTTTCTGAGATTGCAGGCAATGTACCTAAAAGGTGCCATTGTGAATTTATCAGTCGCATCACTGATTCATTGCCTCGCATCTCCCATCAGAGGACCAAGATTCTGCCAGAGTGTTGCCAAGCAACCCTGTCTTGGGCTAAACACAAAAATAGGTGTCACAAAGGCTTCACAAAGGATTGACTGAAGTCTCTTTTCTTCACTGGTAATCATGCCTTCAGTTACCATGCAGGTCTCTCTGCCCCAAAAACTTTGCTGCTGCTGCTGCTGCGGTCTGAATGGGATGTGTGGAAACAGATCGCCGGCTGCAGCAAGCTGCACCTCACTGCTGCAGTGGGATAAACAAAAGGTCTTTACCCAGCCATTCTCCTTTAGCAAGAACGTTGCTAAACGTGCTAAATCTGGAGCATGGTTTTGATGCCACTGCCATTCCCTAAGCATACAACCAGCAAAAGATCATCACTAGACTTTTGGCTCACATGCTGCATCTAATAAGATTGTAATAAGATCCATCATCTAAGAGTCACGGACTCAATCTATGCCACACAGCAGCAATGCTAAATAGGTGTTTGCATTCATTTGTTTATTTCCATCTGTCTTGATAAATACCAGTTCTTTTCCAATGCCGGTCCTTAAGCACCATTTTGAAAACACCATAAATGAAAAATAAAGACTAGATTTTGAAAGGCAGAGGTTAACAAAAGAATCAGCTTTTATATCCCTATTTATTACTTAGAGCTTAGGTAATTTGGTTTATTTTAGTGATACTGTTCTGGGTAGTACTTTGTTTTTTTAATGTTACTGACTGGTTGTCCATCTTTAACCGAAGTATTCACAAGAGCGTTTTGTTTAAAAATGCACAAAGGTATCTTATAAAATAATGTCACAAACATGAAGTTCATTATTATGCAAATGCCATCCTCAGAACAGATTTGTTAATTGCAACTCATTTGCATAATTAATGAACTCTCAAATGAATAATGCCTTTGCAGATTTGTGCAGCATTGTTTTAAAATAAATTATAAAATACATGTCAAATGAAGAGTGCTTCTTAGATTCCCATAGCATTGTTTGAAAATTAATTACCAAACGCTTGTCAAATTAAAATGAGTTTATAGTTTTACAATGTTATTTTAAAATTAATCACAAAATAAAATGTCACCATCTTAAAGTAAATTTGTTCTTTTTTTCAAAAAAGAAATCCAGAAATATATGTTTTAACCTCAGTTACATAGTTTGTTATACCAAGTTTTAGTCATTTTGTCATAGCATTCTGATTTAACAAACTTGGTAGCTGTTTGTATGTTAATTTTTTAGTAAATTGAGATTAATTTAATTATATTGTGTTGAATCGCTAATAGCACTAATGATTAATGATAGTGCATGTAAAAATGTTGTATGGACAAGGTCATGATATATTAGTTACAAAAAAGCTTGGACTTCCAATGACTGTAGATTCAAGCTTTCTTTTACAAAGGGTTATGTGTCTCACTGCGTTTCGGAATTTTTTAAACAGTGCCTTGAACCAGGACTCTTCTTTCTTGTCATATATTTCCATTTTTCAGAGAACAACGTCCTAAAAGTTCAGTAAAGTCAAACTTTTCCTGCATTCCTAACCATGCAACCTAAATGAAGTCAGATTAAGTCTTAGGAACTCAGCGCTACCACTTGATACACCTTAACTGCCTTCTATTTTAAAACCCAGGTCATTGATCTTCCACTCTGAGACACAAAACTTTCCTGTAAATTAGTGTTCACTGGCCCTACAGGAAGAAAAACACATTATGTCATGAGTACTTGAGCATCTCGGTAAATGATGGAGGATACAAATACCTTGTTAGATGCAGAGAAAAAAAAAAAAAAAGGCTATGGAGGCACTTTATCAATTCTTTGAAGATTAGCCTTGCTAGGTAAAGAAAGAGCTTCCAACCATTTCGCAACGCTCTGAGTTATGTTCAGATTCATCCCAAACAACCAATAAGATCAATAGGCTTTTTCTACATTGTTTACAGTTCTGAAGAACAGTTCTATCCTGTACATAGTTCTATCCTTATGATTTTACTCAGTCCCAAGCAGTGTCTTGGCAATGCAAACATAAATATATATAAATATTTATATCTGTGTCTGTGTCTCTGTGCATTTTGTGAGTGTAAAGAAGCATCATTTGAACTGAAGACAAGAAGTTAAGTATTAAGAGACATTTCATAGATAAAAAATAGAAAAAAAAAATTCAGTTGCTGGAATTTACTCAGGGATAATTAAGGTTGTTGATGACTGTGGAGGGATGAGAGAAAATACAAACATGCGAAATAGATTGACCTATTTCAAAGACTTCTTCAAACTGACATAGTCTTTGGGACGTAGTAACGGGATAAATAGAGATCAGGTATGTGATGTGATCAGAGGGAATCATCTTTTCTGCTGTTCCAATGCAGGGGCTTTGGGATTCCCTCTTCTAAGAAGCAATAGGGATTACCAATAAAATAGGACAAGCCTTCTCTTGGGTTATGTTGGTACTTGAGGCAGTGAGATTTGTTTTCATACTCCGTAAAACAGACTAAAAGCATGCAAAGTAAGTAAGAGATTATAATAAATTAAATCAAATGAAGGAGCGTCTTGTCAGACATTTTTTAAAGACTGTAAGAGGTACTGGAGAACATAAGATAACCAAGTGGTACAGTAATACCCATACACATTTGATCATGCCGATGACAGGGTGTTGTTCTGTACCTTCAGATGACCTGTGGATGCCACAGCAGCACTGCTACTATGGAAGAACAATCTGTGAAATGCAACAAAGCTACTGTTGCTGCAGAACATGCTTCTCCAGGCATTTAGCATGGTGGGATGTGGCTTCTAGCTGTGACCAAGCAATGGAATTTACTGGGGACAGTGATCAGAGGTGACACACCAAAACTCTGGGGTGATATAGATTACATTAAAAAAATCATCAAGACCTTGAATTTAGGTGTCATTAAGTCAATTGCAGGTGTGAGATCTCCTAATGGAGAAGACTATAGCCACTGTCATTTTGAAGTTTATTTCACTTGATTACTCAGGGGCTAACTAGTTGTGTATGAGTCATCCATCATCATGACTGTTGCCCTGGAGATTTAAAATGCTTAATGTGTTGTTGCTGTATTGTGTCACTGAGCTTACTGAAATAAAGGAAGTTAGCTGTGTCTTTGCACAGAGAGACTCCGTGTAGAGAACACTGGTGAGATTACATTCTTACTGCTTGCCCTCCAAACTACTCCCAGCACCAGGAAGAAATATTTCCTCTGATGATACAAAGTCTGCTTGATCACTGTGGAAAACTGGTCCACATTAAGCAGCCTGGAAAGAACCATTGGTTTTAGAAACTTCACTGGATTAAGCAAGAAAATGTTTCCTCTTGCTGTCATGTGTCATGGATATTAGTGAACTCTGGATTACTTTTTATTAGAAGGCGAGTTTACATTATGCATTCTTTGTTTATAAAATCTTTGTTTAGACAAAAGAAAGAAATAATTTAACTTAACTTTACATCAGTGTCTTCTTTCTTCCTCTTTATATCTGTGAGAAAGCTATAGGATTTCTGGAGCACAGGGCATAAAGTTTCTGGACATCCACAAGGATATATTCTACAAATGCTCTAAATGGTTGAGAAAGCAAACGTTCAGGCTAACATATGCTGGGGCAGGTCAAATTGTATTACTACTAATGCACACTGCCAACAACGCATGTTGAAAAATATGCTGTTCAGATCATAGGCAATGCCCTATGTGGATTAAAATCAAAATTTCATAAGAAAACCACCTCTTTGGCAAAAATACTGTATATTGCAAGAGAAATTAAAAGTAATAGAGATGAATATGATGCATGCTATATACACACATATATGCTGATTAATCACAAAGCAGCTTGCAAAAATAATGAAGGACTGTAATCTTAATTATTTGCTGGAGAAACTAGAGAATAAAATAGTTAAGGATCTTTCCTGGAATACTACAGAAGGTTAAAGAAAAAAGAAGTGAAACAGGATTTTAACCTGAATTGTCTGTGCTTTGTTGAGATTCTACCTCTTAACTACAATGAGAATAATTCTAAACTTAAAGTTTCTTCTCAGATGCAGTTATCTAAATTTACCATTTTTAATATGTGCATTATTATGAAAAGTAGACATTTTTGTCTAATAATTATTTTTCTGACTTTTTTGTTAGTGCAGCAATTTATGTTTATAGAGGTGAACTTTTAATATACACAATTATAGTTGAAAGAGACTTTTGACTCTTAATCAGTCTGACTTTAGCTTCAATGCAGTCAGTGGAGTTGTACTGATCTGTTAAGAATGAGATCGGGCCCTGCTGTACTGGTGTTTTACAAACACTCCTATTACTCTTTCTTATCATCTTCTTTAATGAATGTCAGTTTTTCTTACATTATTAAAAGCTTCTCTTCATCCAATAAAAATCAATGAGAATACCATTAATAAACTGATGATTTATTTTCTCTGAAATCCATATGAGTGAAGATTTACTGCTATTCAGCAAGCTGGAGAGCAAGTCTGTGGAAAAGGCTCTGAGACCTGGGGGGCAGCAACTGAGCATGGGCCAGCTTTGTGTCATGACAGCAAACATCGCCAACAGCATCCCATCCAACCCACCCAACCTGGTGGGTTTTGTCTAGTTTTTTTTAGTGGTTATTGAAAATCAAAGCTAGACATGCAAAAATTTTAGAAAACGAAATGCATGAGAGATGCTGGAAAAGAAATTTCTTTGTTTTTAAAAATAAACAAAAAAAGACTCAACCCACTTGTTAATAATAATAAAGGTACAGATTTCTCTATGAGTTATACACAAAGTGGAAAATGCTTTTTTTAAATCCTATAAAAACTGCAGTGAACGAGTTATATAAGATAGTCCAATGCTCTAGAAAATAAAAAAAATCTCTGAATGAATTAAACTCTAATAGACTTGCCTTTAGAAAGTCTCACATCCAATGTCAACTATAGAAGGATTACAGAGGACTTATTCTGTAGTAATCTTCAATTTATAATCACTTAGTTTCTTTTGGATTAGATCCAGTCCATTTCATTAACCTGTAGTAAGGTTTTTCCTTTCTTGCATTTTAATCCACTCTAGCCTGATTTACAAAGATTAACTTCAGATTGAAGTTCTTGAGATCCACATCCCCAGATCAGAATATTTGACTTGGAAATACATATATCATAAAATATATCTCAAGTAATGGCCCTTTTCAATTTTACTAATTAAAAATACATCAGTCTGAAAATGACTGATCAAGTTCACTGACCTTCTCAGATATTCCAAAACCTACTGTTGAATCAAAAACAAACACCAAATATAAATGTGCCTGTACTGACCTTGAGGAAAAAAATTATTCATTCTGATCTAATGAAATAAAAAAGAATTAAGAAAGATATATACCAAATAAAACAGAATTAGAACGAGAGACGAAGAGCAATCAAGACAGGTCCTGTTTAGTAATAAAGCCTGAAAGAGGCTTTAGTTTGGTTTGCTTGCCATTCATAAGTTCGGGGGGAAAGTATATAATTGTGTAGTAAGACAACCTAATTCTGTTTTCAATTATCATGGTGTAAAGTCAGTCAAACGTTACTGAATTGTATTAGGCTGAATCTGAGTACTTGAGAGTACCTGATCTCATATATCTTAAATATTAAAATATACCTTAAAAGAGGAGGCAGATAGCTGTATTTTGAAAAAGATAAAAGACTTCTGATACTTATTATAGTCATATATAATTATTCCTACAGATGGTAACTATGAATCAATCAATATACCAGTTCCAGATGTTATAATACATCTTCATTTGGGAAATAAGAAAATCAAAAGGTTAGGATACTGTTGTGTTAAGACACTATGCATTCATTATAACTGTGTACAATGTAACATTGACATTTCAGCTTTTCTATTTTGCTGTTAATGATGGATACTTCCTTCCAAAGTATTTCCATTTCACAGTAGTATTTGGATTTCTAAGTATTTTCATACAAAATAATAAAGAAAACATAAGCCTTTAAGCCTTCTCCAAATATGATTGACATTTTTTCAATCCAACCTGCATTTTTATTCTGAAAGTCCTGTACTGGAGTTTAAATAGATTACCAGTTTGCTCAATGTATTTTGTTAAATGAGATCATTAGAGTTACAAAAAATCTGAACTCATGAACTGCTTTAGTCCTGTTGCCAGTGACAATCATTTTTGGGTTCAGTAGGTATTTTTCTCTGAATTGTTCATATCTTTACCTAGAATGATGTGAAATACAGGAAGATCACATTATAGAGTGAGCATATGAGTTTAAAATCACATACATGAAAAAATAAGACAAGGAGTTGAAGCAGAAAAAGCCCTTGATATTTCTCATTGTAGACTTGCTTTTGGCTCTGCCCATGTCTGTCTCCAAAGAGGATGCTCCCCTCTGTGTGGCCACGGCAACATCATGACCCACTCTCCAATGCTGTGCTCCATCCTCTCACTTTGGAGGGAAGTGTCAATAAAATGCCCGAGTCCTAGGAAGGCTGCAGAGAATCAGCCAACATATGTATTAATGGGGGATTTGTGTGTGCCCATCAGTCAGCTCTTTGTCTAGGGGACAAATATCACACAGCTCTGCTAACAGCCAAGGTCTCCTTCCCCTCTTCTCTCTGAATCAGGCAAGAGAATAGCTTGAAACACAGTGGTCCCTTTTCTGTTCTCTCTGCTCAAGGGATTCATCTTATTTTTCCCCCATCACATGCTGTAAGTCCTTTCACTAGCGAATTTAGTAGACATACTGCCTACAGTTACCCTGGGGCAGGGGGCTCCATCCCTATGGAGAGTGACCTGTTGTGCACTGAGCTCTGTCACACAGCCTCCCAGCAAGTAATTGCTGGATCCAGCCACAGCACGTACATCAGCCCAACTGCCTCTGTGTGAAAGTGGCTCAAATTAACATTAATGTATGGTCATTTGTGTCCAGACCATACCATTTAAAACTAATTTTAAGCAAATAACATTACATTTAAAGGTATTTCTTCAATTAAATATTATCTTTTTTCAAAATATTATAGTTAGGGTATATTTCTTCTTTGTATGGAGAGATTTATAGCAAACAACTGAAGTAAATAAAGATGAATCTGTCATTACACATGGAAAACCATAATGAGAATGCATGCCTAGCAAGACCTGAATTCAATTCAAAATATTTTTCAGAGAATTTCTACAAACTTTCTTTCACTCATGATCTTTCAAGAGAATTGGCTTTATACCCAAACTCTATACTACCAGTAAAAAACACTTTATTAAAGCTGGGATAGATTCTATTTTCCATTTGGGGATTAAAGGTATAAATTAAAAATACTGATTATTCAAGTGAGACTAAAAATAAAATATTCAGAAATGCCTCCAAACCCAAAATGTTGTGTTCAATATATATTTTACATGTGTATTAGCCAAATAATTCTCTTCTAATTTTCTTCCGCAAGGTGAAAGTTGGATAAAAAAACTTTCAAAACAAGGGCTCAACATTTTATATTCTAAAATAACGTCAAATGCCTCACAGTATTTTCTTCTAAAGTAGTACTGTCAAAGTTGGTATATTTTTGCATATTTTGTCTTTGACAAATTCATGTTCAAGTTAATTTACTTAGAACAGAAAAAACTGTTGTCTGAGAAAATTCCTGACCCACCTGAACTCCTGTGACTCCTGGCAACAGGTATTAGTTTGGCAAATGTCTTAATCACTACAGTAGTGCAGGTTGAGTTGCTTGGGGGTTGGGCATTTTTGGTGGAGTTTTTTAAGTACTGGAATCAGATTCTGTACATTATCGAGGTATCTTCACCAAAATAGATCTCTCTGCGCAGCTGGCAGGAGGAGTGGTGTAGGGAAGCCCAGCCTCATGGTGAGGGGTTATGATGCCCTGGCCCCCAAGCCTGTTGATGCAGAAATACAAAACACTTTTTCCATAGTAAAAATTTTTCAGTATTGGAATTACTTCAGCTTCAGGGTAAACTTTCTTGCTTGTAAGAAAGAAAACTATCTGGAGAGCAGGATTCCTCACACATTGGATTCCCAAACTCACCCAGAATATGACAGGGCTTTCTCATTTAGAGAAGATAGAGATTTCAACATGAGCCCCTACATTCTAGATGAACATATTGGCCACTTGGCTATTTGGATAGTTCTCACTTACGTTGTTTAATTTTTAAAATCTGAAAGCTCAAGCTTGTGGGTTGTTTTCTTTTTCCCCAATGTAGAATGAAGGCCAAATACTTGAAATCATTTGCAAAACAGAATTCTTGTTTTACAGCCAATCTCACAGCTGACTTCACTGGAGCTATTTACGTGAATAAGGGAAGCAGATTTTGACCACAGTAGCTGTGTCTAGACTAGTAGATTTAAGAGTGCCAGGGAAGCGCTTCCAGGCACTGGAATTTGATTATCTACCCTGTTAAATCGTTAAAAGAGTCCCTGGCACACTCCTGGCTTTTCCCAGCTAGAGCAGTTCCAATCAATTCACAAGGACCTTCCCCTATAGGTAGCATGAACACAAACACCCTTTAGACAGTGAGACAGTTTCATTGTATGGATGTTGGCCAGTCTGCACCACATGCCGGAGAACAGTCACATGTAAGTTTAATTTACTGGTATAGAAATAATCAGTGTGGACCAAAAAAGAAAATAAAAATCTTGACTTTCTCTTTGTGGGAGGGAAGAAAGGTAGGAAGAAAGGGGAGAGGGGGAAAACAACGATTATCCAAATTTAACAACAAGATTTTTTTAAAATTAATATCCCCTTCTCTCATCTTCTCATGCTAAGAAAACCTGATGTTCTTTCTGACCTCGTCCATACGGGCTTATTTTTATTTCACTTCTCCACTTTCCTACTTTGCAGTAACATATCAATAAACTGACAACAAAAAAAGGAAGGGTTTAACTTACTAGTAAATTTCACAACAAAAAGCGTAGCAGGCCTTTGTCCAATAGAAACATTTTATGGAATTTTCTGTGCTGAAGTGCAAAAAAGGAGGCTGTTCAAATCCTTCTCATCCGAATAGCCTATGGCCAAAAGAAAGGATGCTTTTGAATAACAAGAACCAGCTCAGTTGGGGAACCAAAGGCTAAATTGCGTTTGTGTCTTTGCAGAGATACACAAGGGCAGAAGGGTACCTTCTTCAGGCACGCAGTCTCTGCACAGCACAATGGCAGTGATTGTACTTATGGAATGACAGGACTCCGCAGGGCTAAAGCCCCTAGAAATTACATGCAAGAGGGAGTATGCCCTCTCACCCGCTTTAATGCACCATGGATAAGACTGGAATTGGGAAGCAGAGTTTTCTGCCTCCTAAGTACTTGTTTTGCCTGTATGGATTACATCCACCTTTAGGACTCGTAGGACTGCGTTGGCTGAGGCACTGTGGAAATTCCCTGAACTC
Organism: Tringa tobata; assembly: GCA_033628505.1. Taxonomy (NCBI): domain Eukaryota; kingdom Metazoa; phylum Chordata; class Aves; order Charadriiformes; family Scolopacidae; genus Tringa; species Tringa tobata. The sequence goes on along the minus strand of JAHREE010000531.1, from coordinate 2,469,741 downwards.
TCCACTGCCACTGCTGTGGATCAGGTTCTTTTCAAGGACCCTCCTGGAAAAGGCAGTGCGTGCTATCCTGTTAGAAACAGATTCACTGAGGTGGGAAGGTCTGCTAAACGCCGTTTGAAGTGGTTCACAGAATCAAGATCAAGGATCTGTTTTCCTTTTATCTTTTATCTAATTGGAATGAGGCAGCACCCCAAGTAAATACCTGTTGTGTTTCCCATCTATGCACTGCAATGCATCCCACAGAACCGATTTCTGCCATAGTTTGGAGATTAAAAACAGTAGACTGGTTAATATCTGTCTTTTTTGAGAGTATAGTAGAGTCTAGAGTATAAAGACTGTCTTAAAGAAAGAAAGGTCACATGAATTAGTTGATTTGAGGATTCCTTTAGCATTTCAAAGGGAATTTATTTCAAACCATGTATATTAATAAAGCAAAGCCCATGGTGTTTCCAAGCTTGCTTGGTGACATGTGCAGAACTGCCAAATGGTCCGTTATTTCTAGAAATTATGTGTCCCAAGGCAGTAGCAAACTTGTTTTCCAGACTGTGGGCATCAGATTATGTGCTACATTCGGCATGTCCCTTTTTCTTGTGCTTTCCAAGAGGTTTGGTGCTAAAAATCCTATTCTTTGAATAACATTTTTTTTTTTAAGAATACTTCCTGAAATGCCTGCTTATTCTGTGTTGTCCACTAGGTATTAGCACTGTTCAAGATGGGGAATGAAAAAAGCAAAGTATGAAAATGAAAGATCTGGAATGTAATGGCTGTGTTATAGCAGCAGATAGGGTCTACATAGTAGTCAAAAATAAGATATTGCTGCACTTTTATATGCCCCATGTATTTTATCATGTTAATTATCTGTTCATTAATACTGGTGAGAGCAATTATTTTCTTTAGGGGTACAGTATTCCATATAAATCATGATGCCTGAGGATTTTTAGAGGTTTGGTTTTGGGTTTGGCATCTACTAGATTATTTCATCCTGTAGTGACTATAAGAAATTCAGAGACAATATTTCAGACCATCTACTTATAAGAACACAGAATCTACTTGCATAAGAAAAAGCTTTGAAGAAAGAACATAGTATTTAATTCAGTCAAAGCTTCTGGTTATGGTATCCTGATAAAGACAAAAATATAGTTTACCAGTGACAAATGCTTACCAGGATTTCAGATTGTATACAAAAGAAGGGGAAAAAACGGGCACAGTAATGCAACAGGGCAAATCTACTCTCCTTGACAGATCCAAGGGCTACTTGTGAGCATGTCAGTCATGTTAGGTACTAATTCAGTGAGTAAAATATAAGCATTTTCAATTTTAACAGGACTGTACCTTGGTGCAGCAGTCCTTTAACTGATCAACCCAAATATAAAGCATTTTCCCCACAGAGCGCCAATGAGAATTTTGGATTCATGAGGAGTCATGGACTTGATCTCAAGTTGTCCCCTCAGCCTATAAAAGACAGATCAGGGGAAGGGTGACCTTGGAGACATGAGAAAATTGATCAAGTAGCTACATTGTTCTCAGCACAGCATGATCCTTCCAGCTTTTAAATAGGTACCCGTACAGTCTTACAGAGCACTGCCTGGCATAGAAGAGGTATCCTTGGCTTAATATCTGACTTCAAGGAAGTCCCTCTATCCATTTCTCAGCCTCTCATGTGTTCTGTCATGCACATGAACATACAGACATAGTCTGTGCCTCAGCTTCTCCACTTTATAAACAGAGAATGCTAATGACCTCTGTAAAGTTCTTTGAAAACTGCTGATGTGAAAAAGTATGTGTAAGTAAAGCACTGCTTGTGTACAACTGCCTCTCCTTTTCGCTTTCTGGAGATTAGAGTGCCTTAGAAAATAAAGAAACATAGAACTTTTATAATCATAAAACAATCAGTCTGTAGTAGAAGGATGAATGCTTGGAGTTGATCAGTTCTGCCCTCACCAGCAGAGCTGATAATAATCAGTCACTTATGTGCTATTTCACAGCTGATACCTCCTCCAAAAAAAAATTAATTGCAAAAGTTTCACAGATGTCTGCAGCAGTTGACCAGAGCTCTTGGGTTATTGCTTGTCAGACTATTAATGGGTTTGGCTAACCATGACAGTCATTACTTTCCCCCTCCTGTGAGCTACTTTCTGTGTAATTTATGCATAGGTTTTGCCAAGATTTGACAACTTTCAGGATATTAACATAAAATTAGACTGCAGAGCTGAACAATGGGTGGCATTAAAATTAGCAGCAGTGGAAACCAATCAAAGAGAATTGGTTTCTCTCCTGCTTTGCTTTTAAGTTAATATTTTTTATTTATTTTATCTTATTTCATTATCATTTTAGAAGGAGGGGTAAAAGAATAAATGCTAGAAACAGTTGTGTTTTGCTGGGTACCTTAGGAACCTTCAGAATGGTGGAGAAATTTCAATTAGACAAAATGCCTGACAGCATCTTAAACAACAGCTATCCTGAAATCAATCACAGAGGAAGAAAAGTTAGAAGTGTTTTTTTGAAAAGGGGACTTTAAACAGAGCAGAGTCTGCTCCACACAGATTGTTTAGTGAATGCCATTACAGAATGCGATGTGTGTGTTAATAAGTAAGGACATCTGGTAACCAGCTTTTTTCTGATTCATTAACTGACTCTGCTTCTGTGGCCACAGGGCTTGATAGGGAAGGCTGCAAGAATTTTGCTCCCAGAAAATGGGACTTTGATGTATGCTTCGTTTCTTTGACCCAACCATATCCTTTAAATTTCCTCCTATGCCTCCACTATAAATATTTAAATTTGAAATCTTGCTGGAAACACTTAAAAGCTTAGAAGAACACATCCTCCTATTTTATTGTACATAGCAAGAAGTCATATTTAAGATTACGTTATTGATCTTATACAATAATTCACACCAACACACATCAGTAAGCGACGTTCTCTACTTGTTAGCATTTACTATGGCTACGTTTAAATATTATGTTATTCTCCTTTTTCTCAATGTTTACACTTTTTCAAACCTGATTAATGACAATGGATGGATATTTCTGAAAAAGGACTTTGAACTGACTCCCTTTTTGGAAAACTAAAATTTGTGCCAAACCAGTAGGATTTTTTTTTAAACCCTCCATGAGATTAATGAGCTTGGACAGAGTAAGTAAAAGCATCACACTGCTCATATCAAGTGCTGTTTTTCTTCATATAATACAAGTGAAACAGCTCCAAATGCTCTAGAGAGAATGATTGAGCAAAAGAAATCTAACTTGATGGTACATGTTGAGGGATGAAATGGACAATGAAGTTTCCATATGTTGTTTTTACGCAGTAATTAGAAACTGTCACACACCGTTTCATTTTTTAGTTTCCTTGGGCTTATTTGCATGTATGAGGCTTTCCTTAGAGCAGAATTGCAAGCATCAAACTGGCACCCAGTTGAAAACTGAGGCAGTGACACGTGGGCTTCTTCCACCTCATGGACAAGAAGCCAGCGGCAGGTACTGTGACGGCCCAGGGCACAGCGCAGCATCAGCCAGCTGCAGCCTCGCTTACCTCTCTGCTTCTGATGAATTTTCTTTTCCAGGATGAAGAAGTGGCCATTCTTGTGGTGTGAGTCTTGTACATTTTTTTGTTTCCAACAGAGGCATGGAATTTAACATATTAACCTGCATGTATGCTCAGTGGGAGTTTGGCTCCTCATGCCCTTAGGTTCCTTCAAAAAACTTTGCACATTTTCTAGGGGAAAGACAGTGCTCTGGTTCTCAGTTTTCCTCATGGATGAAAAAAATTGTCCACATGATTTTGACACATTTTTCCAGCTCTTTGGTAATGATTCCTTTCTATATCCTGACAAACAGCTGGTCCACTTAAAACATCCTAATCTGGCCTTCAGAATTGCGCCAGAGGAAAATGACCAAGAAAACTAGTTCGCTTTTATCTTCATTATCCTGATGGTAATGATGACTGAGAACTTGGTCGTATTGACTTTCTTTTTCTAAAATAAGGGATATATATTTATGCTTTTAATGTCAGCTAAGAAACTAAGTCAGTGTGTGTGTTGTGTAAGTGCGTTGATGTTTTCTGTCTCTGAACTGTTTTCCAAGCCTTTGTAAAATACCAGAAAGCCGGATGCCTATCTCTCTTCTCCACGCAAGATAGATTAGCTCTCTGGATTGCTGTTAAATCCCAACTCTTAAATGATCTATAACCTCAACAAGCAGGCCTCTGAAAAACATCAAAGGCATTGATTACATTCACAGTTACATCTGAGAAGATCAGGCTCGAAGATCAGATTCAAAGATCTACCACTAAGCTACTAGTTTTTTAAACACTGGACCAGATCCTTTTGTTCATTCCTGACTAAGGCAAAATTGAGTTTGTTTAAAAAAAGAGCTGAATAAACTTTCACTGAAATCAGTAATTATTTGTACTGTAATACCACCAAAAAACTCCCCTCTGCCAGCTACTGTACAACTTCCCAGAGATCCTCATCTTCACACTCGATCCAGAGATGGCTCTAACATAAACCTAATTCATCCATGCAAACGAGCCTTTGAGGAGAGTAGGCCATGCTTATTCATAGTCACTTAAAACTATGTAACATAGATCTTTGCTTTTATGTGTATTTTACTGAATATTTTTAGTTGTTATTTATGGTATACTCCAAGTATAATTAGAACTTTTTTCCAAACATGGAGACAAATCCTCAGGATGCTATGAAGATAAGCTGTTCATTTATACCAGAAAAAAAAAAAAAAAAAATGGATACTATACTTTACAGAAACTTCCAAAGGCAGTTATGGTACCTTGCTGTATTTTGGCAATCAGAAATATAATGAAAAAATGAAGAAAAGAAAATGTTCAGATGGAAAATGATGTAAAGCTAGTTTGAGAGATAGCAGAGTTATTGGTCAACACAGTGGAAGGCATGTCACTGGTTATAGCACAGCTGCTGGAGGTGACTGTGTTGGTATCTGTAGCATGTTGATGTGTGAAGTGCAAAAATGAATCTTATTCCTCAGGAGAGTCCTGCATATGTCAAGTATATTGTCTCATTAAGCCAATCCATTTATCAACCCACTGAATGCCAATTAAATTGCACAGGATGGTGCAGGTATATGGTGGGCTGATGGTGCCAAACTTTATTACAGCTGAGCTTTTCTGGCTCAGTACATTCCTGCATAGCAAAATGGCAGACATATCAAAGCCAAATTAAATGTTCTTGAAATAATGCCTTTAAAGAGGAAGAAATGCCACAGTCTGGCACAAAAGAGTATGAAATGTAATGTCACTTCTTAGTGTACTTTTAGTTCCAATGAAGATGTCACAGCTCAGATTCAGCCAGTGCCAAATGTCTTCACAGCGTGCAAATTAGATCAGTGTAATTTCATCAGGATGATGATCAGACTCTGTTGTAGTTATATGGCTGCATACACAGCTTCTGCTGACTGCTGCAGTCAGACTGGCACAGCTGAGCTAATGCTGCCATCCTCAGAAAGAGACAGAAGTTGATTTTATAGCATTCTTCTGATGCCAGAGTCCAAAGGGTATTCCTAGATTTTGGGAATATGTTGAATTAGTGTTTACTCTGATGCATCGACTCACAGAAGTCCCCTTTTTATCTCCAACAGTAACATGAATATCTGTATTCAATATATTCTTGTTACACATTATCAGATAATCAGATTTTGACTGAAGGTTTTTCAATTTTTAAAATGTGAGTAACAATAATCTACCCAAGAAATCTATCCTGCCCCTCTGCTTCAAGACACTGGCTGGTACCAGACAGCATAAAAGGGTACTGCCTTAGCTACTTCAGTCTAAAGCCTATCATATGAACACAAACTTATCCTCTTTGGCAGTATTCATTAAGAGTCCTAACAGATGTACTCTGTTGGATTTAGTATCAGTCAGTTAAACATTATTGCTCCGGCTGTCCACCTCACTCCTTTGCTGGAGGTTACCGCCTGCATAGCGGGGGTGGGAGACGTGAACATTTCTCAGCTCCTTCAGTTCACAATTCACAATTGACTACTGCTTAACTCAGTGTATCTGATCTGCTGGATCTTAGGATATCAAACCCTCTTCTAGAACGGTTGCTGTAGGAGCACACATTTTGTTTTGCTGATGGGATGTGGAGCTGGTCACCTCCGGCACCAGGGAAGGACAGGTGGGTGGGAAAAGTATTGTCTTAAAAAGGCTCAGCCTGCCTGCTGCCTTTTTGTATGCCAGGTCTTCAGGAATGCAAATAGGCCTGACTCTTCTCAGAAATATCGTTGTTGTAAAGCAAGATTAAATATACTACGTCAATGATTTGCTGCTAAACGCTTTCAGAAGCAGGAACTTGCTGCTAGATAACAGTACCAGGGCCAAGGCAAACCTTACATATATTGAAGGTTTGGGTTTTCTTTAGCTTTTTGCATGGAGGATTTTATATGTTAAATTGTTAGATTTGGTGATTTTTTTCTCCCTAAAGCATTTGGTAAAGAGCAATTACTTACACGTATAACAGCTAAAATCCCCAAACGCCATGGCACACAGCCATTTGAGGCAAGTTGCCAAGTCTGTAGCTTCAATTAACCTTCACGTATCCCCCCCAAACTTGGAACACTATCAGAAGGCTATTATGTTCGAGCCTTACTCATGTGGTGAGCACTTAGACACTGAAGTTGGAATCAATAGCACTGGTGGATACATGATTGCTCATGTATCTCACCTAGACTGATGGAGGGAGGCGCAGAAACTTGCAGACACACAGCCATTTCAGGATTTTGTCACAGAGATCAAGCCCATTGTCCCTTATGTAGAATCTCTCCTTCACTGACCCTGTCCAGGCTCAGACAGTAGGTACTGAAGGTGGGCTGGAGTTAAAGAGGAGGGAGCACAGCAAGATTCAGACACCCCATTAAGCCTGTGAAGTAGCCACTGCTTCTAGTAACAGCTGTATGTTCATCAGAGGCACCCTGCTAATGGGTTGCTCTCTCTGAGACTGAAACAGAGGCTCTATGCCTCCCAGATGTTTCTAAACAGCTTACTTACACACACACACCCCCACGTGCATTTAATTCTCAAGATGGATGGAGATGGAGCAGAAATGGGAAATGAAATAAAAAGTCAGTTTTAGCTCTAAAATGACAATGTTGCTTATGCTCACATGGAAAATGTAAAGCTTCAATAAAAGCGAACAAACACAGTTTTTATGTGGGGGCAGACAAAGGGCTAGATGCCCAGCTGGTATAAACTGGCATAGCTTCACACTGAAGTTGATTAAGCATAGTGCAGTTTGTGCCAGCTGAAGATCTGGCTTACAGCTACTGCTCAGTTTCCCTATTGTGTGTGTGAAATCCTATCTGTCTAGGACAGAATATAGCATCCAGTGATGGATATCTCAAGTGCAAAGGCTACAGGAACCTCATAAGATTCAGTCTGAAAACTTACATAATTTTTAAACCTCATAAATGCCACTAAAAATTACTATAAATTGAGAAAAAGTACTACTACACAGACCCTGAAATCCTCAAAAAAAAAATCCGTCAATAGAAGACAAACAAATCATATTTAATAGATGTATACACTTTTATATTTAGTGAGAACTATTTGCTCTGTGGTGCTTTTACTGAAACATTTCATGTTTGCAGTCTACAGGATCTGCAGTCTGAAGCAAATTAGATCTTTCAGCTGAGACAAGAACCAATTCGCCCAGCTTTTCTGTTTGTGCACCTACCCCGAGGAAGGGGGTAGCACCCCGGGCTGTTCCTGGGGCATGCTAGGACCCAGATGCCAAGCTTGGGAAGGCTCGAGCAGCAACATCTGGCTACGCGGCGAGGTCTAAAGGCAGTTGTGCTAACAGATCTGGAATAGCCTCTGGGTCTGGGCTCGCTCATGCTCTCCTAGGACACATTTTCCTTCTGCTCACCTTTGTTTTCTCAAATGTGTGGGGTTTTCATTTATGACACACTAAAGTAATATGGAAAGGCTTTCTATCTGATCAGCAAGGATGTTTCCTGTACAGGACCCTTTATTCTTTCACAAATCCTTGTCTCAGTAACTGCAACCTATACAAGTTCATGCCACTTGGTTTTTACCTCCTTCATTTTATCATGAAACTCTTTGTAAGATCTAATTGCTGACTGGAAATTTGTGGCATGAATTTGTCATCTCATTTTTAAACAAAAAAAAAAAAGTATTTTTAAAAATCAGCTTGCTAAAGCTGAAAAATATCAGGGATACAAGCATTTTTTGATTACACTTATATTTTTGTAGACCTTAGAAGTAGAATTAAACAAGCCTGATTGAATTTGCTGTAGAATGTGCTCAAGTTGCTTCTGGTAATACAAAAATACCAAAAAAAAATAAAAATTCATGAAGCTATTAAAGCTCCTACCACATTTAAAAAGTAAACTCTCATACTATTCTTATGTCTTTAAGCCTTTGCTGTGTATTGTATATGCAAAACTTGAGACAGATCCTTGCGTCATTAATACTGAATGAAAAAGTTAAGGATTTTTGAATTCATGGTAAACATTGTTCCTGTAATTTCTTGAAATGTACATACATGACCTACTGAAAAATTGTTCAAAGACTATGAATTCTGCTGCATCAACACTTGCATGATTCCAAAAATTGAGAGGTTTCTTTGTGTCCTGTATTTTAAAGCAAAAAGTTAATAAACATGGCAATGCATTTTAAAATAATATCAATCTGGCTTAAATGGATCACAGCTTATGAACTCACTAGGTAAGCTAAATAGCATCTTGCAAATAAGACACTAGCCCTTGGCCCTGAGCTAGCAAGAAATATGTCATCGCACATCTAACATTCACTAACATTTAATAAATGAATCTTCACAGTAGGCATTTTTTTCCACGGGCAAAAAGAAATATCACAGGATGGCATATGCTAGTCTTAATGTTCTGTGCACTGCTAAAGGTGTTCAACAAATTTTAATACAAGCTGAAATTTGTTTTTCTAGTTCTCTATATAGCAAGTAAAGAAATATATGGTAGAAAAAATAATGCTTCAAGCATTCCAGGTGTCTAATGGCAAAGATTTATGTTTTCCTGTAGCTTTGTGGGGATGACATAACTATGAGGTATAATTTTGTAGAAGTAAGGACAATTTTATTCTTCAAGGATTAAAAAAACAACAACAACATTCAAGAAAGGCTAAATCCAGAAAGCATAATCCAAAGGAATCAAAAAGCACATGTGGATTAATATGGAGAAAAATTATTTGGAGCATTAAATGTTAAAGAAAACATGAAATGGATAAATGAGAGATCTCTAACTTATCATATTGCTTAGGGATTTATGTGCTTCTCTGCTTAACTACAGGCCAATTCATGGGTTTAGGCTTGGTTTCTCTGAGTTTAGAGTTAATCTTATGGTACATTTAAGAACCCATACCAGGGTTACAGCACATGTGAAGTGTCAGAGACCTGGTTGAAACAGTACATTTAATGCAGTGTGGAGCTGGGAATAGAGATGGTGTAGTGATGGCTACTACCATGATATTAGACTGTATTTGGAACTGTCTCATGGACATGATGTCCTCACTTGTGCAGATTTGTGATTGAGATAATTTGTCACCACAAGCGGCGTTGTCACTAAAACTAACCTGGGAAAGAGTGAAAATGTTGCTGATAGTCTGTAAACCATATTTACACACACAAAATGGAATCTTGGGAAGGCATTTACTAACAGACCCCCAGCTATTGTTTCCTTGCATCAGAAGGAGGAATGTAGCCTGCTGTTCACAATCTCCTAGTACATCATATACTAAGCTTTTCTGTTTTTTGCATGCATCTGTGGGTGGGTAGATGACTGAGAGAAGCCATTCCTTCTAAATTAATTCAAAATGACTGAAGTTAACTTCATAGGGAAATGAACTGTGGAAAAGAATTTGGCACCAAAAAAAATGCTAAAATATGTCTGACAGATTTTTCTTTAATGTCCAAGCACAGCTTGAACTATAATAGGGTGAGTGATTAACTATGATTAAGAGATGATGTCATTAATTTTTTTAGCATATAGGAAAAACCACATTTACTCAATGCAAAGGAATTTGTAAGTGACTGACTGATAGAGCCTTGCCTGTCCTCCAATGTGCAAAAAGCATAAAAATAACTCCAAAAGAGGAAGAATAATGAAAGATGCTTTACCCTGAAGGAGATTTCACACCATTTTCCCTTGATGAGGGAAAGCTTACCCTCATCATGTAACTTGCTTCTCTTCCAGGAAAAACAATGAAAGCCATTAGCCTAATGTCCTTTCTGTGACATATTGAAGAAGCACAGGACTGTCCCCAGAGGGCATAGGGGGCCAGCCCTAGGGAGACGAGAAGAGGCAGCCACATGCCCTTATGGATCAGCTAAGAGTGGTTAAATCTGCCTCTTGTCATCAGTGGCATCTAGGCAATAATAGACAAGAGCTTTATGAAATCAAATCACCTCGCTCCTTGTTCTCCATGTTGCTGAACTCTGTATTTCTTTTCTTAAATAATGCACTCCAGTGACAGGAATTTGTCCAAGTCTCTTTGCAGAGTGGTGCCTAATTGGTGGCTTTGCCACAAGCCCTGATAAAGACAGTAGCAATGTTTTCTTTATAGCAGACCAAGGATCAAATACATTTACTTTATCTGTCCCATGCTTCTCTTCTCCTTCTTCAGAGATGATATACCTAGCCCAGCTTGCACCCGGTGAGTGGCAAGGCTACGTAAGGAGTCCACCCTTAGACACCAGAATCTCACATTCTCAAGAGATCAGTGCCTCTGAACTTCATCAGAGGGCACACAACAAAGTCCTACTTCAATTTTCAGCGTGTCTGGATTGTTTCATTTCACTTTAGGAAAAGCAAGGGACACAATAATGTATTTCCTAATCCTTGTCTATTTTTATTTATAATTGTTCTGCTCTTCTCACTCCCTGCTCCTATTACTCCAAACAGCAGAATGCAGCCTCTTTTTTTTTCAAGTTAAAGGAGTTTCATAAGAGCACAAGACTACTGAAGACATCAACAAAGCCTGTCCAACTTTGCAAGCATGGATTCAACTTTTCTAGCTTAGGCACGCCTCCGATTAACATGGCTGGGGTTAAGAGTGCATCATTTGGGCCTCTGATGTGACTGCGCATGAGGTCACCTGAGAGGACAATCCAGGCAACTCCAGAGACACTTTCACAGAATCTTTCTTGTTTCCTGGCCACACATTTTCCTGAAATTACAGGAGTCTCAGGTACTGTGATTTCTACTCTTCCAACAAATAAACCAGGTAAGTTTCTCCTAAAACAGTGGGCTATAGCATTTGCAGTAGAACTTTTTTTTTTTTAATTAATGCATCCTACAAATTAACATAGTCCATTGACTGACACACACCTTTAGATAAAAAATCCCTTATTTACAGTGTTGCATCTGCTAACAAGAGTGGCCTCATTGATGCATCTGGTCCTTTATTATTGTTTTGTTACTTGAGCACTATTCAAACTGCAAATTACTATGGAATGTTACATCATGTTCATCTTTTCTAAATTAACATCCTTCAGTGTGCCTCTTTGGTTGATGCAAGGAAGGCACGGATTACAGTCTTTCCCATTGACTATAACAAGGGGAATACTCTGTCGTAAAATACCAGTGTGGAATGTATTTGGCAGATTTATGGCAATGACTTTGGAAAATGCGGGTTTAGAAAAGTAATTTCCAGCATTCTTTTCAATTCAAACAACTTGGCTGCTCTTGGGAATTTCCTCTTGTTAGTACCAATCTTGACTATATGAACTGCAGCTTGGAGCAAGTACTTGAATGTTCAAAAATGAGCTTTCATGAAGGCATATAAAACAAGCCATTGTCACTTTATAATTGTAGGTAACAGCATCAGATTTTATATTTATTAACTATGCTAGATCCAGGGGAACTTTACATAAAACATCCTTGTGGAGGGTTAAGAGCTGTAGGATGGCTCTGCTCTGTCATGATCCTGAGGTTAATTTACACAGGCTTTGTCCACACCACAATTTATTCTAACTTGATGGCCAAGAAGATCAGTACTGAGACAGCAATAATATAGCTATCGTTGCTAAATGTCTTTTTCCTTAGGCATTCCTGTCTGGGTGGCTGAGGAAACTTGAAGAGAAATGCTGTCCAGGTGGAGAAGGGAAACAGAGTAGGAACAGCAAAAATAGTGTATCAGACAGTGACCATCTTAAGCAGAAGCAGCCATTTAAGCCCACCCTGGAGCTGGCCTGCAGAACCAAAAGAAGCTGAATGTGCTGGGATACTTAAGAAGAGGATTCAAGCTTATCTTTAAAATGTATGATTGATACCTGAAATTGTTGTTGAATTATGCAAACAAAAACTATTCCGTGGCCCTAGCACTGCTGGAAACAAAACCTTTCCCTTGTTTGGAATTATCTAAATTAACCAAGATGTTTCTTTAAATACATATATGTCATTTATAGAGACTTGTCTGTCATATTAGGTTACTCTAAGGTTTGAGGACAATATGCAGATGTTTACCACTGTAGTTCTGTCTGGAGTTAACAGGAGTCTGCATGGTTAAATATCACTCACTTCTTTGACAGTATATAATGCCCTTAATTCTTCACACACAGATCAGATGTTGGTAGTGGAAAACATCTGTTTCTGCTCATATATTATAGAAAAAAAAAATGCCAAAGATTAGAATTCGGTAGCAGAGTTGCAAAATTCTGTCTCAGAACTTAAGCAATCATAATGTTAGGAGTCCCTTCTTTTCTGGGTTTCACTTGCTTTACAATTTTTAAATATTTTAGCTATTGTTTAATTTTCTTTTTAAATTAAGCAACAATAGATATTCTTGCAAACACTGAAGAAATATATTTTGTAGTTGAATTGTTTGAAACTTTGAACAGGAAAATAAGATCTTTGAAGGTCTATTCAGTCCAATTTAGGAGTATCAGCTTATTTCAGCTTGTCACAGGGCATTAGGAGAGCAGCAGCAGGAACCAAATCACATCACTCAGTGGGAGAAAATCTCCAATTTGTTCTCCAAGCAAAATAGGCATATCAGGTAGATGGTAATTTCTGTTGTAAGATTTCTGTTCAACGACACACACACACTCTGTGCAGACACAAAACAGACAAGGCCTTGCCCCATGACTCAAGGGAGAATGATGCTCACTCCAATACGCAACACATCCACATCCATCCAGACTTCCAGGTATAGTATTCCCTTCCCTGGCCCAGCCTTCTGCATGGGGTCAGACCTCTGAGCAGTGTGCCCTGATGAACTCTTCTTCTGTGATTTATTGATTTCTAAGTTGGATGGTCAGAAAAAACTACTAATGGCCTTATTAAAACATTGGACCCCTCTGGCATGGTCATTAAACCTTCAGGGCGGAGGTCCCAGTCCTTGAGGCAGCCCTGGCTCCACTGGGTGACAAGGCAAGGATTCACAGGCCCAAGGAATTGCATCTTGTTTTTTTTATTTCCCCAGTGAAAATAATTATGAGTATTAAAAATGTCAGTCTGTTTGATTGAACTAAAACTGCACTTCTCAGTAGAAAAAATATTCTGATGGAAAATTTCTGGCCAGATCCAGTAACTTCTTCTTGTGACTGAGTCAGTTTTTCTTTCTAGCTTTTCCATGTGACTTCTGAATTCCTTTTTTATTAAGTTCTCCCTTATATCACAGTCAAATTGCTCTCAAAACAGTGGTAGTTTCATTTTACGTTCTTTTCCACATGTTTGTCATGGATACCGATTCACTAAATTAAGGCTTTTCAGCAGTAGCCTAGTCAGTTTGGAATTGAATGGCGAAACTCCAGGGTCTCACCTTCAATATCTATCTGGATTGTTTAAACAATTTAAAATCACATCATTATATAACATATGCTCTGCTTATCACAAATGGTGGTAATGTAATTTAATACAGCTACCCAGTTTGTATATTTTTATAAATATTTAACAAAATAACTTCACAAAAATGTTCGTGCTGTTTGTTCTTACTAATGTTTCAATGTTACAAAACTGGTAATTAACATAATACAACTATAATTATAGCAAGCAAGAAATTAAATATCTGATTAGAGGTACCTTCTGTGATTAAGCCAGGTATTACCTCCTAAATAAGATTTTATTTGCAGATTAAATACCTTCCTGTGTGTCCTTCACACCTTTTTCCACTTAATGCTACTGTATTACACTTACAGGAAGAAAAAATTGCTACAGATGACTGAGGAAATGCTGCATCAGCCCAAACATTTTATGTCTTCTTTTTTTTTTTTTTTCCCTGTATCTGATTTCTATTCAGTACTAGAGTCATATTTACAGCAGATGTCATTTGGACATTTTTCATGTAGGGTAGAAGGTTATCATGTAGATAACCCCAACTAGGTGTAATAATGCACATACCTCAAATTATTGCTTATATAATGCTTTGTCTTCAGAGAGGAGATGGACCAGTGCAGGTAACTGGGAACATCTGGATAAATAAGCTGTATTCTTTTATTCTAATTCAAAACCAAAATGGCTTGTATAGTTTTAGATTTATTCATATACTCAAGCAAGCTGATATCTCCACACATCTTGGGTGGCTACTGGCACTGAAGCCTTTACCTCGGACTATTTCCACCTAGTTCCATTTCTGACTAAAGGGTACATGACATGCCCAGACCTTTTCGTTACCAAATTGTTCCTGTTTTTTCAGACCATGTAACTCCATCCTAATTTCTGTTGATAGCAACCATAATAGTATCTAACAACAACTCTGACACAACCTCTGAACATACCAGAAAAAGTATTATATACCAGAGATCCCGAGCTGCTTCTTTTTTTTATTGCATCCTCCAGAAATCAGCCCACTTTACCACTTACGTACAATAGTCTCTTTGTTCTTCACTGACTTCAAATATAACTTTCATTTATAAGCACTTTCTCTGCTCAATTCTATCTAAAGGATTTAAGCCTCCTTTCCCCCATAGTCAGCAGGAAATAAATTTGGTACTGATTAAGAAATACTCCCAGTACTTTTATGTTCTTACCCAAGACCAATACATAGAGTATTGGTTACATTTTCTTTTCTTTTTCTGTGATAAGAGAATAATTCTTCAGATATGCTTGGTAAAACTTAGAAAAATCATGTTTGCAGGCTATAAAAAAGTTTTGCTAGCAAGTACATTACACTGGAGACATAGAAAAGAGTATATTAAATTAACCACAAGATTTCCAAAAGCACTCCAGGGATATTAGGCTGTATCTCTAAAAAGCTCACAGCAGCTAAAGACATGGCCAAACACAAGTCTGAAAATTTCATTTTAAATGTTTGACTAGAAAGTAATTGTTCTTCTGAGTTGGAATATAACATACCATAATGCTTCCTTTCATATGAAATAAAATAAATATTAGTAATAAACCGTAACTGTTTTCCTGAAATGTCCTAACCCTTTCCAAAAACCTTTCTTTGTCTGTCAGGATCCAACCATGCATGTAAATGGAGTCCCTCACAAAGCTCTTTCCCATTTGGGCTTTGTTTACATCAAGCTTCTGGTTACCAGAATCTCTGCGGCAAGGTCTTGTGCAAAGCATCCCTGTTCAGTTGTGAAAGAGAGCTCTGAAACTGCATTAAACTGATACTGAAAACAATGTAAGGGGAAACAAATAAAGGGGAAAGAAGTACACCTTGAATTTATCTACTTATATGAACTACACTTTATAATTAAAACATTCTTGTGATTTCAATAAGTCAATTAAAATACGATATACAACTAGATTCTGTACATATTTCAGCTCCTAGACTCAATTGAGTTTATGATCCTGAGAGTATGAAATTAAAACTAAAATCTAGTGAAACTATTCATTCTGTAACAAACCATCCAGATTTATTGTTGTTTTATATAACTAAAGTGTCTCAGTTAGATCCAGACACCTTCAGGGAATTTTATCCCACTCCCAAGGTGAATAGGAATGAAAATGCTAGCAATCTCAGCCCCCAAAATCCCCCAGGCCATGTGGAAAAGTAGAACAATGTCTTTTCCCTGGATTTTTTGAAGAAGTATACAGCTATGCACTATAGGGTGGCACAGTTTAGATTCTCTCAGAACATAGTTTACAGTAAGTCAGAAGAAAGTAGGAACAAAGACTTGCTAACAAGAAAGGAGAAGCCTTTCTTGTTAGCAAGGAAAGGACATTCCATCCCTTCTACCTATTTCCCCTAGAAAATGTCACCAAAAGTTTTAAGTTCAAGTGCTTCACAATTTCCTCTGCTTTGTACAGGCTGAACTGCTGATTTGCCTGCGCCTTCCTTAGTGCCTTTTATATCATTTAGTATCCTCCCATCTTGAAAGGAGGTGTTTGCAAGGCAGGAGCCTTTGTTCTAGCACATCACTGGAAACATAAGCTAGGTAGTATCTATGCTTATTTGAGCATGAGGAGCTTAAAGTCAAACCACACCTTTTGAGGAGGTCAGAAAGATCTATCCAAATAGAAATAGTTCATTTCAGCTGCTGAGAATGCATTTGCCCTCTCATTCCCCTCTGAGATGGTTTAAGTATTGGCAAATTCATTTTACAAAAAGTCTAGTTAAGAAGAAATCAGCTCCAGATTCCAAAATCCTAACAGCGAGCAAGCTTTATTTTTCCACAAGCCCCATAGAAAAATTACTCTTGCTTTAAACATTTTCAGGAAGACCAGAAGAATCACGAGTATTTGGGCATTATATCCTCCAGATGGATCTAGTTTTGCTGAAGTTAACAAATCAAACTTCATTCAGTATGTGCCTAGCTTTAGTTCTGTTGCTTTAAATATACTCTTCATAATAATAGATGAAACAAGTATTGTAATGTATTGAACAGAAGATGCAAGTTCATCTTCCCTTCATCAAACTGCAGAAGCAGTTTGATGGCTCAGAAGCTAAAATACTAAGCTAGATACAGAGCTAAGATATTAAGTCCTTTCTTATTTCCCAAGTGCACAAATTATTTATTGTTGTAATTGATAAAAACAATCCGAAATGCCTTACCTTCCTGGTGTTGCTGTGTTATGCTATATTGTATGAGCACGAGCGTAATTACAATATACGTCAGTTAGTAGAGAAAAAGATAAATTTGCAGTGAAGTTTGAAAATACACATCATAGAATATAATAGAGGAAACCTGCTTTGGTTTCTACTTTACACCGTACTTTCAGACCAGGAACTTCCTAATCCACACTGAAAGAAGACCACAAAAATTGAGGACTGTTTTAGTAATAAATGAATGACTTGAGAAAAAAAAACTTACTATCAGAAGTGATGCTTTTTCTTTCACAGAAATTCTCCCAAATTCATTTGGCTTAAAATTTGTATCTGGGTAAAATATGCACTAGGGTATAAATATCCACATTCTATCCCAATAACTGAGATACAACTCTGTATAGCACGCCTCCTTCACTGGAGAACAGGAGAAGCCTCATTTCTGTGGGGTTGGAGTTGACACTTCTAGACTTGAAAGCTGTGTCTATATGAAGAAAACCTGATTCTGCATGGATATCAGAGCACGCTTAACCTTGGCAGGTCATCCAGGAACAGGGGCCACAAAAGGAGCAGATAAATATCCCCACCCTCTGCTATTTCTCTAATGCAAGATCATAAAAAGGATTGAGCAAATGTTTTTCATGCAACCAATCTTCAAATCAAGGAAGGCTGAAGAAGAGCTGTGTGCTATTCAGAAGATGAAAGGGCGGACTTGCGTAATATGGAAAAAAGACAAACAATGCTACTAGCTATTGGCTCAATGTTGTCAATGTTGTCAAATAATTAAACTATGCTAACAAATAATTTGTGCTACTGTAGACCTCTCAGATTCTAGGACTTTCATTTTAAATTTCTGAAATCCCAAAAAGACACTACTTAAAAGAAGGCAGATAAGTGCTCTTCCATATGCCTTGCTCATGAAAACAAAAACCTTGGTTTTGGAGATGAAAACTGGAACCACATGAAACCAACAAGACAAGTAAACATGAAAATACTATACATCTGGCTTTTGGGGATTAATGCTGTAGTCAAAGAATGTTTTATTGTTCACACTGGTAGAGTTGTTTGTGTTGTAAGAGAGCACATTCCTGACTATGAGTTATTTGCAATACATAAACGAATTGCTGAAAATGGGAATAGAAACCTTGTCATCTTTTCCCCAAGAAGCCTTTTAGTAGAATTGGATGAATCATTAAAAATTAAGACTCTGTTTACTACATGTCATTTTTGCTGTTAGAACTGAACCGCAAACCAATAATGATCTTGCAGAATTTGCTTGTTATTCATCACTGTTCACTGACACTTGTCCAAACAAATTACTGCCTATGGATTATCTGAAATGTAAGGCTATTATATGCACATAATTATATGTGATAGATCACTCAAGTCACATGTTATTTAGATGTTAATTAGATGATCTCTTTTTCATAAAATCGAGCATACATGAAAATGATTTACCTTTAGAATCTCTTAAGTGATTAGACAGAGATCTAATTCTGCACATATTTTTGGTTTGGGGTGGGGTTTTTGTGTTGCAGG
The DNA here is from genome assembly GCA_033628505.1 of Tringa tobata. Taxonomy (NCBI): domain Eukaryota; kingdom Metazoa; phylum Chordata; class Aves; order Charadriiformes; family Scolopacidae; genus Tringa; species Tringa tobata. Next base: position 2,451,249 of record JAHREE010000531.1, on the reverse strand, counting down.
GGAAATCACACTAACTAGAGACATCTTTGCTGGTAATATATGGAGACCTCGGATTTCAAAGCTCGTTCCGGTCTGAGTGAGCTGCCTAACAAAATTTTCATTTCCTTTTCCCTTGAAAAACAAGTCTCAAGTAATAGGGGAGACATGTGCTTGATGCAGTTCATATATACTGTCCACAGAGCCTGTTCTCACTTCTATTGCTTATATGCCTATGCAGGAATTACTACATCCTTCCTCAACAGCACACTATTTCAGACACCTGTTTCATGCCTGGCCTGCTGCCACTGGCCTTGGTATTAACTTGAAGAGTCATACCTAACGCTGTTCTTAATTTTGCTCATTTTCCACCTCGCTACACATGCCATGCATTAAAAACCTATACGTAGTGGTTACTGGTCTAATAGGTGTAGCCCAGTAGTGGTTACTCTACCAGTGGTTACTAGTTCCAGTGGCTGTAGTTCAAGAGTCCTGCTGGAGCCCTGGGAATCCCAGACAACAGCCATCCATACTCCTCTCTTCCTGCAAGTCAAAACTTCAGGACAGAAGAAAGGGAAAACCTAGACAAATATTAACTTTAAGATTCTCTCTACAACAAAACAATATCCCAAAACATGATTTCACTGATGAATGGGGGAAGACTTTTCAGTGCCTATCTATTTTTTCTTTTCAGCAATCACCTTGAGGATGGGATTTAACTTTGGATCTGCTGCATGGATCTGAAAGGGTTACAAATTATTTATACTTGGAGTTCCTTACAGTTGTGGGACTTTATATTTATTTTAAAGTTGCTATAAGCAGTCTGTTTCGTCAGCATTTCTTCCTGCTTTCTTTGACTTTCATCTATTCAGGCAAAACATTCACTTCAGTCAATGATACTTTTGTGGAAGAACTAAAAGTATGAGCCCAACGTGTGGTTTGATGAAGTTAGACTTCCTTCCAGTAAGTTACAATGGTGTATCTATACTGCAGACGTAAAAGAAACACAGTTTTCTTTCTTTTTGAAGAAAATAGAAGCAACTTTGTAAGTTCCTTACCTTAAAATAATGCAGGCCAAATCCTAGTAATCATTTAAGTGAATATGTCATTTACATCTTTTCTATGGAGGGTCAATTTGATATTCAAAATCTTGATTTTGATGTTCAGAATCAAAATCTTTCCAACATGATTTAAGTTAAAACTATTCTGACACAAGGATTTCAATATATTTCTCTATCTCTAGTATTTAGTCTTTGTTAAATAAAACATTCAGTGGCTACATGCTGTGTGCATTTCCTCTGATTTTTCAGGGTAATTTCCAATGCTATATGTTTATTATATTTGTATGGGATAGTGATTATAGCATAAGAGATTACTGAAATACAATTATTTTTAGACTTCAGGGAGTTATGCATTGTTCCTGACTGCATCTGTTAAGATCCTGTAAAAACTGAGCCAGATGCTGCGTGGTATGCAAACACTCTGAGTTGCAGAGATCATATGTGCAAAGACTACAAAAATACTCTCTAAAAAGTAACTGTGATTATGATCAACGCGACAGGCAGCTAAGATTGAATTCTGTCCATTTAAATTGCATAATCCACACAAGTTTATGGGAAAACTTCAGCTGTCACCGAAACTAGCCCTACTTGTGGCAAAATTGCTCTCAAATATTTAAAGTCAGCAACCACTGCAAGTGGAGAGGAAAATATTTTGGAAAGATAAAAATATATGTCTATTGCTTAAGGAGTGATTGGAAATAATTCCCCATACAACATTCTCAGCTAGTGTACATTAGTCTAACTCCACTGACCTCTCATCCTCCACCATCCCTCAGGCATATAAAATTTAGCTTTGAGACATGGAATAAAAGTCAGCAGTCTGCCTAACAAACTGTATTGCTGCACCTTAAAGTTTTTAATATATGATCTGCATGATTTACGATGGTGCATTTCTTTACAAGTCACAGCTCATTATAAGCTCTGCCGGCTGTTACAGCCTAAGATGGCAAATAGTTACTCCTCCACATGCATCTGTTGAAGTCAGACCCTGTGCTCGACTGATTAGATCCAGAGCTGCAATTTTGATCCAAATACCGGAACTATGCATGACACTTCCTTTGTGCTTATGAATCTGTCCTTCAGACATCACCCCAGACTTAAACAGGTCTTTCCCCGCTCGGAAGTAGCACAGTGCTTGCTGCATTCTCTCTATTCAGTGACTACAGCTCTTGAAATACAGTTTCCCACGTTTCACATTTGAAAAGATGCATAGGCACCAGTTTAAACCCTTTTAAAGGAGAGTATTTCCACTTTCATAGGCGTATGTGTTTGTGTATACATCCATACCTACAGCTACGTCTCTATCTACATTCCACATCTATGTTCATGTATTTAAAGGACTTATTGCAGTAACAGAACTCAAACAATAAATGATTCTAAGTGAAATGTTTTTTTTCAAGATTACATTTTTTTTTGTGCTCTGAAACTCTAATGTTTTGTACAAATGAATATGAAAATGAAGGAAAAGCAACACCACCTATTGCTTATACTTAACAGTCAGCAGGCATAAAAAATGTTTAATAGAAAAAAATTGAAAAGTTAATTTCAGAATTCAGTTTCTAAAAGAGCAAACCAATAAAAGCTTCAGGGAACACTAACATTTGCACTGAGGTTTCCATCAGTCAGCTTGTTCTTTTAAACATGGAAACATTTGAAAAGTTTTAATTCTTTTCCCTTGTGGAAAGCAGTCCTCTACTACCAGTAACTTTTGGGATTGTTTTATTCTTCTCTATTAACCTACCATAAGCCTGAAGTTTAACAGTCATTGCAGTCTCCTAATGATTTCAGAAGCACTGGGTCACCCTTGCTACGGAAAAGTCTCACAGAAATTTCTTTAAAAATATTTAGCATTTTATGGGTATATCAAGGAGAGTGACCATGAACACTGTACCCAAGTATCTTTACTGGAGCAGAATTGTGCTACTCGACTGACACATGTGGCTTCCTTAATTTCAAACCACCAGCCCCTCCTGGAAATACATAAAACTAGTACTACTCAATTTCACAGTCTTCATAAACTGCATCTAATTACGTTTTCAGGACCTAAACCATGAAAGATGAACAAGCAGCCAACACAATGTAAATATTCAAAAGCTTCTGAAAAAGGGGACAACAAAAGTCTAAGTTTTGGATTATTTATTTTAAAAAAGTAGAAATTACTGGTCTTGAAAACTGGAAGTAAATAAAAGACTGGATCTAAACAAGAAGATGGAAAAGCAATGCAGACATCTCTGCACATGATCCAGATGGGTTCAGAAGGCTGTAACTGTATTCATGCAGAGATATACCCAACTCTCAAGCATGCCAATACATAAAAATTTGTCTGATTGTTGGGCTTGCTTATGTAAGGCTTATTTACTGTTTCAGATAAGCTATAACTTTGAAAACAACTAAGTGGCAAAATGGTCAAAATTATCTGGAGCAGATAAAATTATCACAAGCAAATTAATCCTTTAATTTGTTTTTTTAAAAACTGATGGCTGCTTTTGTAGCTCTATATTTTCATACATTTTTTGTCTGTGAAGACCTTTACTCTTAACTTTAAAAGTTTTGCTGTAAACATACGAATTTCTGGGATATGAGAGGGGATGTTCAGTGACTTGTTCCTCATAGTAATTGCTATACATTTATAGCAGAAACAAAGTTTGTTCAGAAAGAGATGTGCAATATTACACTTCATTCTACTTAACATGAAGAAAAAATGTAACTTCTTTTTACAAAACAGAAGGTTGATGATACTGATATGATACAGTAAAGACATTATAACACACTGTATCATTTCAAAGTAAAAAGATCTTGGGAAAACTCATTAAAATAGATAATCTTTTTTTCATACATTGTGCCAAGTATTCATGTAATCATATTTTAAGTATATATGCCAGAATTTTTGTGGGGGATTTAATTAGAGATCAATTTTCATTACCCAGAAAACCTAAAAAAAAAAATAAAAAATCACACTGCAAAGCACATGAATCTGATTCTATCTAATGATTATGCTTCAGTCTTCACACAGTCTCAGACAAATACACAGATGGGCAAAATTTTGGTATAGTTGAAAACAATGGAAAAACTCCATTAGCTATTAAAAGAGCTAGAATTTCAAACTCAGTCAAACCTTAAATAATGAATAGTATGGGCAAATCTCTGTTTTATTAAGTGAAATGCCAAATGGCTTTTACATCTACTGAGGGTTACAGAGACATGGCCCGTTGCTGAAGATGTTCAGCATTTGTTACCTCTAGATCTGAATTTGTTTTTCTCAGACACGTACAATTTTGTCTTAGCTACACAAAATACATATTCAACATCTTATTTTTATCCATCTGTGATGACACTTAGATTCGGTTTTAACTTGTCTCTGAACTGCCTTCTGTAATCTCAGTAAGCAGAAACAACATTTTTTAGATAAGCAACACTCATTTCTCAAAACAGATATTATGTCTTATTATCCCACAGGCATGTCTATGATGCAAACTGCATGCTCATTTATGGTCAGTTTGTGTACATGAAATAATCTTGACTGTGAGACTAAAGAGAGAACTATGGTTCAGACATGTCTCAAGAAAGAATATGGTTCAGTTATTTTTGTTCTCTTCATATGTGATAGATTAATGCCCGTATAACTTTTTATATAAAATTTTAAATGCTATCATATATGGCTTAAGAGGATGCTTAAATATAGGTGTGGAGTTTCTATTAATACATCTTTACACTTACTCTAAAATTATGATAGAACATAAAAATACAACTGTACTCTGCCTAAAATAAGAAAATTCTTCATTATTAAAATTCTGATGCATTTTCATTATGTGATAAATACTATGTTGTAGATTCTTCACTTACCTTACCTAAAATTGATACAAATTCATATATTTAGGACAAGATCCCTAATCCTTTTTGAACTTTTCAAACCTCTGTACAGCTCAGGGAGGATTTTCATGAGGAAGGCATGGTAGGGAAGGGTTATCAGGCAGAAGATTACAAGATATAATACTGAGCTTGTAATAGCTGCAAACCCCAGGGAGATATCTGTGTAACCATGATCTGCATCCTTTGCTTATATATCATATGAGAAATTCCACATCACTTTAAAGTCTGGAAAAACCAAATAATGCGTGCTTTTATTTCTAATTAGTTATGAAGAACTAGCTCGATTCTTCTGCAGGTACTAGACCTTAATTAAACCTTCTTTCATTATGACTCTCATGGTAAGCAGCACCAAAAAATGTAAATTAAAAACGCTAAGTCAAGTTTTAGGAAATAAAGAGAGTTAAATAGAGAATGTTTACGCAATATTTACATGATATTATAAATCCATTCATCCTCACGTTGAATATTGCTCTGAATACTGATTATACCTCTGATCTTACAGCTCTAGACTGAAAGCAGTATTGTGGAATTGGAAAGGGTCTGGAACTCTGTGATGGGTTGACCATGTCAGGCTGCCAGACACCCACCCAGCCGCCCTCTCACTCCCTCTCCTCAAACAGGACAAGGGGAGAAAGTATGATGCAAAAGCTTGTGGGTCAGGATAAAGACAGAGCAATCACTTACTGTTGTCAGGAAAAGAAGAACTGACAGGTTAAAATAGATTTGGAGAGTGAGAAACAAATTAAAACACCACCTTATCCATGACCACAACTTTTTTCCCTAGCTCAACTTCACACATTAATTCCCAGGTCCTCTACATCCCCCACCCACAACAAAGAGATGCAAGACAGAGAATGGAGGGTTACTCTGAGTACATAACAGACCTTACCTGCCTCTTCTTCCTTCTCACATTTTCCCCCAGCTCCAGTCTGGGTTCCTCTCCATGGGCCCCAGTTCTTGTCAGAAGAACCTTCAGTGGCTTCTCCAGAGCCACAGTTGCTGTCAGGAGAACATGGAACAGCATGGGTGCAACTACTGTCAGGACTACTGGGCTCTCTGGGGCCACAGCTCCTGTCAGAGGAACCAGTTCCAGCATGGGCTGTCCAGGGCTACAGCTCCTGTCAGGAGAATCCACTCCATCATCAGCTCTCCCTGTGCCACAGTTCCTGTCCCAGAATGGGCTGTCCAGGGCCACAGTACCTGTCAGGAGAACTAGCTCCAGCATGAGCTCTCCACGGGCCATAGTTCTTGTCAGAAGAACCTGCCACAGTGTGGGCTCTTCACTGGCCACAGTTCCTGTCAGGAGAGAAGCAGCTTTAGCATGAGTGCAGTTCCTGCAAGGAGAACATGCTCCAGTGTGGGATCTCCATTTTTCCTGTCAGGAAAAACCTGCTACAAAATGGGCCCTCCAGGGCCGGAATTCCAGTCAGAAGCACCAGCTCCAGTGTGGGCTCTTCACTGGCCACAGTTCCTGTCAGGAAAATATGCTACAGTGTGGGGTCTCCATGGGCTGTGGTACCTGTCAGGAGAACCAGCTCCAGCATCAGCTCTCCATGGTCTACAGTTCCTGTCAGGAGAACCAGCTCCATCATCAGCTCTCCATTGCCCACAGTAGCTGCCAGGAGAACTAGTTCCAGCATGAGCTCTCCACAGGCCACAGTTCCTGTCAGGAAAATATGCTAACGTGTGGGGTCTCCATGGGCTGTGGTTCCTATCAGGAGAACCCCCTCCATCACCAGCCCTCCATGGTCTACAGTTCCTGTAAGGAGAACTTGCTCCAGAATGGGCTCTCCACAGGCCATAGTTCTTGTCAGAAGAACCTGCCACAGTGTGGGCTCTTCACAGGCCACAGTTCCTGTCAGGAAAATATGTTACAGTGTGGGGTCTCCATGGGCTGTGGTTCCTGTCAGGAGAACCAGCTCCAGCATCAGCTCTCCATGGTCTACAGTTCCCGTCAGGAGAACTTGCTCCAGAATGGGCTCTCCACAGACCACAGTTCTTGTCACAAGTACCTGCCACAGCGTGGGCTCTTCACAGGCCACAGTTCCTGTCAGGAAAATACGCTACAGTGTGGGGTCTCCATGGGCAGCGGTTCCTGCCAGGAGAACTTGCTCCAGAATGGGCTCTCCACTCTCTGAAGCTCCTGCAGGACATATCTACCAGTTCCAGGGTGGGGTCCTCCATGAGCTGCAGTCTGGATATCTACTATGGTACTTTCCTCTCCCCGGGCTGCCAAGGAGTCTCTGCTCTGTCACGAGGGGCACCTCTCCTCCTCCTCCTTCCCTTACCCCTCGTGTTTGCACACGTTTCTCACTCTTTTCCCCCTCACTCCCTTACCCCTCGTGTTTGCACACGTTTCTCACTCTTTTCCCCCTCACTCCCTTACCCCTCGTGTTTGCACACGTTTCTCACTCTTTTCCCCCTCACTCCCTTACCCCTCGTGTTTGCACACGTTTCTCACTCTTTTCCCCCTCACTCCTCACTGCCTGTGCAGCCTTTTGCTCTTTGTTAGATATTTTCAGAGGTGCCACCAGCTTCTCTGATTGCCCCGGCCTGCAGGGAGTCCATTGAGGAGCTGGCTGGAACTGGCTGGAACCAGCTTTGTCTGGCAGGGGCCAGGCCCTGGCCTCCTCCCACAGAGGCTGCCCTTGCCACAAACACGCAAAATGGCCTTTCGGCTAGTGCTCGTTACAGGCATAACGGCTTCCATGGTGTCCCGGTTCGAGGTAAAACAGAACCAATTTTCTTTTCAGCTAAGCCTCTTCTAACTAAATGAACTATCTGAAATTAATGGCGCATTTTTAAGACAGTGTCCACTTCCGGAGTGATAAGACCTGATTGTTTATAATTTATGCCAGGGAATAGTATGCAGAGAGGCTCTTGCTTATACTTACAGCTATAACAGCTGAGGCCAGATAACTTTGTTATTTGCCCCACTGGAGAATCAGAAGCGGAAGAGTGTAGAGGGGTCTCACCTGCGGGGAGGAGCAGACAGGAGAGGTGACCCAAAACTGACCCACAGGGTATTCCATCCAATCTGCATCATGCTCAGTATAAAAACTGAGGGATCAAAGGGTCAGCCTGCTTTGATCAGTTGCTGGTGTCCAAGGAGGACTCTCTCTGTTCATCTGCCTTTGATCCTGATCCATGCATTCCTGAATCCAGATCCGGAATCCAGTTCCCGTCCATCGCTGACTCCAGTCTGGGACTTAGACATGATCGTCATCCTGGGAGCTTGATACAGTTGTGTATATATCGTATCTATTTCCTTATTTTCTTTTTATTATTTTATTAATATTTTCATTAAAGTAACTTAGTTTTCTTTTAAATTTGCAAATCTCTTTCTTTCTCTCCCTCCTCTCCCTGAAGGAGATGTTGTCCCTTCTCTGAAGGGAAAGAAGTCAGAGAGCGTCTGTCATTCATGTCAGTGGCCAGTCCAGCCCAAGCCATGACTTATGCAAGGAATTATGGATTAGGCCAAGCCGCTTCAGGCTAGGGAAGAGATGGGGGATCAGAGGGTGAGGAACACCCACAGCCCCTACTTACCTCTTGAGTCTTCGGGTACAAGAGCTCAGGGAGAAAAAATACAGCTCAAGGAACCAGCTTCAAAACAAACATTAAGAGCTGGCTCTTCATGCATAATCAGCAAAACCCTAAGCGGAAAATTGTTTTGGGTAGTGAGTTCAGGAAAGTGTCTGTGGGAGAGTATGATACCAGTTTTTCCTGTTCTTGCCATGGTCTGCCCCTGCAGGCAGGAGCACTGGCTTGGGCAGACCCTTGCTCTGAACCAGAACAGCCATTCTTAAGAAATTGAACAACTAGCATATTTCACCGTGTTGCAAATATAACAGTCATCCCAGGTGTACCAAAAGCCAGTGAAGCTAGGCTTCTCCCTAAATTCTCACAATTCAGTTTATGTGTCAATCATTTATTAACTCAACTGGTTTTCTGTATTTGATAGGAAGCAGGAAAACTATAGAAATCAGTCATCTAGTTTCCATGCATGCAAAGCTGATTTGGAAGAACTCGATAACATGTTTTATTGCAACTCTATAGAGTGTAAAAATCTCTGTAGGATTTTTTTGAAATTAAAAAGGAATACATTTCAGTTCATAAATTAGGCAGAATTCTCAGTATTCCTGTGAAATTCTCTGAACTATACAAATGCTCCGCGAATGAGTCTCCAACCAAGATAGTCACAAATGAGCTGAACTTTAAGTTCACTAAAATTCAGGGCTGTGCTACAGCTGAACACATGCTTGCATGGTCTTCCAGGACATGAGGATTTTCTAAATCATTCATGTTATTGAAGTTATTAAATAATTAGCTTCACTGTTCACTCTGTTTATATATAACCATTTATGCATTTGGCATAAAATAACTGATACATGTGTCTTTATGGTTCTCCCCCACAAGAAAAAAAGATTAGTTTGAGGTAATCCACAACTATGTGGCCTTTCCTTGACTTTTGGAAGTACTGTCTCATTAAAAGGAAAAAACATGGTATATCTTACTCCTGCCATAGGAAATCACTGATGTCTTAGAATTATAATATTGTTCTTATAACAAGGGTCTTTTGCCAAAGCTTTTCTTTTTTAAAGCACCTTGCTTATTATATTGCTGTAACACACAATTGTTTTGAGAGTGATGTATTTTAGCAACGAAGAGCTGAATATCAATAATTTTTGATAACAGGAGGAGCAATGCAGTCAGGTTATTCTCTTCTCAATACAGGCTGTGCCATGGGGCACCTGCTCAGGTATGATCAGCACTCTCTGAAAAAGAAAAACTTTTTTCAGACCTGATCAGTATACCTCTACATATTCCTTGAACATGAGACTGCAACTTTAAAAAAACCCTCTCTTGCAGACTACACAACAATGGTACTTGGATTGGTCTTGTTCCTGCAAGCCAACAAAAATTCTTTACATTTGAGGGTCTAAACTTTTATTGGACCTGATTGCTATGAAATCATAGGGACACAGCTAGCAAATAACTACTATGAAGGTTATGCCAATAGCAAGGACATTTTAAGTCAACATTTTAACAACCAGAGATCTGAGAGATTGCCAAAAAGCTTTTGGTTTCTGAAATTTTTAAAGAGGTTAATAAATCCATAAAGACATATTATGAGGAATGGATGGTTTGTATACTCATACTAAGGGCATAAACTGAAGAACCGCTTGAACAATATTAACAGGTACATAAAAAGCTAGAACAATCTTTTTTTTCCTCGTCTCCTCTGAAAAATTTCAAAAGTCTGACATTGCATCTGACTGTACAAAATCACTAAATTTTCACTGCCTTCTACCATAATTCCTTCGTATCATAATTTTGTCCTGGATTTAGCTGTGGCTTTTTTTAGGCTTTTCTCTGCAACAGTGTCAACATCTCAGAGCTGGTTCCTGGTTAGAGATGCCTACTTCCATCCTTGCATAGATTTGTGAAATAATCATTTTTGTGCATATCTAGGATTCCATGCTAGCATCAAAGAAATGACCAATGGATGAGAAATATTTCTAATAGACTGTCTCAGGAAGAAGAATCAGACATAATGATTACCATGCTTCACAAAGGTGGCCTGGAGTCCATATTCAGAGGTATGATCTCATTGTGATGTTGTCTGATGAAGCACAGTATCACATCCTGGAAAATGTAAGTTATGGTATCCTGAAGACAAGATTGAAATTGAACTGGCATTTCCTGCAGATGTTTCCTTTCAACAGTTCTCTTTCAACAACTGTTTTGGTTTGTTTGGTTTTTTCCAAGAAATAAGGGATCTTATGAATTTGTTTCCTATCTGAAACATAGCCATTGTCACTGCTGAAAGAACGTGCTCCACACATAACCAAAACCTTCATAATTTGAGGGCTGTTTTCATAGTCCTCACTTTTCCTATGGAGCCAAAGGCTTTCATCCTCAGCATCATTTGACCCACAAATTCTAAATTGTCCAACTTTCACCAATCATTTACCATACCTACTTTTGTTACAAATTATTTAAAAAAAAAAAAAAGAAATTAAAAAAGAAAAGAGAGAGAACACCCCCACTACTCTCAAAATATTCCGTCATTCAAGTATCCTTGAATGGGCACCTTTGGAAAATAACAAGTATTAACATAACTCTGTATCATAATGGTCTCATTGTATTGATGTGCGTATACTCAAGGGCTGATACAAATTGAAACTATCATTATGTCCAAGTGATTTTGCTCTAGTGATGATAAGTGCTGTACAAATTCATACCGGAGTGTAGAACTGAAGCTTCTTGTCAGCAAAACTAATAACTACTTTGGTTAGATAACCAAAGCTTGTGTTTTTAGCTTGTCCTCTGGTTTATCTTGCCCAGCAGAAGTGAGAGACCAATGTTTAACCTAAAGTTCCTTTGTAGCTAAGAAATAAATCTAGGCAAAGTTCTTATGGAATTCTGTTCCATTGCACCCAATCTCTTCAGCAGACACGTGGAACCTATGGAAGAACAGAAATATGAAAAAAATAGATACAATATTGAGAGACGGTCAGGATTTTTTTTATGGAGAGACTAATGTGTTGAAATGAAAATTAATTGCAGGAAAGAGTTGATTGAAAGAAATTATTAATTTTGAAAAAAATGAAAATGAAATACTATTTTATGTTGAAATTCTCTGCACATACATATTTGCTTTTTATCTCAAAATAACTGTAACCAACCTAAAACATTTGTTTTACAAGGTGAAAACACTGAAAAATGCTACAACTGTGCTGATCCAGACTTTTGCAATGGAAGACACAGAGATGGCACATGAAAACACTCTTTGAATTTGAGATGGGAAAGTTTTAAAGCTCAGTAATTCCTTTGGGATGGGAAGAGACTCAAAACTAATTATTTATGGTTGGATCTGATCTTGCAACTCAGAATTCTTAAACAAACTTCTAAGGAAGAAAAAGTATATGCAATGCATTTATCACACATACACATCTAATGATTAAGTTCCAGTCTTACCTATCTATAAATCAGAATGCAGTCATTAGTTGAGCTGTTGTTAACTATAATGATCTGCTGTTTGCTTCTCATAGTCATTGTCTGTATGGCACCATTATTATTAAATATTGGAAATCTCTTTTGGAAAGCCTGTCTTTACTTTACCAACACAAGTGTTCAAGGGAAGAAAAAACTTCTTTAAAGTATTTCCTAAAAAGACATCACATGAGTGTGATGAGATTATTTGTTGATTAAATGAAAAGCTTCTTCCTCTTTAACTGATTCTAAATGAAATTTGGATCTCTAAAGAAAACATAAGCAAAACGATGAAAATAAAGACCCTTGCTACTATTAGCTGCTCTTTGGTGCCTCAGACATCTGTGCTTAATTATACTTGTCAGTGGACAATATATCCTCTTCATGCAAGCTCACATATATCTTACAGCAGAGGGAAGATGAAGTTTCTTGAAGAGAATTTTAGGGGTAAGTGTAACAGTATATTTGCCTTCTATAATTTCTTAGATGACAGCATAGGAATAATAGACTTTTTGGCCCACTGCCATTGTAGAGGGAAGAACAAAAAAAAGCTCACAGAAAAACAAGACAGTTCTGGTCTGACCAAAACTCTAGATTTTCATGTTTCAGTGAATTACAGAGGTTTAGAAAAATTCTGTTTGAAATACCAATATTTAAGTACTTAGACAATTTAAAAATGAAACTTTCAATTCTAAGGAGGAACAGGAAATCAACCGCTGATTGTTTTCATTTCTAATTGAGAGTAGATTTGGACAGTCTTCCATAAGCAGTGGTAGGCTTACATGACACAAAGGAGAACAAGGACAGACACAGCTGGAAGCAGGCATATGCATGAAGATGTGTAGGAACGTGTGCTTTCCCTTGCATTTGCAGCACAGTGAAAGCACTCATGTGATTAGTTACCCAATGTCTGTGCATACACAGGGCTTAATTTAATTCAAATGCCTTCCAAGTTAGGGATGCAAAAAGGGAGTAGTACAAGTTACGCAGAAGAAAGTTAATGACAGACATTCAGAATGAATATGTTCTTCCTGAAGTGATTTTCTTTCCTTTCTTCTCACCAGCAGTGGGATGTATTACAGGTAAGCAATGCTGACAGAGTGATTAAGACCCAAACCATCGCTTTTCCCAAATTGAACAGCTACTTCCCTGCAGCTTCCTTTCATACCCCTTCCAAATGCAAAAACTGACACATGAAAATCTCAGCAGTAGTTACTACCTCATAATTGCATTTGAAATATTAAATCTTGAATGACCATATCTGATCCTATATAGAACTCTATGGTCACCTTCTTCACACCATGTTGACCTTTATGGCACCGGTAAATCAGCTTTACTCTAATACAGGTCTTTGTAAACTGGACCGCTCAGATTGCAGGTAGAAGAGTATTTGGACCAAGATCCCTGAACTCCAGCAGGAGATCAGTGCCGGGGAAACTGATTTGTGCTTCCATTTTAAGGTAGATACGTAGTCTTTAACTTTGCAGACTCTTGCCGCTTCCTGTAGAAAGTTAAGGCTGTTGCCTGAGAAAGCCCCTAAAGCTGCAGTACCAGCTTAAACCACCCTGCTAACACAAACAATACAACTAACCAGCCACACAAATATGAGCTGCAAATCTGATTGAGGTTTGGGGGTTTTGCTGGGCTATTTTTAATTGAGATCACTTCTCTGATCTGGTTCACTGCTCAGACACAGAACCGTACCAGAGCAACAGAGGCAGCAGTATGACTCAAGAATAAGCAGCAAGAGGTGAGAACAGTCAGATGAAGCGCACGCGTCTGCTATAGAAAGTGCTTGCCAAACTGTGGACTAATACACTTTCTCGTTTAAGAAACCATCCCAATAGCTTCTCTGAAATTGCCTTAGATGGTGAACCAATGTCGAGCAGAAGAGCAAGTCACTCTGGTATTTTGCTTCTCATGTCATTAGATCACAGAGGGCTATGGGAGATATACTGTCCAGATTGCACAGTGGCAACATGTTTTGGGAAGAATTTCTTTTTATTATTTCAGCATAAATTTTTATTGTTTCAGGATAACTTTATGTATATAAATATGTATTTTCATTGTAAATACAGGTGCTTGGCTTCCAGTGTTGGTTCCATGTTTTCTCCAAATTCTCCTAATCTTTAATAAAACTCAAGTTCTCTCTCTACTACACCGTTTCATTAGTTGCACGTGATCAGTACTAAAATCCTCAACTATTTCTTAAAACATGGATTTCTTACCCTCCAGTAGATTTATGTCCTGCTCGTTTCATTGATGTCTGGTGGCTCACGACCACATCGACTCCAGCACAGCCTAGAAGATAACAGGCAGGTTTCCTGCTGGGGCAGGTGAGACACCACACAGCTCTCAGCTACACCACATCAGCAGCTATTTATGTGCCACCAGCGGAATCCCACAGCTCCACCATCCGTCTTTTCCTGTCAGCTAGGGTCCCTGCCACCAGCCCAATGCCCTCTCAGTCCCACAGCCACGAGAGATCGGGGCAGACAGGGGGTTCCTGGAGCTGGGGAGACCCCGGGAAGAGCGGGGAGCTCTCACGGGCGAGGCTGACGTGGCGCAGGGGTAGTCGGAAGCAACCGCAGGAGATTTAAACAGCCCCAGGGAGTGCCAGCCACCAGGACGCTGTGCAGTAGTTTGTGGTGCCCTGCTCCTTGGTTCCCCAGCCCAGGGTAGGGCTCAGGGTCTCTGATGAAACGGCTGGCGCTTGCCTTGGAGCTAAAACCAGTGCCCCTACAGAGAAAGCCCCTCGGCTGCGTGACGCACCCACACAGACAGAACTGGGAGGGAGGGAGGCTTCAGTACAGGTGGTGGGTTGCAGTGAGTGCAGAGTTCAGGATCCTGTGTGGAAGAAGCAGGGCAAAAAGTAGAATTACAACCCTAAACTTCAGGAGAGCTGAGTTTGGCCTCTTCTCTTTGACTGTCCGCTCTGGAGAAGTATAGGAGCAGTGTCAGAGTATGCAGGGATGCAACAAAGAAGGCTAAGGCCCACTTGGACTTAAACCTGGCAAGTCTTAACAATAAGAAGGGTTTCTTCAAGTACATCAGCAGTAAAAGGAAGACTAGGGAAAATGGGAGTCCCCTGCTGAATGAGGTGGGTGTCCTGGTGACAGAAAATGCAGAGAAGACAGAGTTACTGAATGCCTTCTTTGCTTCAGTCTTTACTGCTAAGGCTGGCCCTCAAGGACCCCAGACCCTGGAGGCAGGAGAGAGAGCCTGGAGTAAGAAAGACTCCCTCAATTGCAGAGGGTTGGGTTAGAGATCATTTAAGCAAACCTGACACCCTGCTGGAAAGCAGCTCTGTGGAGAGAGATCCTGGAGTTCTGGTGGACCAGTTGACCATGAGCCAGCAATATGCCCTTGTGGGCAAGAAGGCCAATGGTCTCCTGGGATGCATTAAATAGAGTGTGGCCAGCAGGTCAAGGGAGGTCATCCTCCCCCTCTACTCTGCCCTGGTGAGGTCGCATCTGGAGTATCACATCCAGTTCTGGGCCACCAGTTCAAGAAGGACAGGGAACTACTGGAAAGAGTCCAGTGGAGGGCTACAAAGGTGATCAAGGGAATGGAGCACCTCTCTTATGAGGAAAGGCTGAGAGACCTGGGTCTGTTTAGCCTGGAGAAGACTGAGGGGATCTTATCAACACATAAATATCTAAAGGGCGGGTGTCAAGAGGATGGGGCCAGGCTCTTCTCAGTGGTGCCTTGTGACAGGACAAGGGGCAACAGACACAAGCTGGAACACAGGAAGTTCCACCTGAACACGTGGAAAAACTTCTTTACTTTGAAGGTGACAGAGCATTGGAACGAGCTGCCCAGAGAGGTTGTGGAGTCTCCTTCTCTGGAGATATTAAAAACCCACCTGTATGTGTTCCTGTCCAGCCTGCTCTAGGAGACCTTGCTTTGGCAGGGGGATTGGACTAGATGATCTCTGAAGTTCCCTTCCAACCCTTACAATTCTGTGATTTAGCAGTCCAAGGGCCCCAGGCCCCAGGTTCTACAAAGTCCCTATATCTTTCAGCAGTGTCTCTCTTTCCCCAAACTCTCCCAGCAATATTAGTCTCAAGAGAGAGCAGTTTGTCTCTGAGTGCCATAAACAGCTTGCACACATTTACCCCTCGCCTATATGACACGCACTGATAAGCTACAATGCCAAGTGTGAGGAACAAGTCATCTAATCAAAGGCTAGGGTGGGGTTCTCCCAAATGGTTAGAAATACCTCAGTCACAGTCACACGGTTCCTGCACCTGCAAAATGATAGACTTAAGATGGGTCTTGAGAGTTAGCAGAAAGAAGAGAGATGTTCAGGACATAAACTTGCCAGGGAAAAGGAGTCTGAGAAACTGTTCCTTTCTCCATCATTCACGGGATAGAGCTTTGTGTCCATTTTTGTGAATAAGAGATGAACCCAGGGATCGTAATGATCTCTTGGAGAAAAGCCTGAAACTCCCCCAAACCTGGCAAAGTGGCCAGGGTGGTGGTGAAACAATGTTATGGTTTCCCACCAAGTTTGCATCTCAGTTTTGAATCATGCTTGTTTTGCTGCTTTCAGAATGACTGTGAAAACTTGACTGGCAGAAATGCAGATTCACAGCTGCTGTTGATTGTTGTAATTCCTTTGATGTCGGTAGTTGGAAAGGGAGATGAATCGCAGCTGAGGAGCTGTTTAACTCCTTTACACGAAACAGTCCACTGCTCCACACCACTATGATCCAGGGAAGCCCTCTGATGGTTCTGGAGATGAGGACTTAAAAAAAGACACACTGCTGACTGACAAACTGTCAGATCTTGCAACATGCTGATCTCATTCCAGGAGCTACACATCTGAATGCATTTAGGGTGGCAAGATGCATCACTCCTGTGTTGCCTCAGCGTCCTGCTCTTGCAGAATTGCTAAACTTTTCACATTTCCACTGAGTGGAAATAAAAAGGGGTTTTATTTCAAGAGGCTTGAAATGCCATGTTCTGAATTTCCATTAGGGGATGGTTATTTCTAATGTGTGTAATATTTGATAGCTGAAATGATACTGGATTGGTCTTCCAGATACAATAAGCAATTGTTGTAACTAAGCTTTTCATTTTGAAGAAGTGCTTATGTTCTCGTTCCTCTGGCTCAAAACACTGTTATACATCAGTTATAGAATCATAGAATGGTTTAGTTTGGAAGGAACCTTATAGATCAGCTAGTTCCAACCCCCCTGCCATGGGCAGGGACACCTCCCACTAGGCCAGGTTGCTCAAAGCTCCATCCAGCCTGGTCTTGAACACTTCCAGGGATGGGACATCCACAACTTCCCTGGGCAGCCTGTTCCAGTGCCTCACCACCCTCATAGTGAAAATTTTCTTCCCAATGTCTGATCTAAATCTACCCTCTTCCAGTTTGAAGTCATTGTACCTCACCTTAACACTACATGCCCTTGTAAAAGGGAAGCCCTGTCTTCTGCTGCTAGGGCACTGGTTTCAGGACTCAAATATTGCCCCCCAGGAAGGGGTGTCAGGGAAGAACCCCTCAGCACAATGCTGGTGCAGCAAGGCTGACGACACAGCGGTGCTGGGATTTTTTTCTAAACTTGAAGGGAAAACGCAAGTCTGGCCCCACAGCTTCCTTCCCAGAAGACGGGCCTGGAGCTCCCCGGCTGGTGCTCGGGGGAGACGGGCTCCGCAAACGGAACCAACCGGGACCGAGTGCTTCAAGGGCGGCGGGAGCCAGAGTCGGGAGGGAGAGTTTTAGGAAGAACCTGCGGGCCCTCCCTTCCCCCTCGGCCACCCAACCGCTCGCCACCCCGCGCGGGCAGCTCTCCCGCGCCGCCCCCCGGGCAGGTGTACCGGGGCGGAGGGCAGGGGAGCCCCGCCGACCCCCTCGCTGTCCCGCCGGGGCCGAGGCTCGGTACGGCCGCGTCCCGCACAGGGCCTTGCCCCTGCCCGGGGACTCGGGGTCCCGGGGGCCGTACCCCCTTTGGCGGCACCCCCGTGGGCGCGGACGGGGCGGGGAGAAACCCGACCTCCGCCGCCTGGAGAAGGGAGAGGGGCCGCCGCGCGGGAGGAGGCGCCGCGGCCGAGCGACTGCCCCCCATCCGCGGAGGGGACACCCCCACCCCGGGCTGTGGGGAGGCCGCCCGGCCCGGCTCGGCTCGGCCCGGCCCGCCGGTAGGAGAGGCGGTGCAGGGCGCGGGCTGCCGCCGTCCCGGGGCAGGGCGGGGGCGGGGGCGCGGCGCTGCCCCTCTCGCCGAGCAGGGGGAACGGAGCTGGGCGGGAAAGCCGGCGCCGGGCGCCCGTCTGCCTCCGGGCCGTCCGGAGCCATGTGGAGCGGCGGGAGGGCGAGGGGGGCCGCGGGCTGGGCCGCCCCGCTGCTGCTGCTCTGGCAGTGCCTGCCGACGGCGCGGCCCTACAACCTGGACACCCAGCACGCGCTGCTCTTCCGGGGGGACAACGCGACCCTCTTCGGGTACTCGGTCCTGCTGCACGCGCACGGCGAGGAGAGGTGGTGAGTCCCCGGCTGGGCCCGCGCCGTCCCTCGCGCCTTCTCCCGGCTGCGCGGGCCGCGGCCCCTCACGCTGCTGTCTCTGCCCCGCAGGCTGGTGGCGGGCGCCCCCCGGGCCAACTGGCCCGCCAACGTCTCGGTGGCCAACCCCGGGGCCATATTCCGGTGCCGGATCGGGAGGAATCCTGGCGGGCAGTGCGAGCAGCTCCAGCTGGGTGAGTCGGCGGCGGGGCGCGGGCGGGGAGACCCCGGCGCCGGGCGGCGGAGGGGCCGGGGTGGGCGGCGGGGCCGCTGGACCCGACGGCGGCGGGAAGGGACGGGACGGGACGGTCCGTGCCCGCCCGGCGGCTCCGCTGCCTTCAAGGCTGCGGGCCGTTTCTTCTGGGTCCTTGCCAGACTAAACTGGCGCTCGCCCCTCGCTGGAGATCAACGCTATTGACCAAGAGTGGTAACGGGGGCATCTTTTTTTTTTTTTTTTTTTCTCGGTAGATAGACAGGAATGCACCGAAACTTCATTTAGACTGTGACAGATCCCCTTCCCACAGTTTTCTTTCGCGTCTTTCAGCCCCCGCAGTTCAAAAGCCTTGTGAGAGTTTTGGTCTGTCTCTCCTGCTCCTCAGCAGAAAGCTGGTTCAGCTTTCAGAGCAGGGGGCGAATGTAATTAGCTCAGATGTGGGGGGGTGGAAGTACGTGCCTAAATCTAAATCGTCTTTTCTTCTGCAAAGCTTTCCCCTTCGTAGAAGCCACCCTAAAGTGACTCTGAACCAGAGTCCTCTTGCAGATGGGTTCTCCCTACTTGCAGATTTGTTGAAAAACTGAGTTTCAGGGGAACAAAGCTATTTTTGCCTGAATCAGTTTTTTCTAGCTTCAGCNACCCCGGGGCCATATTCCGGTGCCGGATCGGGAGGAATCCTGGCGGGCAGTGCGAGCAGCTCCAGCTGGGTGAGTCGGCGGCGGGGCGCGGGCGGGGAGACCCCGGCGCCGGGCGGCGGAGGGGCCGGGGTGGGCGGCGGGGCCGCTGGACCCGACGGCGGCGGGAAGGGACGGGACGGGACGGTCCGTGCCCGCCCGGCGGCTCCGCTGCCTTCAAGGCTGCGGGCCGTTTCTTCTGGGTCCTTGCCAGACTAAACTGGCGCTCGCCCCTCGCTGGAGATCAACGCTATTGACCAAGAGTGGTAACGGGGGCATCTTTTTTTTTTTTTTTTTTTCTCGGTAGATAGACAGGAATGCACCGAAACTTCATTTAGACTGTGACAGATCCCCTTCCCACAGTTTTCTTTCGCGTCTTTCAGCCCCCGCAGTTCAAAAGCCTCGTGAGAGTTTTGGTCTGTCTCTCCTGCTCCTCAGCAGAA
The DNA here is from genome assembly GCA_033628505.1 of Tringa tobata. Lineage (NCBI taxonomy): Eukaryota > Metazoa > Chordata > Aves > Charadriiformes > Scolopacidae > Tringa > Tringa tobata. The sequence goes on along the minus strand of JAHREE010000531.1, from coordinate 2,431,510 downwards.
AGCTGGTTCAGCTTTCAGAGCAGGGGGCGAATGTAATTAGCTCAGATGTGGGGGGGTGGAAGTACGTGCCTAAATCTAAATCGTCTTTTCTTCTGCAAAGCTTTCCCCTTCGTAGAAGCCCCCCTAAAGTAACTCTGAACCAGAGTCCTCTTGCAGATGGGTTTTCCCTACTTGCAGATTTGTTGAAAAACTCAGTTTCAGGGGAACAAAGCTATTTTTGCCTGAATCAGTTTTTTCTAGCTTCAGCGTTTGACCTAGCTCCTCTCTACCTCCCCAGTCCCCCTGCCTGGGAGATGCAACTCCTTGCACTTATCCAACTTCCAAGTGTTTGAGACTTGTTAAAAAGGAGAACACTTTGCAACGGGTTATCATGAATACGCAGTAACTGCGTTGGGCTCTGTTCTTGTCCCCCTTGCATACAGTGCCTTCGTTCTATCCTTAGGCTATGTATAGAAAGCTTCCTGAACTTTCTATCCTGCTGTGACGGAGACCATCCGATCCGTTAAAACTATGGACTTGCCGCCCAGTAAGGATAAGAAGCGCGGGAAAGGGTTTTCAAAATATTTGAAACCAATGAAACCGATAGCGCGCCATGGACTGATGGGCTTTCAGGGCAGAATGCAGCATTCTGTGGCAAAAACTATTAAAACAATTATTTCTCTGTACATCTGTGCATAACGCTTAGAATTGATGTGTTCTATCATTTTTTCTCCTACAGATAGAAATAAGAGTTATTTTTTGTAACTAAGCTACAAAAACCTAGGATACTGAAGTGGTGCTTTACTTGTAGCCACATAAGGAAAAACAAGCAGTTGCTCGTAGAAAGAACTGCGATTAAACTTATTCCAGCCCAAGAAGTTCCTTTTTTTTTTTCTTCGAGTAATTTCATTCCAATATTAGATCTGTTGAAAAATGTTATATAGCAAAGAACTTTTTTCTCCAACTGCTGCTTTTTAAGTGAAGGCTTGCAAAAGTCAGGAGTCAACTAAAGTGATGAAATAGCATATGCTAAGAAGCAATAAACCCTACTGCATTGGAGGTAAAAATAGACCTTCACTGTGTTGGGGAAGGAAAGGAGGGGAAGGGTAGAAAGTTTCAGGTTCTTTGAAAAATACATACGTCTGCAGTACTTCTCAACTTAGCCTTTTTGCCAGTGGAGAAAAAAAAGCTTTGACCAAGTAACTCAATGGGCTTTTTCTCAGTAGCTTAGGGGATTCAAAAGAAGTGACGCAACAGGTGAATGAAAATGTTTATGTTATTCCAAAGGCTTAATTTAGCACAGTTTCTGTTCCCAGGTTTAGAGGCTGCAGGTTACACAATGATGTTTACTGTCTTGTCCTGCATTTTTAAAAGTAGTGATACTACAAGAGATCTTTGTAAAATGTTTGTTTCCCGTAGTGCTGCTTTCCATAGAGCTTTCCATGTCTAGGGTACATCTACAGTATTCCTGAAGTTAAATAGATACCGAAAAGAAGTGCTCTATTGTAAAACAGGTCAGTGAGGTCAATGAAGAAGTCAAAGGCGGCTGTGGTGCATGGGATGTAAATGAAGTAGGATAGTATCTGAGGTTTGTTAAGCCTCTGCCATCCTGCCAGGCGGTCACAGAAATACACAAGGGAACTCAGAATTGCAAAGCTGAACTTAATTATCTCTTGTCTAACTCATTCAGGCTGTCAGCAACTTTTGGACATAATGGTTTTATCAACGCTGTGTCTTTCAGTCAGTGACCTCCTCGTTCTTCTGCTTGGATTCTTGCCAGTGACAAGTTTGGGTTCTGATCTCGTAAAATAGGGTAATTTCCTTTGTAAAACATGCAGGGATATATTACATTGCTGGGACAGGCAAATTGAGAAATACCTATTTCTATCTTTCTCTTTAATACTTGAATCCCTTTCAGTAAAAGAATCTTTGAGGTAATAAGGCTCTAATTATGAGGCATAGAAATCTAGAGCTGACGACAGGCAGTAGGACTGGGTTTCTCCAAATGTTGGGCCTCTGTAATAAATGGATGTGAAAAACTTAAAGACATAAATATGTTAAAACACTTTGTTGCTATTTTTCACGAATGTAGCCTTGAAATTGGCATAACTAATTAATGAAGGATTCATGCGCAATTAGGAAGACTCTGATTACACAAAACTGCTGTTGTATTTTTTGTGTCACATTCCTATCTGCTTCCTCAGTAGAAGAAGAGTTGCTGGGAGTAGTCCTGCACTGCAGTCATCCCAGCATCTGGAAATAACTCATCCAGGCATACCTTAGAGAATTTTAATGTTGTTCAGGGTGTTGCATGGGCCTGGACTGGTTTTAGAGTAGAGAGGAGCCATGAGATGTGCTGCCATGAGACAGACTAGCAAACCTTTGTCTTCATAGCACCTCACAGGCACTTGTAAATCTCTCTCTGATTGCTGAACAGGGGAGTAGTGTTTTAAGGGTTTCTTTTCTAGTTCTAGTACTTCTGTCAGTGGTATCAAGTGTTCTGCACTGCGGATTTATTTGTATTTGGAGTATTTTTAAATGATGACTTAGGTGCAGAGGCTTGTAATCAAGCTCTAGGCACAAATACAGAATACAGTGCTTCAGGTTTATTGTTTGGAGCACTAAATGTCCATCTTCTACCAGTCTTCTGGTAGAAGACTTTTGATTAGATCTTGCTCACGTCAGTTTGGGATATTCATAGACTCGCACAAAGTTCTTTAGTTATTTTTGACCTATTACATTTTGGACTTGCAAAACAGTAGAGAAATTCTTCAACAAAATTGCTCTCAGATTTGAAACAGGGTGATGCATTGACTAAAAATACAGGAAACGGTTCATAAAATTTTCCATCCAGTCTAAAAAATAGAAAGCTTTAACTATGAATGTACACAGTAAATTCAGTGCGTATTGTTTAGCGTAGAGCTGGAAAGCTCTGCCTGCAGATCCAGCTTTCCACCCTTCTTTTAAGTTGTTGCTACAATTAACCTATGAACAGATTGCCCTCTAGCTCCCCCAGCTGAATCGTTACAATGGAAAACTGAACAGTTAATGGGTTTCCCCAAAAGGCTGACCTGTATTTGTTCAACCTTGATTTCAGTTTGCCTTTGGTAGTTTGGCTTTATTGATCTCACTTGTGTTGCTCGTACCCTGCCAGTGATCTCTTTTGAAATAGCCATATTATTCCAAGGAAGACAGGACCTTCTGGCCATAGGTCTACTACAGTGTTATGGAAAGAGCTGGCAGAACTGAAATGTTTTGGGTGGAAGTGGTTTGAGGGACATAAGAGGGATAAGACCTATCAAATCTGTGAAAAGAGAAAAGATTGCCCTGGATGAATGAAAAAAAGTGTCTGATGGGGCCCTGACATGTAGGAGCAGGATATCAGAAGGCTTGTCGTCTTTGCAGTAGACTTTGTAGTTTTAATCAATTAGCAATAGGGCCAGGGGCTTCTGGAAGGATAAAAAGGATCATGGGAGGCTGCTGGGCATGGGAAGCACTGGAGCAAGTTATATAAAGCTGGTTTCTCAGATGACACGGCAAACATCTGCATTAAAGTCCTTGAGGCCAAAGCTAGAAGTGGCTTTATAAGTTGTGACCTTATTAAGATGCGATTGTGCTGTTTCTCTGGATGCGTGCAGTGGGGATTATAGCAGAAGTGTATCTTCCAGCTGTGTAATGTACACAGGCTGGGCAATTACTTATCTCTCGGTGACTTTATGACAGCGCGTGCTCCTTTTCCCTGAGGCAACCAAGCTGCCATGTCCTCTTGAGCTTATGCAGTGCTGTTCCCTTGCTTGTGCAGAATACAGCATTTTCTCTTCTCATTCCATAAAGCTTTTATAATGTCATCCCCTGAGCAGGGGCTCATCACGGTGTCTGGGATGTCAAGCTCACACAGGCCTGTAATTTCCGAGGTGGGTGAGTACTTGCCAGTCAGAGAAAGAGAGAGAATGTAAGATAGCAGGTCAGCAGGGGGCCAAAGTGTACCTGAATCAAGAGCGTATGCTGGAGCTAAGGAAAAGAGGAATACTATCCAACCAGCATGAAGGAATGGTGGTTTTTCTTGGTACGGACCTCTGAAATAGGCACAGGAATGAAGCGCTGAGATGAGCAAAACTTCCTCTTGTCTTTCACGTCATCGTTATCTGGTCTTCTTTGACTTACTGATAGAAAGTGTCAAAAAGCCTCTTGAGATTGAAATTTACAACACAGGTCTTCTCCACTTCTTCCATTGCCTGGAAATCCACATAGACTTTAAAGCAAGTCCCAGGTAAGTCATTGTTATAAGAGGATGGAAAGCATTGCTTGAAGCGGGTTACCAGAAGTGCCTTTTCTGACTTAAAGGATGATTAACTCTTACACGTGGGATCGTAATGGAATTTATTTTTCTGAGGCAATTTCAGTCAGATTAACGTGCTCTATAACTCATGCAAATCGTGGAAATGTCTCTCTGAGGAAATGAGGAGTTTCAAAATTGAAGTCTAAAACTAAATTCCAAACTTGTGTTTGAAAATGGTATATATTCATTACATGGAAGTTCATGTCACTGACATTAGCCAGGTAGGAGAATTCGGAAACTTACTAATTGAACCTAGTAAATGACAAACTGCAGAAAAATCAACTCTTTTTTTAGTAGATTTTTAGAGTAAGATATTTTACTTTGTGCTTGTCTTGGAGTACAAGCCCCCCTGTTGTTAATTACCATTCCTCAGGTGACCTACAGGAATTACTAAACTACAGTGACATAAAATCACTTGACCCAAAAACAATTGAATGTGAGGTTACTGTGAGTGCTAAGGTCGATTCCTGATTACTTGGATATTGTTGTACTATTTCCTTGATATCTTGGGGAAAGGGACATGGAGGAGGAAGTGGTAATGAAGAGATGAAGGAGGGCAAGATGCCTCTTGACCCTGTGAAGGGTGTTGTTTTTGGAAGAAGGTAGAGTACAGTTGCGCAGGGTGCATCATCCTCTGTGCAGGATGATGAGGGGTTCCTCACTGCACTACTCTGGTCCCTCCATCGGAGCAGCAAGAAAAAGTGATGTTTGAAAAAAATGGAGAAGTAGTATGGAAGTCGAAGAAATTGAGGCTCCAAAAGTTTCTTCAGACAAATGTCAATTGTTAGGCCTGTAACAATACACTAGGGAATAACCTCTGAAATAAGGATGGTGGTTGTGTGTGCTTTTCCTTACATTTTTTTCCTTAAGTTTTCTTACTGTGTGATAAAGATTTATCTTGATTCCATTAATCTGGTATTTTATCTCAAAAAGCCCGTGACATCCTAGGTATAAAATCATTTAATTCAGTGTTGATTGTGAGAACATATGTAGCAAAGCTCACAGTCATTCATCTTTTTCTCCTGGCTACTGAATAGATAGGGTGTATCCCTTTATTCTGTTTCCATATTTAATCAAAGTTGTGCAGTTGTATGTCCTGTAAAGGGAATTCAACAAGTCCACTAAATTAGGAGTGTATTTATTTAAACTTTCTAATGCATTGGACAATAATAAATTTCAGTTCTGGTGTCAGCAGAATTTGTGGGGGGAGGAGGGTGTTGATTTATGTGTTCTCCTCTCAGACCATGTCCCTGTTTGCATGGGTACTCTGTGATCTGTACTGACACCCTCTTCTGGGTAACTGTTTCAATAATTTGGTTAATGCTTAGTCCTATGAACAACTTACAAATTAAAAGCTTGTTTTATAAAACTTAGAATACTTTTAAATATGTAGCTTCTTCTTACCATGGGTATGGCTACTGTTTTCCAGAAGGAAGCAAATATTTGCTAACTTGGCAATAGTGTAGCCTTTTGGGGGAGTTAGAAGAAATTTCACTATGTTTTCCAAGGTTTTAAAAATTAACTCTCCTTAAGAATAAAACCAAAGAGCTACTGCTAAATAATTGCAACAGTGCAAGGAGTACACAGGATATGCATACATAATGATCTGACATCGCCAGTAGAGATTGCAGTTATGCACCCTTTATTTGATGGCCATTTGCAGTAGAGATAATTTAAGGGCCTACTACCAGTAGATACATCGTTTGAGAGATGCTTGCTTTAGACTAAGAGTTTAGGTAGCGCTCAGGGGAATTACTTGTGTTTCTTATGAACTTTTAGTTCTGAAGAACACTTGAAATACCAGCCCTTCATCAGATAGATAGTGACATTACAATCAATCTTAATTTCAATAACGATGGAGAAGCCAATCCTCGCTGCCAGCCTATTGTGTTCAGAACCAGTACGCTCCCTTCAGCTGCGTGCAGCCCTACCTTTGTTCAAGAAGAAAGTGAAAAGTCTAAGTGGCCTCTGTAAGACAAGGACAAAGGTCAGGTCTACCAAAGCTAAGTTACTGCAATCTCCCTGTAGGGTTCCTGGATGCTCCTGTTACTCACCATGTGGCTCTTCAGCTTGTCCCCCTGTTCAGAGCATTGGTCTTTGTGTCCTAGGCAACCCCAAAGGAGAGCGCTGTGGGAAGACTTGTTTGGAAGAGCGTGATAATCAGTGGCTGGGTGTCAGCTTATCAAGGCAGCCAAAAGAAAATGGATCTATTGTTGTATGTATTAACCTCTGGAGCTGCGTGTCTGTTTGTCAGACTGCCTTCACCTTTCTTACACTTCTGCGTCAAACGTCATGTTTGTTTTTTATCCACAGGCTTGTGGACATAGATGGAAAAATGTCTTTTACACGAAAAATGAGCACAAGCTCCCGTATGGTATATGTTTTGCTGTCTCTTCTGATTTTCGAACTGAGCTGAGCAGATCAATACGCCCGTGCTATATAGGTAAGGGGAGTGCTTGGGTCCTTTGTAGGGAAGGCTGAGCTACATAATTGCATGGTGTGGAGTTTGTCAAGAGCCTGTGTTGCTCTGAGCAGGCTTTCTGCAGCCAAAGGTATGAAGATTGAGTGCAGATGGTGCGAGCCCAATTTATGATGTAGATTTGTTAACAAGAAGTTTATCACTTCAAGGAAAAGCTGTTCTCAACAGGCAAAAAAATTGTTTAAAGAGGGCATAAGAATACTTACTGGATCACTGAAAGATGTGTGCTTCTCAAAAATAGGCCAGCAGGGGACATCCTTCCTTCCTTTACTCTCTCATTTGCTTCCTCTGCTCAGGAGAGTGCCTCACAGCAGAGCAGCAGTGATACCTGCAAGTGATTTTTGCTGTCAGCTCCTTATCCTTTGATACAAAGCTGCTGTGGTTCCTCGTCACAGCATGTGTCCCTCTTCCTTACTTGCCTCCTGCCAAAGCCACCGCTGTGATGCGAGACCTTCAGTGGTCCTTCGTCAGAGGAAGTTTGAAGCTATCAAATAAGCCTTCCCTTCTATACCTCCCTCCCATCCAGGAGAACGATCTCCTGACCCTGTCCCTTGCCAGTGCAAGGAAGAGCTGGCAATCTGGCCGTTCTGTGCAGACCGACAGAGTAACGCCATCAAACTGTCCCACTGCTGGCTTCAGAGACTGTTACAAGCATTGGTGAAATTATGCTTTGATCTTCAGTGACTTTTTAAGTGACCAAATCTATGGATGAGGTGAAGGAAACCCTGATGGGAGGCAGGTAGCAAAGAAAAGCAGGAAAACAGGGCTGGGAGAATTGGATGTAAAAACAACTGCTAAGGATGACAGATAAAATATGTCTAAGACAGCCGTAACACAAGCCCTTCAGAGCACTGGTGGAGCATCAGGGCAACTCCTATCAAGATACAAAAGCCTGTTGGCCAGATTACGCATGAATTATACAGAGTTATAGAGAAGAGTTAAGTTTATCTAGCTGTGCTGTTTCATTCATGGAGCAATTGAAAAGTACAGCTTTTAAAGTCACAAGATTTCAAAGGAAGCTGTGATCAAGTGATACACAGTGCTTTGAGTTTGTTACAATACTGTATTGAAGCTAAAAGCTATACACTGGAAACCAGAGGTTTTAGTTCTATTACAGAACTGAAAACCAATGGGTTTTGTTTTTTTTAAATTTGTCTCAACTTCTGTTAAAGACCGGGTAACAAATTCTGAAACTACATACTTCTGATCCTTTTTAATATTTCTTGCTTATTCCTAGATCATGTGCGAAAGTTTGGAGAAAACTATGGGTCATGCCAGGCTGGAATGTCTAGTTTTTACATTGAGGTGTGTATTAAAGATACCAAACCTCTCTCTCTCTCTGTATATACACTTACATGTACACATACATATGTATACATACATATGTAAATGCAAACATTAACACTGTCTTTCTTTTTACAGGAGGGACAAATCATACTTTTCCCGTTATTTTTAGTGGAGTCTTGATAAGACTTGCATAATAATTCACAACTAATACTTTTATTTTTTTATTCCCAAAAACACTTTTACACTTGACTAAATGCAAAATTACTTGCATCTGGGAAAAGAGCGTGGATATAACAGAGTATGAGTAATCTGTCTGATGTAACATTAATACTGATAACACCTTCTTGCTTTACAGAGTAATATTGATACCTATTTATGTATTATTTAATCTCCATTTCACCCTAAGGTTATGATTTCCAAAAAACTCTTTTGAGAAGAGCATATTGTGTTTGTTACTCTGTTTTAAGTTGTTCATAGCTCAAAGTTTTTAATAAACATATTTTTAGAAAGTCTGAAAAATGTTGTCTGTGATCTAGTGGCAATCCCCCGGCACTGAGCCAGGTGTATCTCCAGTAGCATTTCATTGAGTTCACAGGAGATCTAAAGAAAAGCATTTGACTTGTTTTGCTTCTCTTCATGAATATTTAAATATGAATAACATGGCTTTTTTTTGTTTTTCTTTTAGGACTTAATTATAATGGGAGCCCCTGGATCATTTTATTGGACCGGTTCTGTTTTTGTATACAATACAACTGCAAATACAATCGCTGCTTATGCGGATTCAAATAACCAAGTGAAATTCGGCAGTTATCTAGGTACTTTAAAATATTTAATACTTTACAAAAAAAAATCAAAGAATTAGCTAAATAGCTGATCTTGAAGTGAGTGCAGAGTGTTGATCAGTGCTTCTTTACTAATCCCAGAAGCAACACTTCTAAATATGTGTTCTGAGTTTTGTTAAATATTGTTTAATTATAAGGTTTCCTCTCCGTTCTTTTTATGTGGAAGCTTCTCAAACATTGGATTTCTGATTTTATCATTGCTTCACTGAGTTTCTATCATTTCTTGATTTAGAAGGTAGGGGTATGCTTCTGGTTAGCAATGGTTTGCGTTTCACTGTTAAGTCTGAAATGCTGCCAAGGGCTTTCATAGCAAAAGACTTCACTAAAATATTTCACATATAACAGAAATATGAAAAGTTGGTTACTGTGAAATCTGGAAGGAAACAAGTCTTAATTGCATTGTCAATAAGGGGAAGTATGCTATGATCTTAAGAGACAGCCTTAACTCCAATGGAGGCTTTTTTTTTTTCTTTCTTTTATTCCAACCCTATCTTGGTCTGCAGAGGCAAACCTTATCTACAAATGTCTGCAAAGAAAGCCATGAAGCTCCTGCCTTTGTAACTATATCCAAATATTTAGCTGGATTTAGTGCTAGAATTTGTAGGGGTTTATGCCAGAAACATCAGCAGCTTCAGTTTTCTCACTACACACTAAGAAAAGCTCATCTGTCCTTCCTGAACTCTTGAGCAAGAATATTTTTGCCTGTGACCATTGGTTTTTGCATTTTCCCATTTACAGATCGGGTTCACATGGATAAACATTTCCTGTTTCTGATTTCAGTCTTTTGACAGTAGGAAGCAGGCATAGGTTATGAAATAGCTGTTATGAAATATGAAGTGGCTAACGCTTCAGAGATGGTGCTGAGCCTTGCAAGGGCTGCAGTTGAGCTCTGTGGGGAAAGTCGAGAGCAAACGAGATGCTGGGTGGTAAAAGGTGATCAGATACCCAGAGCACTATGGTTAATTGGTAATGTTTCTAACCTTTCATAGGACCTAAAAAAAACTTCATTAAATGCTTGCTCCAGATTTCCAGTAGCACAAAAGAATATCGTACTTGTCTGGGGAAAAACCTCATTCCAGATTTCTGCTCCTACAAAAGTGAGAATTTCTGTAATGAGTGAGTGAAGTCACTGGTAGCCAAAGGCCAAATAACAGGCAGACAGGGGAAAGCTTGCAGAAGGACTGTGCTGGGGAGGCTGCAGGGAAAGCCTTCCCGCACAAGTGGTCTCTCTCTTAGTTCCCTTGGCTGTCCAGGTCCTGAGATCAGCTGGCGTTTGCTTCACAAACGCTTCTCCAGTGACCTGGTGGAGCCATAACAGCCAGCACGCTGCCTTGGCAGAGTCGTGAGTCCTCTAAACTTGCGCTTTCTCCAGGGAGGTGAAGAAAGGGACCACTGGCTGCTGTGTCTCTACAGTAGCAGCTGTGATAAACCTTCAATTTTGCATTGTTCCATGCCACTTAAACCTGCACTTTGTTCCCTTATGATAATACATAATGCAGTTGAAAGAAAGTAAAACCTCCCTCAGCTTCTGTTCTGTCCCATCTTTGGCATTGTTTAAGGCCAAAACCTATTTAGGGTTGATTTTGTTACCAAGACTTTTTTTTGAAGACTGACTTTGCCTCCCCTTTAAATAATGAATAAAAATATCCTTACCAAGTGGTGGAAATATATTGTGACCGGTATATTCGACATTATTATCTACTTAGACTATCCTTCTGGCAGGGACTGACCTCTTTATTTATATTTTTCATTAAACTGTCAAAGAGTAATAATTAACAAATAAGAGTTTGCAGGAAGAGTGTGCAAAAGTATCATTGCATTGTCCAAGAGTTGGAAGAAACAAAGCTGTTTAAGTACCAGACAATTAAAGGAAAGAAGTTAGAAAGAGAAGCTGGTAATACATAATGTATGGTAATATTTCCTTGATTACTTCAGAGTATCTTGAAGATTAATAACTGACTTCTTTTAAAGGAAATAGATAAGTAAATCAGTCTTTCAAATCAGCTGGGCCTGATGAAAGGGTAACTGTAGGCACTTTACAAACTGCCTTAAAGAAATCACAAAGTAATAGTTTGTTTTAGGAATCTGAGAATGGCAAATGACATATCAGAAAGCTGAAAGTCTGTAGTAATGGTAAAGAGGAGAGAATTCTGAGACTGGAAATAAAGTTTCATTTGACTGTGCCTTTAAATGTAAAGGGTTGATTATGTAATACCCCCCCACCCCAGCCCTCCCTTAAAGCTTTCAATACCACAGTAAACACGAGGGCTGTCTGATTGCTATACTTCTTTTCAGTGTGTTTGGCTTTGGGGGATTTTTTTGATGGGTTTTAAAAACTAGAAGGACCAAGTTAATTAGAATTACTAATGTTTATGAAATAACTAGAAAATAAAGGTCAGATGAGGTAAATTAAGGTTCATCCACTTAAGCTTAATTTTTTGTTGAATAAGTAAAAACTAGGTGTTGACCTGTTGGTCTTTAAATGATAAATTGCCTTGTGCACCTCTTTTAGCTTAAAATCTGAAAAGAAAAAGCTGGCTTAATGAGAACTTGAATTGTAGACAGTTATCTTCACAGATGAAAGATTTAAGACTCATTCTCATCTGATCCAAGATGATTTTTCCATTTTCTCTGTATGCTGTGAAAATCAACAGTCGTTCAGTAAATGCAAGAGTAGCAGAAGATGTTAACTGTCTTCCCTGTTTCAACTTCACCATAATGTGTTTTGGAAAGAGTAAGGATGACTTGCGTAGCTACAGATTAAGGTGTTAGCCTTTGGTTTGCAGTTCCCTGGCTGGATGTCAGCACCAAAATATGGTCCTGTTTGTTAAGAGATGTCTCCACATACAGAAATACTTTGTTACGTAGATTCATTTACAAGAGCTGATGCAAGGCGTTCTTATTTCATAATCAAGCTTTTGCTGGAGTTTGTTCCTGACATTTCCATCTGTGTATATCCACAATGCTCCATGTGTCTGTGTATGTTTATGTACACATGTATATAAGTAGCTCTACATGTCATTTTTCTGCAGTCCAGTTACACTGGGCTCACTGAACAATTGTAGAATACGCATTAGCAGAAGGTGTTTGCAATTTATTTTATCGGCTGTTAAAGTATGGCAGATAACTGAGATCCAGGGAAGAAATGAGTGTTTCTGACACTTGTTTCTGCTTGTTGGAACTTAATATTTGCATTGACCTTTTGCTTATATTTCAAAGATTTTCTTTTCTGTTTTCATTGCTAACTTGCATGAGGTCTGAATGTCAGACTCACAATAATTTATGGTGTTGACAGCTTTTATACGTCATGTTCCTTTTTTTTTTTTCTTTATATAACATTTCTAGTATTGAATAATGCCTTTCTAATTTACAGGATACTCTGTTGGAGCTGGACATTTTCTGACCTCAACCAGTGTAGAAGTAGTTGGAGGGGCACCCCAACAGGAGCAGACTGGTAAAGTAAGAGATTGTCTATACTATTGGTTTGAAGAATATATCCCCATATACCCACCCATGATTTTGCAGTTTAGATTAACGTATTAAAGACAAATATCAGATACGTATGATTTCTTATGGGGAGAAAAGTCAAAGAAGGAATGAGGGGAGATAGTCTAGGTAATACTGGTCTGAGCTATGATGTTAAAGAAAGATACAGGTAGGAAATAGTAAACAGCTGTACCTTGTGATATTGTGTGTTGCTTTACTGATTCTCTCACACAATGTAGAGAGAGCACAGGAAAGTATCTCAGGTTACTGTTTGCTGAACTCCACTTATATTTTCTTTTCATTTTAGGCATACATTTTTAGCATTGAGAAGCAACTAAATATTCTATTTGAACTACGGGGTAAAAAGGTAAATTTTTCATACTGCTTTTCAGCATCTTAAAACTTCTAGCATGTCTTGATCAAAATTCAAAGATAATGTGATTTCTTGTTTGCACACAGCTTGGTTCTTACTTTGGAGCTGCAGTTTGTGCTGTGGACCTGAATTCAGATGGCCTCTCAGACTTGCTTGTTGGTGCTCCAATGCTAAGTACCATCAGAGAAGAAGGAAGAGTTTATGTCTATATCAATTCAGGTTCTGTAAGTATTTTCCCTAAAAACACATGGTAACGCAGTCATTCTGGTGTAACAAGCTGAGAAGGAAGAGATTTCCTCCCTCTTTATCATATATTATTTCAGGATATAGGAAAAACAGCTGTAGAACTGCGATGACAGTCCCAGCAGGACTGTGCAGGACAACTGCATGGGCTAGCTGTATAAACCAAGGCATTGTCACTCAGGCTATTGTTAGAACTGAGGACAGGCTGATTTTGTTTCACAGGAACTAGAGGTGTTGCCAGCCTGCCTCTACAGCCTCTTTGCGAGCTCTCCTCCATTACCCTGCTTGCCACTCAACTGGCCTGTGAAGAGCAACTTACACAGCACTTCAGAAACAAACAAGGAATGAAAAATTTATGTTCAGTTAGTGGTAGAAGTCAGGAAAGAGACTGGTAGTCCACAGTATGGCGAGTAAAGTAACTAGACGGATCGGATGTTAGAATTAGCTTCCTTTTATTCTTTTTAAGGATCAGAAATGAAAGTATAATGGCTATTTTTTGAGAGATTTTGAATTTGTCTGGCTTTGTAAATTTTATCTTTGCATCTTATTTCCCTTCCTCCCTCTCCACGCTAATACATATTTATTTTTTTATACTTGCAATTAACATTCTCTTAAAGTGCTTTGCTCACAGAGAACTGAGTCACTCTGGGATGCCTACCTACCTACCTAAGGCACGCACAGTCCCTCTGAAGCAGCTGCTGTTTACTGTTTGGCGAACACAGTTTTTGCAGAGCAGTATGCCCTTGTTTTCTGATACAAGCTTGCTGCTGTGTACAGGTGTTTGCTACGGGAACACGTTGCTGTTCTCTTTCTTAAAGAACAACTTTCTTATTCTTTATTATTCTTATATTTAATAGGGTTAAATATCTTTTATAATGCTGCACCAAGGAGTTCAGTAGGATTATAATATTGGTGTACAAGGCAGTTTTAATGTTTCTCAAGGCACTCTGTTAATGTGCCATTGACTCTGTTTTCCTTCAGGAAGCAAAGATGGTAGAACTGAATATAGAGCTCAGCGGGAGTGACTCGTATGCAGCCAGGTTTGGAGAGTCCATAGCCAATCTAGGAGACATTGATAATGATGGTTTTGAAGGTAAGTATATAAAGAAAACCCATTGGGTTTAATTCTCTCTGAGCAGTGAACTGTCACGATAAATGGGAGGATTATGGAAGTCTGAAAAGACTTTAAATTAGTGACCTGGCCTTTTCTTTTCTAGGCCACTGATGTGAAGTACAGCAGTTTCAGAGTCATTGATGTGTAATACCAAAAGATTAGGTTCTGTTGCTTTATTAAAGAGTGTGAGCATAAGCATGATAACATAGTCTGTAATTTTGGGTAATTGCCTAGCATGGGCTCCCAGTGGGGATCAGACGGAGAACACGGGGAAGGACTATGATGGCCATGCCCCAGTAGTGAATTCAAAATGTTGAAGGGACTCTGAGGGAGCTTTTTCTCCCTGTTGTCTATACGGGAGGATCTATTTCAGGCACATAAAGTTAGATGCCTAAGCAGAAACTGAGAATATCCTCCCTTCCTTACCCACCACCCAGGCTGAAACACCCTCTCTAAATATGATGAGATATGGGCTGAAATTTCCATTTATGTTGTTCAGGTGAAGCCTGCTCAGAGGGTGGAGAGATTCAGTCTCCAGACTTGTGTCTAACTTCTGCAATAAGCATAAAAATTAATAGACATTGAAAAGAGATTGCCATGTGAAAGTTGTAGATAAAAGGTATTTTAGTTACAGAAAACAGACGAAAGGATATAAGATGTGTTAAAACATCTAGAATGACTCTCCTAGCCGCCTACTTCCCTTCTGCTTCCAGTCGGGCTGCCGAAAATATATTTGCTGTAGAAAGCCCCATGATCTACTGCACTCAGCTTCTTTCCTCACAAGACCATTCGCTAGCTGTTCAGGTAGCCTCAGAAACACAGCCAACTGGGAGGCCTCCAGCTAGACTGAAGAGAAACAGAGGGGACCTTCAGTAGCTTCACTCATCTTGTCGTGGTTTCAAACAAATGGGAACGGCCAGTATTCCTTCCTGAAAAACTGGCATGTGCTTCCCTCTAGCAGAAGGGCAGGCACAATAGGCCGTGTAGGGACAGGATAAAAATACAACAGGCATTTCCTACTGTTCAAAAATTCATAAACAGTTTCATTTTTTTCATTGAAACTTGGACTGTATGCAGGAAGCTAACATACTTTGTGCAAAAACTGACAGTTTTTTTCTGGGCTGTATCTTTACCAGGTCAACATTGTCCTTCACACTTCTGAATTACCCTTTTTATTTGCAGATACTGTCCAGGGTTCTCCCTTCACTCTTCCTTCTGTCTTGTGTTCTTGGTCCTGTTCTGTAACCTGCAAAGCTTGGAATAGTCATTCTCTTATCTGGTCTCTTTTTATTTAAAGTAGTCTTCCCCCACATGCACCTTTGGTACCTGTTCCTCAAACTCTTGTTAAACCCATATCATTCTGTGATTCTCTAAGTTTAGTTTCTCCCGTTTTGTGTTACCTTCACGTTCCTATACACAGCTTTCAGGTTTTGCCCTAAAATGTGTTCAAACTGCAAAGGAAAACTGTATTTAAATGTAGGGCTATGGAACAGAGAAGTAAAATCAAATTAATAGCTGCCTAGAAAAGTAGATATACGACACGGAGTATAATGTGAAATGAGAATCCTAGAACTGCAGGGAGAAGTGGAGCAAACAAGTGGATTAGCTTTTGAAGGGAGCAAAAGCATTGAAAAGAAAAAGTGTAGACAATATTGAGAGTGACAGTAGGAAAAGCAATTTTGCAAGAAAAACAGCTGGAAGCAAAATACAAAGAGAAATTGGGTGTTAGAAACCATTTGTCTGTAGTAAGTAATAAAGAAGCACAGCAGAGCCAACTTCTTCAGTGATCTAAACCATCAGTATTAACCCTGTGAAGATAATGGTATGCGTGTTGGTGTAGAACGTGACTTCAGAATGTGACCTCAGAATCTGATGTGTAATTTTAATTAGCAGAACTTGGCTGTCCTATTTTCATCTCACCAGTAGAGAGACATAACGTATTTCGTGTCTCAGTCACCGAAGTATGGATTCAATTAGAGAATTGTTGAGTAACACCAAATTGTCAGAGCTTTGCTTTTCTTGTGATTTTGGTTTGGTTCAGCGTATGGCATTTCCAATGTGCAGATAGTTCAGTTTTGCTTATTATGGATGAAAGCTCACAATCATTAATTTATATTAGGGGATTTCAGGATGATGTAATTCATCTCCTGCTCTCCCCCTTCACTTTTTTGTTAACAACCTCTGGCTGTTTGAACCATGGGGCTTTTTGGGGCTTTTTGGTAAAGGCTGTTGAGTGTGGGTAGGTTGGTTGTTTATGTGTCACCACCCCTCTTTGTACAAAACAGCTACCTTCATTTCCTTGTTAAATGCCTGTTCAAGCCTATTATCAGCTGTTAAGGACGTTTCATATAAAAATAAATGGTTCATTTCTGGCAGAATCCTTCGTGTGTTTCAGTGATTTTCATCCATGTGGGAATAGCAGAGTGCAGAGTTCAGTAAAATCATCTTAATTCCTTGAATACAAGGATTTTTAATTTTCTTTTTTTTAAACCATGATCATTTGGCTATAATAACCTCTTAGCCTCTTAAGAGTCACATTCAGTATTGGTAGGAATAGACTTTGTCTTGTACAAAATGGCTGTATTTGGCCCAGAAACATAGTACTTACGGCAGGCAGATTACTGAGCTGGTCCCTATTGTTTCTGTTTGCATTATATCTATCTTCAACACTTCTTTTGAATTCAGTCAAATAAATTTGGTCTGGCATTGCATGCATCATGATTTGGATTTCTTTAACTCTTCATTGCTCATGTTTCCTAATCAACTGATTATTGTTAAATTGTTTTTCCACAGATGTAGCAATTGGGGCTCCACAAGAAGATAATCTAAAAGGGGTTATTTATATATACAATGGCAGGGAAGATGGAATAACACCTTCATTTTCACAGGTATGCTTTTTCAATGAAAAATAACCAATTCAGAAAAATCTTAAGTTTAAATTTGAGAGTGTTTTCTCTTCATTTAACATTCAGACCGTCTGAGGTACTGTGAAAGACTTCAGGAGTTTTCTACATAGTTTATGATTTCCAGTCATAATATAACCTATAACAGAAAAATAAATTGTTTTGGAGGACTCAGACAAGGTTTATGGAGTATAACATTTGCAATAATTGAGGAATATTGCTTTCAGAGGTAAAGATCTAACTGCCTTCAGCAGCAGGATGGTTGTGCTAATATCTTCCATTGAATATTGCAAATCAAAGATAAGCTTTCCAAGAATAATTTTCTCTTCTATTTTTTTCCTCCTCAGAGAATACAAGGACATCAAATCAGTAATTCTTTGAGTATGTTTGGACAGTCCATAGCGAGTGGCATTGATGCAGATAACAATGGTTATCAAGGTGAGTTAAACAATTTTGTTTATTTTTCATTTTTAAAAGAATAGAGATCCACAAGGAACAACCCTACCGTGCTACTTGTTACTTTTAACAGAAGCAAAATCTTTTATTAAGATGACATATCACATCTTGCATTTTGTGAGAAGAGAAAAAGAAATAAAATAGGAGGTAAAGCTGAGGCCAAGCAGTCAGTTTTCATGGTCATCTGATTATTATTTAAGGACTGAGAATGATTTAATAGTAAGATCATAGTGCACAAGAGGAAGAAAAAATGTAGGTTTTATATTTAATGGCAGCCATCTCATCTGCAGGTGTCACTGTGAGTTAGTTTGGGCAGTGGAAGCGAGTTTGTTGTCCAGAGTAGTGTGCTAACCTAAAACTCTTACTGGTCTTCACATAGTCTGGATTTTGGCAGGAGTTACTGAGCTCTGTGACTCTCAGTCTGTGAGAACGATACATTAACCTGAGTCAGGACTCACAGCATTGGATTAAGACTGTTGTGGAATTCTTGTAGGCATGACACAGAGGTGCTAATTTCATGTGAAACAACTTAGCTGGTTCCAAGTATATACTCGTTGTTCTATACGTATTGCCAAAGTATTTTGACATTGTGCAGATAGGCGTTAGGTCAGGTATTGCCTGTCCTGCCCCAGAGAGCATAAAATTACCATGAACTGCATGTTCTATACTGTGGCTGTGGCAACAGAGAAGTTATCCAGGTTAATTTGTAATGCTGGGCTAAGAGGTAGTGTACAAGTAGTCTGCTGTCAGGTCGCCTCTTTACTGATTTGGGAGTCACATCCTCAGACCCTTCTATCATTTAGACTCATCTGATAATTAACTTTTGCTACCTCATTTGAGAGGTATATATACTGTGTGTATTTCTTTCCTTATTACATGAATAGCTTTCAGTTATTTTGGAATAAACTAAATCATTTTTTTCTATCTATCTCTAGGTATAATTTCATACATATATGTATATTTATATGTATAACTGAATTGTTTACGTATGTGTGTGTCTGTATAGCAATAATTAATATTTGGATTAAAAAGGAGGCAAGTACCTCCTATTTAGCTGAATCGTCCTTCAGTATCAGCCACTGAAATGTGGAATAGAAATCAAATCATCATATTACCCATATCTGCAAGTCCAGCAAATTAGCACACAGCATTAATAATGGACAGTGGACAAGTATTTGAGGAATCATCTTCTAGATGAAGAATGCCTTTGAACATTAGCATGTGCCTTCTAATAAAGGGCAAATGGTGTTTTAATACTGATCAAAAGGTGAATATGCTACAAAATGCTTGTACCTGAGAAGTAATTCCTGTGGACAAATTATGCTTATTGATCTATTTTTTTGTACAGATGTAGCAGTTGGTGCATTTCTCTCCGATTCTGCTGTGGTGCTGAGGTGAGATTGCTACATTTCGCTGCTTTAAAAGACCAGGGAATTTAGCTGTATTTTTTAATGCAATTTAATAAAACTCAGTAGTATATTTTAATCTCATGATGTTTTTCTTAGTGTCGTGAACTTCAGGCATTAGGCTCTAGAATGCTCTACAACTGAAACATTTAAGTAAACACCTTGAAGAAACAGAAAGTACCATTCTGAAACTGCTTGAAGCAACAAATAATGTGCATGCAGCTATTTGGATTCTGAAAAATGCAGATACCTTAAAAAATGATAATTATAAAGTATAAAAATAGATTCTGTTAGAGATTTGTAGCTTCTGCAGTGCTTCTATAAGCTACTTCTGAAGTGTTTTGTGAATATTAACTCTTTTCTATTCTTAGAACAAAACCAGTGATAATTGTTGAAGCTTCTTTAAAACATCCTAATTCAATAAATCGAACTAATTTAAACTGCATGGAAAATGACCAGCCTGCCATCTGTATGGATTTGAAGATATGCTTTACCTATACAGGACGAGAGGTACCTGGTTATATTGGTAAGTTACTTGGAAAAAATTCCAGTATCTGTATTTATTTTAAATGCACTTATTTACAGAATAATGCTACTGGTATTTATTAGACCATTAATCTGAGTTCACTATGAAATGGAAAATTAAAAACATGGATACCTTTTTTAGCTCATAATTACCCTGTAAGATTGAGCCATTACACTTTTATTCAGTTTAGAGTAACAGGACATCCCTACTAGGACTAGCAGAGTTACATTGCCTAGAAGAGGTAGTGATGGTAAAAAGGTGAGATGTTGCGAGGAAGAAGGTAGAATTCCAAGGTCTCTATTGCATCAACAATGTAATCTGAAGTTTTGATGGCATCTGGTTTAGACAACCAAAGACTAATTTTTAGCTAGCCAGCTGGGTTGTGACGCTCGAGAGTTCAGCTGGAGCTGCGCGCAACCACTTCGTAATATTTTCACGTGGGTTTTGCAGCAGTACCATCATAGATAGGCTAATTCTGATACCTAAATTAACTTACCTAACAGTATTGTGATTAGATTCATGCTCATGCATTTGCACTATATTTTAATTATGCCATTTCGGATGGTCCCTTTCCATGGCATCACAGTAACTAGGTCCATCATTTGGCTAGGTTTTTGAATGAGATAGTATGCCATTAGGGTTCGCAAAGAAACTGACTGCAGTTATTAGAATCAAATAGATTATTCAGCGTGGTATTCAGATGTCCTCTAAAAGCAGTCCTCCCAGACAGGGACCAAACCATACAGGATTGCTGTAGGATGCAGTCTTCCGCTTAGCAGTAGAGAGAAGATGTTCCCTTCATAAAACGGCTTGAGCACCTGATCGTACCATTAGGGAACATTATGTGAAAGAGAGGGTGTCCCATCAAAGTTACTGAAAAATATATCTTGCATTAGATTGTCTATAATGCATATTTTGCTTTTGGCAAAAACTGGTATTACTTGAAGCGGTATTTATTGGAGGCAATATTCATGGTGAACTTATTTAAAATAATTTGCTGTCTAAATTTGACTGTATTGCCTGGGTGCTTTTAACCTTCTTGTCATGTGCTCCTTGGAAACTGCAATCAGCCCTGGAAATACATGGATATAAAATTATATTCTCATACAGAAGATTCAAGCAATTTACAGTATCCTTTAGGGACACATTACAGAGAACACATCAAATGATGAACAGTAAAGTTTCAAGTTCAGATCTTTTGAAATTCATATTTGTTTTAAAAGATGATCAGTCAGACTGGATTACCCTTGCTGGATTTGGGCATAAGACTTTTCGCATTAAATAGAAAAGACTAGAGGAAATTCTAGATATCCTAACTCAGCTTTTGGCAGAGATTAATAAGTAATAGATCAGTAAAGCTCTGAAACTTATTTGCAATCTGTTATCATAGCAATTCATGCTGACTTAAATAGAAAAAATTGTGAAGTTAAACGATATTTCTCAGTGTTTGTTGACTTACCGGCTTGTTGAAATTTAATGTCAGCCCTGTAAGTAACTGAAGCAGGTTTTCTTAAATAGATTCTGGTAGAAAACTATAGATATAACTTGACAAAACTATCCCTGGTGTGAAAATATGTATCAGGGATCAGTCGTGATGCAATCAATTCTCAGATGGCTAGAAGTTTTCGTTAGGTGTGGATTTATGTCAGACAATTCTTAAACAGAGCATTTCAAAATGGATATTACGGAACTTACTTAAGGAAGTGAGTCAGAAGATGTAATTTCTGTCATAAATTTATGGAAATCATAACACTTGAAGGTTTTTATAACTTTTATTTTCCCTGGGTTTTATTTTCCAGTTCTGCTTTATAATCTGAGTGTTGATGTGAACAGAAAAGTGGATACACAAGCAAGATTTTATTTTTCCTCCAATGGAACATCTGATACAATCTCAGGAAATATAAAGATTTACAGCAAGAACACTGCCTGCAAAGACCATCCAGCATTTATGAGGGTAATGTACTTTTCAATATGTATTGCCATGTATAGCCTTAGTTCTCCTTTGAAAAGCACAGCTACTGCCGAAGAACCTATTTTGTTTACCATTGCACCACATAATTTTGGAAGTAAAATATTTGTGTTCGTAACTTCCACAGTTAATATATTTTAATTCTGATGCTTTCTCAGCTTTCTGTGGGGAAGTCAGTGGGTCTGCCACCTCTTATGTCAGTGAGAATGTGCATAATGATAATAATCACAGTGATGAAGTAGGTCATGAGCATTCCTGACATTTTTTCACCCTTTTTTTGTGGACGACATGGTTTGCATGGCCTCACCTCTCAAGCCTGTCCATGTCCCTTTCCTCCGGAGTGTTGACCCCACCACACGGCTTGGTATTGTCAGCAAACTTGTATCCCCCTGTCCATCTTGCCAACAAAGATGTTAAATAGCACTGGTCTCAGTACTGGCCCCTGAGGAACACCACTCATCACTGGCCTCCACTTGGACATGAAGCCGTTGACCACAATTCTTTGAGGGCAACCATCCAGGCACTTCCTTATCCACTGTGTTATCCATCAAATCCATGTCTCTCCAATTTAGAGGCAAGGATGTCATGCAGGACAGTGTCAAATGCTTTCCAGAAGTCCAGGTAGATGATGTCTGTTGCTCTTACATTATCCACCAACACTGTAATGCCATTGTAAAAGGGCGCCAAATTTGTCTGGCATGATTTGCCTTTAGTGAAGCCATGTTGGCTGTCACTAATCATCTCCTTATTTTCCATGTGCCTCAGCGTAGGTTCAAGGAGGATCTGCTCCATAATCTTGCCAAGCACGGAGGTGAAACTGATTGGCCTGTAGTTCCCAGGACTTTTTTTCCCTTTTTAAAAATGGGGGTTATGTTTCCCTTTTCCAGTCAGTGAGAACTTCACTGGACTGCCCTGACTTCTCAAATATGACGAATAATGACTTTGCAGCTTCATGCACTGGTTCCTCGACTTACCTCCTGTAAGACCTTATCTAAAGGGGAAAAGAATTCTTTAAAGAAATACTAAGGACATTTAGATGTAAGGAGAAACAAGGGCAATAAAATAGTGGATTAGTCTGCCTAGCCTTTTCTTTAAAATCCTCACAGTGACAACTCCGTGACCTTTTGAAACAAACACCTATTAGGTTGACTGATGAAGTTGATCCTGCACAGAGGCTGGGAAATAGACTTAATTTTCTACAGCTACAGAAAAACCTGCATGAAGAAGTCTTCCCTATCATTTTCTTTTTTCTTCCTTTAACTTGTTTTTTATTTATGACACCCATCAGAAGCCAATTCTTCATGATAAAGCTTCGGGGTAGAAAGGAAAGCTTATGTTATCTACTGGAAAATTGCCCAGATGCATCTCAACTGGTAGTTGCACCTAAGTGAATGTTACTGAGAGGAGCAATGGCAAATTGCCACTTCTAAGAGTTTTGTAAGCTAAGAGGGAGCTGACTGACAGCTGACCTTGTACAGATTGCTGTACCAGCATCTGCAGGTATTTGTGTAGGAGGAAGGAGATGATTTGGCTCATCACTTTCTATAGTCTATCGTTAGTATTTTTTTCCTGCGTATACTTCAATTTTCTTTTTAATTCTTAATTAATAGCGTTATAAGCATTTCCTTCCACCCACTGCGATTTCTGTACTTGTATGAAGCTCCTAAAGTTAAGTAAGTGTGAATGTCTGTCAAGTACAGTCCTTGCAAGAGAAGATGTACGTTTTATGTATTTTGAGTAATGACTAATTAATAGCTAATTAGTATAATGGAAGTAATATAAAGCAGATGCAGAGAAGACCTTGTTGAAAATTATTATGAATTAGATAATATGTGATTTGGCCAAAGCAAGCCTGCAGATAAGAATTAAAGTAGTGGCCATGTGGAGGGACAATCAGTGTCTGTCTATCTACTCCACTTAGGGAGTAATGTAATCAGGTTTGCTATTGTTAGTAGTTGGTGCTTCAAGCTGTTCAGTTTTCACAAGTAGATAGTTCGGGCTCTGATCTGCAACATTCCCGCACAGTCAAAGCTTCATGTACAAAGTGGTCATTTATTGAGGAGTTTAATCTTTTTAATACAGAATAGGAAATAAAGAGGCAGAAAAATAAAATGCAGTCATGACCTAGTTTAGTGGTACTGTGGAAGAACTCCTTTTGATTTCATCCAGAAATATTTGTCTGACATTATTCCATTGTTAACTTTCTCCATTTTAGCCAGCTTTGCTTATTTTTCTATTTAGGCACTACAGCGTTTCATAGGTATTGACAGAAATAGGTTTGTTATTCAATCAGACTTCTTTAATAAAAGAATGTTCCGTTCTGAAATGCTTGATGCTGTCATTGTATTGTGCTTTTCTGCGATTCTGATTACCTCTTTCAGGGACAAGGATGTCTGGAAAAGTATATGAGCCATATGGCGTATGAAATTATTTTACATGCAAAAAATAAATGTTCCTGTTTAAGTTAGTTCTAGGGAACCTTATAATCTTTAAAACATAAGCATACATGTCTTGTCTTATATGATTAACTCATTAGGTTTCCAATTTTCATAGAAAGATGTAAGGGATATCTTGACTCCTGTACATGTTGAAGCAAGTTATCATCTGGGGCATCATATTCTACAGAAAAGAAATGCTCAAGAATTTTCACCACTTCAACCAGTTCTTCAACAGAGGAAAGAAAAAGATGTTATAAAAAGCAAGGTTAGTGTATGAGTTCTTTTTTTTCCCAAATGCACATTTTAATCTTCGGTTAAAAAAAGCTTCACACATGGATAGCATGTGAAGGAATGCATTTTCCAGACAAGCACCTAGTCCCTTGGTCTTAATAAATAAACCAGCATGCTAAAAAATGTCTAACGTTTCGCTAAAACAAATCTTTGCAGATCTGGTGTACAGTTTGTATTATGATTTAAAAAAAAAAAAAATAGGTACGTGCAGAGAACTTTCAAGAATATATACGTATACCTCAGAACACAAAGGTGTGAAATTTACTCTTTGTAATTTTCAATTACACATGATGAGTCACTTTACAGTATCAAATTGGTTTTTAAAATTAATTCTGTGTTATATACATAACATCGTGTTGGTATTAATCTTGAAGTATTTCAGTGATGTTGTGAAATATTAGTTCTGTGAAGATATTGCAGGTTTTCAAACACAAAGCCTGTGGGGAAAAAAAGTGTATTCTGTATCCTTAAATGAATATGAAATTAACTTTTTTTTTCTCAAAAAAACTTATTAAGGGTCAATAGACTTTTGCTTTGACTTAAGCAAAAGTCAGGATGCTCTGAATTTTTAACTACCAAATGGTCATAAACTTATTATAACTTTTCCCAAAGTAAGTTTCATGTAATTCAGATACAGTTGACTATCAGAACTCTGAGATATATAAAGCTCCATTGAAATGGCATGCTTTTCCTTTTCATCTTCGTTCAAAATTTTGTTTTAGAAACCACAGAGTTAGAGGGAAAGAGGGTGTTGTTGAAAATGGTGACATAAATGTGCTGTGCAGCATACTGTACACGGACACATGCAACTCATGGTGTCTCTTGTCCCATCAAAACTTACTAACAGTATGATAAGTAAAGTTTGTGTAATGGAACTCTCTTGCAAAAGTTAACGTGCTGTATCATAGGAGAGGCTGCAGAGGCTTCAGTTCTGGATCCTCTAAAATGCTTTGCCCTTTATATGTACTACTTGTAAAAAATTGGCTGAACATACGCTCGCTGCTTTAACTGTGAGTCAGGAAAGGCTCTCTGTTGTTATTCTGGGTGCACAGAATGTGTTTGGAAAATTGAAAATCAGAGCCTGGTTGAAGTGTTTTTAGGAGTAAGAGCTATTATCCAATTCCAGATGCTTGGTAACAAGGTGATAGGTTTCTTTCTTTGGGGATACTTTTGGTCACTATAATATGCATAATCCACTAAAGAGCGCTTTTTTAATTTTTTTTTTGTCTTTTATAGTTTGTTTTTGCAAGATTTTGCTCACAAGAAAATTGTTCTGCTGACTTGAGGGTTTCTGGGAAAGTTGCTTTTCCAAAGTAAGTATAATGTGGAATTCATCTTTTTGAAAGAGGTTTAATAAAATTTTATCTGAATTATTCCTTAATCTTTTGTATGTAAAGAACATTAATTTGCAAAAGTAGACTATGGACTCCCTGAGAAAATATGAGGAGTGAAGCTGTGTTTAGTTGAAGAATATTTTTAAATTGTAAATATTCCAGAAAATTTAACAGAAATATAAATAGTTGAAGAACTGTTCTTGCATAATTAGAAGACTTTACAGCTCATAAAATATATCTTCTTCACAAAAAGGTAAACTTGTATTCTGTGCTTCATATATCTGGGCTAAGATACAGTGCACAGTGCATACAAAATATGTAGACATCATAAGTACTCTTAAATTGACAAGCTATCAATTTTTTCTGCTGCTTTTATGAAGATACTGTACAAAGAAGATACTTCAGTTTTGTACTAAGACATTGTTATACATATTATTTCAATTATAAACTAATTAAGGGGCTCTTTTTCCTCATTTACTTAAGAATATTACATCTTCAGTTTTATACTGCTGATTGAGACACCAGATGGTTGAGTATTACGTGAGGTTTAGACTTCTTTTCCCTACATAAATTAGCTTGCATTTTCCAAAATTAATTTTGTTTTGTGATTATATTTTTTTCATGTACATCCCGGTATTTTATATTTTTTTTAATACCCTTTAGCATGTTTCAGTTTTCCTCATTCCTTCCAGTTAGCTATGACGTTTAAATCTTGTTATTATGCAAAATAATCAATGCACTTTCAAGTATTTATATACACTTATTGTCTTGCGATATGTGAGATATGCTTCTATTAAGCATCATCTTTGGAAAATTTTAAGGCATGTACCATTGTTTCTATTCAGAATAGATTTTAATGATTTAAGTTATCTTTTATAATCACAACCTTTTTATTCAAGTATGGGCCGTTGCTGTGCAGAAAGAGAAATTGTATCTGTTGTGAATCTCAGCTAGATAGGCATTTTGTGTGACCTGGATTTTCTTGTGTAATGTATCACTTTTAAACTTGATTCTGCTTTAATGGAGATACGAGGTTGAACCAACCTAAAACGACACCGAAGGCTGGTGACAATCATATAATGCTGATTAATCACACCTGTGTGATCCTGAAC
Source organism: Tringa tobata (assembly GCA_033628505.1). Lineage (NCBI taxonomy): Eukaryota > Metazoa > Chordata > Aves > Charadriiformes > Scolopacidae > Tringa > Tringa tobata. The sequence continues at coordinate 2,404,933 of JAHREE010000531.1, read as the reverse complement.
ACAAGCTTTTTCATCTTCACAGATTTCAGGATAAGATTAGTATCTTTCTGCCTGCTTTAATGTGTGGCCTTTAGCGTGAGTCTTTAAGCCCTTTCATTTTCTTAGGCTTGAAGGTTATTTTATTTGAACGATCATAAACTTTTCAGAAAGAAAAATTTTGTAGCATTTCCATGTGTGACATTAGCAGTGCAGTTTTCTAAGTATTTCAAAGCTCTAAGAAAGGAAAACAGATTACAACATACCTGCTTGGCATTAGGTACCGGTAGCAGATTTACAGTGTAAATAAATGGGCTAAGTATCTTGATAAAGTGTGAAGTATCACCTTAAATTACATTGTGCCCCTAGAATCTCGATTAAAAACTAGTTAGCTGTGAAGCGTTAATTTATTTTGTCTAGACAGAATGCATTCATTACCCTCGAAAAGCAAAGCAAACACTTTTAGTCTTAAAAGAATGAAATCAAATAGGGGTGTCAGTGTAATGTTTTACTTACCGAGTCTTCATGTATACACTATCATGTTTTGTTTAAATTGCTTAGATTTTGGCCTGCTCTGTAAATTTCTAGTCCGCATCATGCATTTTTTAATGAAGAATGAAATATGATTACCAGGGAAAAGCTCTGGTTCAGCTTTGTTGTAGTCCCAGATGTGCACCTGGTGCTTTTGTGTACTTGTGTGTTAAGCTGGGAGGCATCTTTGTGACAGCATCTTGTTAATGAGCTTGGCTTTAATGCATATAAGAGGCCTGAACAGTAAGCATATATCTAGTCAAACAACTTTAAAGTTTAACCTCAACTTAATCAAGCTACTGAAATGGTAACATTGTGTTTTTCTTTAATTCGCTTTTGTCTTGGAACCTATCTGCTTATGCAGTGCTTTTACCTTCTGTTGCTTTTCTAAGTGCCAGCTTCTTTCCCAAAGGTGTTCAGTGACTAATGCTTTGGTTTCGAGCCAGAATATCTGATAAATGTCTATTTCTAGGCAGCCTTTCTACAAGTCTTAATTAAACCTTAATGTCAGGCTGAAGTTTACTTTTAGCCCCCCATAGGGTGTCTGTACTCGTAACATGATTATGGAACATTACAGAGATCATAAGACAGGCGTGTTCACTCGCCCTCTTGGTGACCGCTTTCATGTTAACTCAGTCCTATACTTTGAGCACAAAGAGTAAATTTTGGAATAACGTCTGAAAATACTGTAGCAGTAGCACGTGGCTGTTCTCATCTGTAAAGGAAAGGACCTGTTTTGTAAAAGCCAGAAGCACAACTGCTCTGATAACAGTTTTCTTGTTCTTGCATTAATAACCTCGGGCCTTAGAAGTACAGTACTGGAGTTGGCCATCATGTAACTGGTGTAGTACCTTCAGTTACAGGACTGAATAAAAACTTTCCCAGTGATCTCCAGCTGAGCTTTGTCAGAAACAAATGAAATTAATTAAAGGAGTAGTGGTGGAAACTTTTTCACTTACGATAATTATTTTTACAGGCCGTATGATAAGAAAACGTATCTCGCTGTTGGAAGTATGAAGACATTAATGTTGAACATTTCTCTGCTTAACGCTGGAGATGATGCATATGAAACGGTCCTCCACATTCAAATCCCTAAAGGTCTTTATTTCATCCGAGTTTTAGAATTGGTAAGAACAAAAAAAATCTGTCTAAACAGTAATCCTTTGGTATTTTTTCTTTTTCAGCCAAACATTTTTCAAATTTCAGATGTCAGTATATAAAGAAACTCAAGTTGTTGAGTTTCTTTAGATACTGACAACCTACGCACATGTGTGGCATGCATTTAAATCAATACAGCTGACAAATCATCTCAGTAACAGGATCTGATGGTAACAACAAAATTTTAAAATATTGGTTTCTAAAGGTATTTCAGGATGTTGCTGCTACTTCTTGTTTGATGATCGTGTTTTCAGTGATCACATTGAATCTTCTGGTTTTCTCAAAGACCTAGTCTTATGAAGAAGTCACAAATCTAATTTTTCTCTCTTTCTGTTCTTTTTTAAATAACTCATTTCTGTGTGGAATCTCCCTGACACTTTTCAGAGGTTGGCTTTACGTTTGAGTGGGTCTGGGGCTGATGCACACGCCTTAGCTTCACTATTAGCAAACACAGGATAAAGTAACAGGATACAGTAATCAATATAAAGATATGTTAAAGTAGCCCAGAATAATATGAGCGTTCTGTATATTTGCATCAGTGAAATAACAAACACCCTAGTTCAGGGAAATAAAAGCTACCCAATTTCAGTGCGTGCATGTAATTTGAAATGTCTGAAAAAAGCAGTTTTCTTTTAATCGTTAATAATATTCCTTTATTTTAGGAAGAAAAACAGATACATTGTGACGTATTAGATAAAGACATTCATGCAGTGAAACTTGAGTGCAGCATTGGTTATTTATACGTAGATCAAAAATCAAAGGTAAGCTATGTATGAAGTTCCTGGCTTCAAATTTAAAAACACCCTAAATACATTATGAGGATTTTCGGGGGGGGGGGGAGCGATGTGGGTGGGGGATTGTTTTTCAGAATCTCTCCTTTATTCCTAATAATGGCTTCTGTCATGTTGGTATCTGAATCTCTCTGCTACTTTTAAAATCAGTCGCTTAAACATTCTCTGGAATAATTCATTAAGGGACAACGTAGTTTGTATTATGCATCAACTGATTGTGCTTGGCTTCCAAGCCAAGGTAGCTGACTAAGGCTATGAATAAATGTGTTAGGTCGATAGAAAGGAAGCAGAAGACGCAAAAAGCGAGTATTTTCTTAGTTCTGAATTTTGTTAGGGCAGGAAGTTCTAAATGAGTTTAATAAAATATTTTTATTTAAACTGTGTTAAGACACACTATCATTTGATATAAAGAAAATTTTATTTGTTCTACAGCTGGATTTTAGTTTCCTCTTGGATGCAAGCTCATTTACCAGAGCAGAAGATGACCTCAACATCATCATTAATGCTACCTGGTAAAGTCTAATAAAAGTTGCTTAATGAAAAATATTACTACCTTTGGAAAACAGGATCAGGAACGGTGGAAATACTTAGCAAAGCACAATTGCAAGAAAGCACATTAGTTGCAAATCTGTAGAGAAAAGGAAATTACAAATCCCCAGATAACAGATATTAAAATAATGAGCAGGTTTCTGCCTGTATAAAATGTTCTTTTTTTTTACTGCCAGACGTGTTACCAATAAAATATTTTTGTTTTAATAAGCCAAAAGTTCTGTTTAATATTTGTGTATAGAAATAATGCATAGTATATGATGATGCATCCGATACTCATTTTTCTCTCATTGTATTTTTATAGTCAAAATGAAGATGGGAACATGCTGCTGGATAACGCGCTAACTTTAGTTGTACCTCTCAAATATGAGATTGAATTAAACACTCACGGGTAAGTCACCTATTTCTATACCTGCACATCCATAGAACTGTTGACTAGAACCATTCGAAATTCCCGGAACTTTTAAGCAGAAGTGTGATGTAGCTGAAAAATCCTGGGAATGAGATGGCACAGCTGTCCTGGGGTCTGACCCCTCCACTTCTAAGATTTTATTTCCACTACTGTGAGATGAGACCAATCTCTGTGGTGTTTCAAACTTTTCTCTTAACAGACTAAAATTTTTTAAGAACTGGAATATATTTTATAGAAAGAGGTATTTAATAAGAGCACAGCAGATCCTCAGGTTGCTTAACATAGACCATATTCTGGGTTTCTTGGGGGGCTTTTATGGAGCATAGTTTTGGGTGAGGATTTATGATTTTTTCTGATTCATCTGCCTTTTTAAGAGGAAAGAGTACAAAGGTAGAGGACTTCTACTCAGTGTTCATGGATTTATTTAAACACAAACTCAGGTGTTTGCATAGAACCAATCTTGCTGGAGATAGCATGGAGCAGAAAGTTATGCTAACAATATATAGCAATCCTATTAATTTACAACTTCTAAACCATTGTAGATTTGTGTCACCAGCTTCATTTGTTTATGGAACAAACGAGAAAGATTCACCAGTTACGTGTATGAAGGAGAATATCAACTTCACTTTCCATGTAAGAGTTTTTCTTTGTAAACCCTATTATCCTTGTTTTGAAGGTTAATGCTTAGATTTCCCGTGTGTTTCACAGCAGTATGTAGGGTCAACAAGGGAACTTTTTAAGGCATGGTGACCCACTATTGAGTATTAGCACTGGGAAGTGGCTGTCAATCCCTCCTTGAACACCTTTTTGGACTGGACAATCTTCAACTGAATGGTCACAGGAAAAATACTTAGTACAAGCAGGATTGAAAGTGGTAAAGCATTTCTGACTTGCCACTTTTTCCATTAAGAAACACTTTAAAAGGAATTATCTTACAGTAAGTAAAAGGAACTAGGAGTTCCTTATAAGAGGATCTATAGGTATCAGATTTGTCTCCAATGGATTAAAAGCAGGAGTTAGACATTAATCTCTCCTAGTTCCTTTTGCATATTCTCCTGGAAGGCAGCGTGTATGACCTCAGGGTAGTCATTGCAGATTAGCACTGCTTACTCCTTGGATTCAGTGAAGGGTTCAGTAAGCCTAAGGAATGAATTAAGCAAAATGTTACTCCTAGCAGAATCCACTTTCAAGACAGCATAATAATACAGGTTCTACACCCTTCTGTGAAGTTTTATGTATTTATACTTTCTATATATATTGTTACTTGAATAGCTACCATGAATTTAAGCTTTAAATGTATAACATTCTTCCCCACAAGGTTATCAGTGCAGGACCAAGCATGGCTCCAAATACAAGCTTAGAGATAACGATACCTAATGCTTTTCCACCCAATGACTACAAGTTATTCAACACATTGGATATCAAGGTAAGCACAAGTGACTTAATATAATTTTATTAGCTGTATGAATTCTATGAAAAAGAGAAGCAGAGCGTAGCAGAACTAGGTACTAAGCATGTGTTCAATTTTTTAGCTGTGGTGAAGCAGCATGAACAAGAACAGGATGATCTTCAGCCCGATGTGTTTTAGAATTCTGAAAGTAAAAATTACATTCCTTTAGAGCTTCTTGCCTTTCAGAAATCTGTATTCTGATTATTAGCTGGTGTTTAAATTCTAGCAGTGATAATGTTATTTTTATTTCCAGACTACAGTTGGACAGTGCTCCTATAATAAATATCCCAGAAATTGTAGTGCAGCAGAAAAAAATGAAAACATATTAAAGGAGCTCGTCACTTTCTTTTCAAAGCCTGCAAAGAGACACATGGTAAGGTCTGTCTTTGGGCATCAGTGGGAAATAAGTGACCGTATGAATGAGCCTTAAGATAACAGTAACAGTATATCTTATATAATGAGGTCACCAAAGCAGTCTTCAAAGGATTTGTGGTGGGACCTGTGATAAGTTTGACATAGTCATAAGTGACATTAGTGAAAAGAGCTGAGAACTGAGATGAGAAAGTTGATTCATGACACGTCACCAAAGTCAGCGTGGATAGCAGTCACCTGCAAAGAACTGCCAAAGGGTTATGTACCTGAATGAGTGGTCAAAGAGAACAGCAGATGAAATTCAGTAACAAATCAAAAATTATGCATGTGGGAAAAACAGTCTTAATTTTAATTGTATGAAGCATGCAGTTTAAATATTCATGGTGTTTTTTACATCAAAAAAGTGCCATCAAATATAAATAGGTGCCAGGTTAAAAAAAAAAAAAACACAAAGTAGTACTCACGGTGGAGCATCTTACTGAAGGATGTTATGAATGAATGCCAAAGATCAGATAGTTGATTGTGTGGTCCAAACCAGAATTGCTATCCTAGTGTTACATTTTTGAGGGTTTATTCTCATAGAAATCTGCGTCCTGCAACCAGTATTTAATAAAATACAGTTTTGTTTAATACTTTCATCTCAAAAGAAGCTGGACATTTTATATATGTTAATTATGGACTTTAAGTAAGCGTATTGCAATCAACCACTGATTGAGAGACAGTCTGTGCTAGAATATCAAGTTAGAACTTAGGCATTGCAGTCTTGGACAAAGAATATAATCATGTGCAGGCTTGGTTTTTTGTTTTCTCCAAAGTTGAGTGCAATGGTGGTAGCTGTCAGTGTACAAATGTAAAGATCAATCAGTTATACTGTTTATACTAGATATCATGTAGTCATTGTCATTTATCATTCCTGATAAAAGCTACTTTGAAGTAACAATATAAAAAAACCCATATAACCAAATTATTACAATTGTTATTTTTCGGTCTAAAAAAAGGTGAATTTCTAAGAAAAATATTTGCTGTTTTCTATAACAATTAGGTTGGTCCTTTGTACTGTTCCTTTAGCACCTATGGACTGATAGTGATGGATGATAGCCTAGAGTTACACCCTGACTTTTCAAGAACAAACATGGATCTTCTCATTTTACTCAGTTCCCAAGTGTCTTTTACTAAGATGATAAAGTTGATAAACTTAAGTTTTAATCTTTCCCTCCCTTCTGCAGTACTGCATGAAAAATGACAGCCTTTGCTTACAAATACATTGCAAGCTTGGAAACATGGAAAGTGGAAAAGAAGCAACTGTTCAGGTGCAGCTGGAGGCTACTCCTTCACTTTTAGAAATGGTAACACATGAATTTTTCATGCCTTGAAATATTCCCCTCAAGTATATTTGCAGTATTTTTTGCACATAAATTCTAGGTATTAATATATTTTCACAAACTATGATTAAATCCAAAATCTTTTACATGTTAACCTCTTTTATGTTTTCAATGTTAAGTCTCAAGGTGAAAGATGAAAAATGAAAACCAATGAAAAATGTGTATTTAATATTATCACTTTATTTTCTACTATGTATTGCTCTGCTTATTCTGCCTGGTTTATGTAGGATAGGGATTTAATTTCAACTCATAATTGTACTTTTCTAAGAAAAGCAGCATGGATATGGACTTAAGTAAAATCCAACTGGGCTTCATTCCAGCTTCTGGTACTAATTTGTTTTGTGATCAGAAAAAGGCACCATTGTGTGTTTGTGTGAGATTCTTTTTCTGTGAACAGCTGTTTTACCGTTTTTGCTGGGTAGAAATTAATGTGTTGAAGTTAATTTTTTTAAAGAGAGGATTATTTTATATTTTTTTTAATCAGGATGATGCATCAGCATTGAAGTTTGAAGTAAGAGCAACAGCCTCACCAGAAAAAAATGCGAAAGTTATTGAACTACACAAGGACAAGCAAGTTGCACATGTAAGAATTACTTTCGTGAATTTGTAATAAACTTGTTAAACTAGAAAAAACAATGTGGCATCCTATACACATCTATGCACAGGCAATTAATATAGTCTTAATTACTGAAGAATTTAATTACTTTTCATAGTTTGTTTTAGTATCTTAAACAAAAAAAAAAAATCAGCACTAAATTTATTTTCTGCTTTCCAGGTCTATTTGGAAGGAGTGCACCACCAAACCCCAAAATTCCGTGTTACTGTGCTAATTATTGGAATAGGCTTAATAGTTGGTGTTACCTTGTTTTTGCTTCTTTCATTTATATTATGGAAGGTAAGTTTTCGGTATTTCTCAGTTGTTCACAAGTAAAGAATTCACATTGTTGGTGGATCTTTCGCTCTGTTAATACAGGTTAAAGGATAAATAATATTTTATTATGATCTGTCCTTTCTAAAGAAACGTTAATTCTTACTGTAACTTGGTGGCATTTTTTCAAAATACTTCTCCATTTTCCTTCGTATTACCTTCTGCTTATTCTACATCATCTGTTACTCAACACCACAAACCCCTTCCCATGTGTTATATGACATCTCATGTTTGCAAATGATTTATAGGATTTAATGATAATCAAATGGATCATTTTTGTGGAATGGTGCTCCACGTGACACATGATGACTAATAGTTTACTAGTCATCAATAGTTTATTCTGGCATAGTTTCATGCCAGAATAAAATGTTTAAGATCTTAAACAGAAACACAAATGCTAAAAAAATCCCATGCATAAGTAAAAAAGAAAACTATGAAGGATGCAGCTTCTCTGACAAGTGATTAAGAGATTTTTAACTTTTATACCTACATGCAGACTGTCTCCATCCTTAATTTTTAACAGCAAAGTGTAGAAATGAAACAAATTTAACAGGAAAGTTTTACTGCCATTTCACATTTAAAAAAAATACTAGATTCTGTGCAGTGTTACAGTTCACGAGCCCACATGTCTTTACTCCTTGCAGGAGAGTACTAGCCTCCCAAAAAGTAAAAGAACAAGCAAATCTATTTTTTTGATTGATGAGTAACACTTGATTACCTGGTATGACAAAGCAATGGCAAATACCATCATTAAAAAATACCATATATATGCATTTTATTTTAGTTCATCTTTTATGGTTTAGATTTGATAATAAAGACTTGCTGACAACAAATTCCAAAATTGTGTATTTCAGATGGGCTTTTTCAAAAGGCAATACAAACCAGTCTCTCAAGACATGAACAGAAGAGACAGCTGGAGTTTTACAACTGGGAACAAAGATGACTAAGATGGGAAATAAATGTTTGATTTTAAAATGAAGAATTTAAGATTCAGGTTAATTCACAGGAAGAACATCGGTGACAAGAAAACTGGCCTTGAGCTCACTTGCTCTTACAAAAGAGCCTTTATTACCTTGAACTATATGGAGGAATACAGCTTTAGAGGACTTGTTTTTCTAATATGAAAATGGTAAAGCAGTTTGTTTTGAAGTCTCACAGTAATATTTGAAATGCCACGTATATATCTGATTTCAAACAGACAAAAGAACACTAAAGATAAAGAAAAGAAGAATTACTTACCAGAGACGAGAATTTCTAGAAAGTAGTAAGTTTGGCCAATCCTGGAAAATAACATCTCAAACACATTAGCATGAGTTATTCTATTCACTTTCAAGTTTCAATAATCTTTTGATTAGACACTGAAGAAGAGATCCTCCCCTCATCTTGCTTTGGCAGTTTTTCAAGGGTAAATTAGCTTAAACCAATAGAAGGACCATAAATAGAGTGCATGGATATAGAAAACAGCTATCAGAAGCTCTCATGGGCTTCTGAAGGACCTCATAAGCTTTGGCTTCGCAGGCACAGCCAGAAGACTGCAGAGACTCAGACCCCCCGGGCAAGCCTGAACCAGGAAGGTCAAAGGTGAATTCAGAGCAGGGAATTCTGTGCCTGGAGATGCAGCACAGAATCTTTTCTCAGCTGTAGAAAGAGTCATGTATTGGAAATCACTATTTGTAGCCATCTTCAGCATGGTACTTGCAAGCGTGACAGAATTAGTTGTTTCATCCCTTCCTCAGATATTGCTGCCATGATGTTTTGGACTTCTCCAATGAAATATTTCTATGTGGGGTTTTTTGAAGCAAGTATTTATTTTTATTTATTTGAAGATTTTTCTATAGTACTTAGCATAGTAGTATTTAGTACTTGCATTCTTCCAGGACCTGAAAAAAATAAAAAGACTTCGCATGATGACAAAACGAAGAAGCGCGTACCCAAAAGACTCTGAATGCCAACCTTACTGGGCCAAATTTTCTCTTTAGATATGTCACTCTTTACCTGAAAGAAGTCATTTGGAGAGCTAGCTTGGGTTCCTGTGAAGTTTTCAGATAAATACCATCCGAACGGGCATCCTCAAAAGCCACTCAGCAGAAAGGCAAGTGCCTGAATAGAAACATGGTTCAAACCACTGCTCTGCTACTACAGGAAGTTTCTTCAGCTAGATAAGTTTGCACTGCCACCTAGCTTTGGTGAAATAGCACAATCTAGGGGGAAAAAAAAACAAACCCAAACCAAAACAACTCTTACTTTTCTCCCCAGTACAGCTAACCGGAGAATGTACAACTTCTTCAATAACTGAATTTCTTGCAACGGCAGTAGCAATATGGCCTTTCTTGCCGTGCCTTTGATGTCTGTCTGAACTGCAAGGAGAAATGAATGTAGTACGTACATACACGTCGAAGCTGCACCACCATATGGGAATTAGCCTGGGACTCAAAAGCAATACAGAGTGCCTTCAGCAAGCACTTCTGCTAATAGAGCATTTGGTGCCATAAAAGCCACATTGTCCACAGATTCTAAAGGTTTGGGGACCATTTTGTAATTTCCTTTCACTTCATTCGAAGCCAAAGATGTCAATCACTCTAAAGTAAATTTTCTCTGTAAAATCTTCTGCAGTGTAAAGACAAATGAATGTGCATATATTTTTTAAAAAAATCAAAATAAAGTCTGTTAAGAATGAAATATTTTCTTGCAAGTCTGTGAAAACATACACAAAATGCTTCTCTTCCAAATGGCTTTAGTGAAATTTTGCACTTTACTAAAATATCCTTGAACAAAAATCAGTTTGGTATTACACCACGTTGTGAAAAATATACCTCAAATACTGGAAGAAGCATTAACGTTCTTGTCAGTACAAGCAATGCAAAGAAGTGAAACTAAAGCATTTTGTTTATCTTTGAAATAGTTTACATAAATCAGTACATGTGATAATGTTGCCTTGGAAATTGTATGATTCCTATTCAGATTTTATTATTAACATGTAAATGTTGGCTGCCTCTTCTTAGGATATGAAGCAAAATTCAATTAGCTTTTATAAACCAGGTTGACAAAAAATGAATGTACGCTGTCCTGATGGTGGGAAGGTTATAAAGTATCACTCAATTGCATTTTGTTAAAAAAGAACCTCAACAAGTTAAGCACATGAATGCTGTTTCTTCTACGAGTTCAATTATTTTGTTAATTTTCAGTTATGTAATAAAACCGGTTAAATCTACTAAATGTAGCTGGAATCTCCTTCTTAGATAACTGCAGGCAGTCTAGTTTGAATTGTCTTAACATGCTAAAAATATTTGATGCGAGACAGTACCAATTACAGTAGTTTAACTGGAGACTACTCACTGCGACTCCGACAATGGGTATCACCTGAAGCGAGAGGTTTCAGCCAGACACGAGGAAAAACATTTTTCCCATGAGGACAGCCAGGCATCGGAACAGGGTTGCAGAGAGGTTGTGTCGTCTTCATCCTTGGAGGTTTCAAGGCTGGACTGGACGAAACCCCAAGTAACCAGATCTGGTCTCATAGGTGCACCCGCTCTGACCCATCTCAGGAGGTGCCCTGGTGGCCATGAGGGCCAGTGGTCTTCTGGGATGCACTAAAAAGAGCGTGGCCAGCAGGTTGAGGGTGATCCTCCCCCTCTATTCTGTCCTGGTGAGGCCACATCTAGAGTTCTGTGTCCAGTTCTGGGCCCCTCAGTTCAAGAAGCAAACTACTGGAAAGAGTCCAGTGGAGGGCTACAAAGGCAATCAAGGGAATGGAGCCCCTCCACTGCAAAGAGCAGAACTAGCTATGAGATCCCTATAATAATTAATTGCCTATGAAGCAGGCATTTGATTGTCTAGGTTTGTCTGCAGAAACTGCATGAGATTTCCAAGAAGTAACAGTGTGTTCTTAGAAGACAAATAATTGCTATACTTTAGGTGCAGGACTTCTTTGTCTTGTCTGTTTATCGCGGGTAAGAGTTTTTCACAAGTAGCATTCAAAATAAAATACAGTAGCTATAGATCCTATGTAAAGCTTTAGGCCCTTGATTTAAAAAATCTTCAAGGACTGGATTTCACACTGTACTTGACTGCTTACTGAAGAAAGAGCTTAAAGCAACTCATTCTCACCAGGAGACAATGCAGCCTCCACACCCTCATTCCTCAGCCGCCTTCTCAACTATTCAGAGACAAGCAACCAGGAAAATGGTCATTATCCCTGTGGTCCCGCAGATGGACAGACTTGTTGGTCTACTACTTTTCATCATCTCAGACAAAGCCAGTTCCCAGAAAGAATATAGCCTTAATTTGCTGTCATCTCAAATAATTGTATTAAATAAGCTACAAAAAACCCAAACACTCTTAAAATTACATTTATGCCCTGTAGGGAACTTATAAAAATTTAGGTTAACTCTTAATTTATTTATCACAACTTTATTCTCAGCAGCAACAAAAACTATGCTGAATATCATTTCAGTTCTAGGATAGACAAAATATTTTTAAATACTTATTTTGTACAAAGAGTACATTTCAACAAAGAAAAGCCATGTAAGACATCAGCGTATTCTTTTGTATCACTGTTTGACTAGAAACGATTTGAAAGCAAATCCATTAAGGCAACATTAAAAATTATAACTAAAAATGGAAGTACTTGATTTTAAAAAATATAAATCTATATTTTGTTACCATTCTTCAGCATGAGGTGGTACCACACCTCCACTTACCAGTTCTATTTGAACTGAGCTACCTGACAACATGGATAGCAGGAGCAGACTTAGAAGTACCTCATACTATATTTATTGCAAAAGCTAGAATAATTCTAAAGAAAAAAAATTATTTTCTTCTATTCTGATGGACTCTTCTCGAACCCCAAATTTATGAGACCAATATAATCAGTTTTAATTTTTTTCTGTTAAGCCTGCTTCTTTACAATTAAATACGACTAGATAAAAATACGTAACTCGATATAAATTTAAATCCAGAAATATTACAAACATCCCAGTTAAGCTTCTACTACAAAATGAATTCAGTGAGTGAAAGCCTGGGACCTTGGAAAGCTGTGCATAGAGGGGAGAAAAGGAGTCTTTAATGCTGAACTTGCAGTGTGTCCTTTCTATATGCAATTGCATGTTGCTTGGGAACTCTCCAGGTCATCAGTATTGACTCCATAGAGATTAATAAGTTGAGGATGTACCCTGTGAAGTAAGGCAGTAAAACTTTATCAATTTAATTAACTCTTGCAATGGGTGTGCCACTTTTTTTTTTTGGGGGGGGAGGTGACAAATACATATGAACTACTGTATGGAATAAAATCAGGTGAATTACATTCTGGCAATCTATATAAGGTCATCATTCAAGACTGGACAGGGCTTGAAGCAACCTGGTCTAGTGGGAGGTGTCCCTGCCCATGGCAGGAGAGTTCGAACTAGATGATCTCTGAGGTCCCTTCAACCCAAACAATATATAGTATAGTATATATAGTATATATATAGAATATATAGTATATATTCTATAATACGATCTGCCTTTTATTTTATATACCAGACTGTTACTCTGAACTAATCCTGTGGCATTGCAGAAGCGTGAGCCACTGCCTGTTTAGTTCCACTGATAATCTTCCTATTTCCCTGTGTAGTCATAGTCTCTTTTTTAGTTCCTTGATACCAAGACTATTCTCCAGCAGCTTTAAGTTTCCCACAATTGAACAACTACATGTTTTTATTAACCTTACACACGCTGCTTTCCAAGTAGGAATCCTTTTCCCAAAAGGAGCTCCTCCCAGGAGTCACAGACCTTTATATACATCTGTTCTGCTCTAAGAATCAGAAGGGTAAAGTAACAGGCAGAAAGCAGAGAAGTAGAGCTGGAAGCTACTAGGAACCTGAAAGGAAAGGCCACGTGGGTCATAACAAACCTTTCCAAAGATGGGCACAAGGCAACAGGGCAGAGGCCCAAGCAATGGCAAAAGGGCCAGGCTGTGCAGTGCACAACAGCATTTACATTACCTCACGGCGTTTACAACACCGGATTTTGGTGTCATCTGTAGTATATACAGATGTAATACATTTAAGATTGCAGTACTAATCTGTTACAGGTATACAGTCCATAAACATAATACTTAGCCTTACCGAATGTGAACTTCTGATGCTTCTTTCATTAAGTCTCCATCTATATTCCAAGGGTAATTTCCTTCTGCAGAAGCAGCATTCAAATACGTATTTTCTTTGGCATCAAGCCCACTTTTAAGCCTTGGTTGTACTTTTACTTCTTGAACTGTGTAGGTCTCAACAAAGGGAAAATTGAACTAAACCAAACACAGATACATATTAAAAGAAGATGAAAGATATTACTGGTAGCTTAGCAACAAACTGGATTACTTGAAATTAAAAAGCTTGCCTTTTTTTTTTTTTTGTCTTAAGTAAATTGGAACACTTAACTCAAGCTTTGACCACGAGGCATTATATATTCCAGATAGCATTTATAGATTAACATGCTATTTTTATCCTAAATAGTGCCTCAGAAAAAACATAGTGCTCCATTTGCATTCCCACATTGGACTTGCTAAATCTATAGGTGAGGTGGTATATTTTGCACGCACCAAAATGGCAGATGCTTTCAGGATAATGTGAAAGTCCAAGCAGGTTTTTTTCCTGGGCTCTGTTCATTATTACCAGTAATCCTGTCCTAAGCAAGGCCAGTTAGAATTCTAGCAAATGGTTTAAAGGAGGGTCCACATCACCTTGTCTAATTTCTAACTACAAATGCGGAGAGAAAAGCAAAGCCTTCCTCCAAGAGCATAACCAGAAACCATGAACTATTTCCTTAATGCATTTGCTAGTGCTGTCACATGGAATTGTGACAGCAAATTGTGACCTCTCCCCCAAACTCTCTGGCTGTTGATAAATTCAAACCTAAACCTTCTTGTAAAAGTGATTTCACCTAATCCTGAAACATTTGAATGGGTACCAGTGTGCTGAGGCTGTGCACTGGGTCTTTAGGACAGCAATAAGGCACTATGTTTGGATCCTTCGTTTTTTTCTCCTCAGACAGAATAATGGCCACAATTTTGAAATGCAGTTCTGCAAACATTCCTAACTAGATGGAACTCACACCTGCTGAAAACCAATGGTCACAATCCACTGCTATCAGCACAGCACTCAGCAATCTGCTGAAGTTATGGCTTTTACCTATTTCTGACAAAGTTGCGCGATGCCCCCCAGTCTGCATTCCACATCTCTGCACCACACAGAATTTAAACACAGCACGCGTTTCCTTTATTGTGGTAAAAGGGCTTTACACCCATAAAACTACAGTACAACACAAATACAATTTAAACCACAGCAGATGGGCTGAAATAGGCTAATCGGTATTAGTCTAGTGATTTAAAAAAAAAAAAAAAAAATCAGATAAAAAGGGGGCTAATGTATTCTGACAGGAACCTAAGTCTCCTTACGAGGATGCTAACATTAACTCTTGCAGCCTATCTACCTTCACGATTAACTGTTCTTTTTATAATCACCAGAAAGAAATTAACAGTACCTGATTTTTTACGCTGGCGTATCTTTTCAGATGTTTTATAAACTCTGTTCGAGAAGTATTTTGTACAACAATAAGAGCCATGCTTCCATTATTCAACCTGAAAAGCAGACCAATTTAGTTCCCAAAATAAATTTCATTAATTTGAAAGTTTAACAGACTCTTTGATAGTCTAGATTTTAAAAAAAGGCTACCAAGAGTAAATGAATAGAACAGTTCCAATGGTTTTTTACATGTTTTTGCCAACCCTCCAAAGATCAATATAAACTATGCAATTGAGGTTATTTAGGATCAATAGACTTATAACATACACTGTAACAATAAAATTGTACTCCCTTATCAATATCCATAATTTATTGAACACAATACATTAATTTTTAAAACCCTGCTTTTCTACCTAACTGATGGCTTTTAAACATCGGGCAACACAAATTTATCTTTTCTCTTTTCTCTCCAGCAAAGTATAATGACCACCATAAATGCCATGAGGCAGAGCTTTACCAAGAAACCATTCCCACGATGCACACAAGCACATCCCCATCATACAACCCAATGCAGACGGGCTCATTCTCCTCCTCCATTAACACTCATGGCTGCCCCAACAAAGATCCTGACCTTCAACTATGCCACTATTCAAACTCTCTAAGCAGTTCTCAGGACAGTTCTACTTACACATTTCACAAAGCACACAAAGGTTAAAAACTAAGGGAATTTTGCATAAGATAAAACAGTCATATGCTAGAGCTTAATCAAGAAGAAACCCTACAGTGCAGAAACTCAATGATCCTAGGGTATCCAGTCACCATTCATATTTTAGCATCTTTGAGAGTTGGGGTTAGACAATGAGCTATTATCAATTCATAGATTCCTTAACACAACTGTACCTTGTCACAGAAGCGAACAACCCAAATCTCAATGCAATCACTCCCAAGTCTCATTTAAGTTATACAAAGAAATCAAGGTTCAACAAGAGTATCTGATTAACATGATAACACTGCTTAAATTGTATTCTATATAGAAATTATGTATTTTATATCTTCTGAATATATATGCGTACATATATAATTTATTTACTCAGCATGTATGCTTGGAAATTATGTTGAAAATGTTTAAAAAAAATAACAATACTTCCAGCCTACCATCACACGTCTCTCCCCACTCATAGTTGTCTGGCTACTGAACAATTGCATCAGGAATGTTCTAAGACCATTTTTTACGTAAGCATTGAGCAAGTCACGTGGCATTGGATTACTTTGTTGATTTAGAAACAGCGAGGGTGAAATTGAAAAAGTTGCCTCCTTACTGTGCTTGCTGCAATAAAGGGTGCAGCAGGCTACTGGGCGATGCATTTGGCACTACGGCCTTTTCTCTTAAGAGATGACTAAGAATTCTCATTGATTCTCTTGAAAGTCCAGTCTGCACCGAAGCACAACACCTGAGAAACAAATGTCCCACATGGCTCACACAGCACAGACAGTTAACCGTAGCTTGGCATGTTTCTGCATATTTAGACTAGTGTAACTGGAGTTACAGGCAGCAGTCAAAGCTTTCATTCCACTTCAAATGTCCTCACACGGCAAAAACCTCTTGGGGAAAATGGGACAGAGTAAAGAAACCTAGCTGAGTTTGGCTGACACTTCCATAACGGGTTTTGAGTCTCTAACAATTAGTGCAACATTTATGTTTCCCATATTGAAAAGCCTTACAGTCAAGATGCTATTCAATATCAGAAATGAAGCACTTGTCTGCAGAGTCTACTCTTCCTACCCCATTAGCTAACTCCAATCCTAAGATTATTTTTTAAGAGAGTAAAAAAAAAAGGATGTCCTTATATGAAAGGATAGGGGGATCCACAGAGCAACTATACTGTGGAGAAACACGTTCATTCAAGCCGGCAATAACTGCATGGACTTGTCATAAATCTCCCTGCCACTGAGAAACAGGTGCCAGAACAGATGGAAAGAGAAAGCAAATCTAAAAAAGAGTAATTTCTTCAGTTCTTGTCACAATTTTTCTACTGACTGGAATATAACACACTAAATGTGCTGAACAGAGTAAGTTCCTAAGTGGGGACAGCATCGGGGCACTATCTTGAGGTATATGAGGCTTAGCAGGACCTCTGTAGCAAAGAATCCTACTCAATAAGAGTTTCATCAAAAACATTTACTTCTACATTGTTTCCAGTAAGTCAAATTCTACCATATCAGCCAGTATTTTTGAAGAAAAATACCTGATCAATTCTAAGGCACATCTATTTTCACCTAATGATAATCAAATGAAACAAAACAGAGTCATTGCATAAACTTCCCTGAGTGTATATATATACATACACATATGAGTTTCTGCATTCTTTTTTGAGGGAGCATGTTATATTTCACATACAACTACAAAGTTTGTACTTGCTACTCTATTTAATCATCAACAGGTTACATCAAGTACAAATATTTATCACCTGCTAACTGTTTTGATCACCACAAAGCCTGCTCTCAACAATGAGCTAAAGGCAAAATGAGTCAATGCCAACAACCAGATTACATACTAATTTGTTTCGCAAAACCCCACATGTATAAACCTTGCATTTCCTAAATTCAGGGGAGGAGAAAAAAAATAAATAAATAAAAGAGACAGAAGACAAGTGTGAATTTCAGTTCTTCATAAGAGGAGAAAGAGTCACGCTTCATTTTTGCTGGCTGTAAAGCACATGTGGGGCACCTTAATATTTTAAATAAAATAAAATCCAAGAATGAAGTTTCTACATATAGTCAAATCCTACGACAGATGACTGTTTGATGACTACTACTTAAGTCAGACTTGCCAACTAATTTGATCACAGCAATTATCCACTCATTATTCTAGTTAGACTGCTTGACCTTATTTGCCTGATCCAAAAACTGATTACAATTCCCGGGATTATCGAGTCTGCTGCAGTCCATGCTCCCTCCCCCTTTCCAGAGGGTCTAGACTACCTAAACACAGGCTCGTATTCTCGGAAAAGCCAAGGTCTTAAGGTAAGATGTCAGAATTTATAGACATGACTAATTCTCTAAACCCCTACTGACCTCGTATTAGGTGCCAAGCCTCTTGGTGCCATTGAACACAGACAAGGGATTGCCATAATGCTCACATTCAGGAAGTGACCCTGAATTTTGTGCCATTGATCCTTGCCACCTAAATATAACAGAGTAATTCTATGTTACTCCAGTTTAACACGCCACAGTTCGCTTTTAAATAACTGTAAAAAGAAAAAAACTCACCCTTTTTTTTAATTTTCTCTTTCTTCTTTCTAAAAGGTCAGAACATGTAGGTAAAATAATTTAGAATCATTTTAGCACATTTAAACAACATCTACTTTAGAAAAAAAAGTAAGATCACAATGGAATAAAGGATTAAGGGAACTGAACAAACCAGTAATACCGAGTAGAAGACTGGTTTGTAACAAATCCTCTATAGTCTACAAGGCATGTTTTAGAAAGTGTAAAAACTTGGGAGTTGTCAAAATAAATATTCTTTTTTATTATTTTTTTAAATATTGTTTTACCCAGTGGCCATATTTGAACAAAATGAAGCACTTTGTAGACATATTTTTGTAGCTTTGGAATTGTTTGACTCAGTTTTATTTACCTGTCATTCTCATGAGAGTCTTCCTGCGGAACTTGTAGAGGTAGAAATGATAATTCACATTCTTCTGGCCTAGAAAAGTATTGATATTCACTGTCATATAAAGCAATATTCTAACTGCTAGACAGATTTTATCAAAGTTAAGATGATTTTAAACAGATGCTGAATATACAGAATTTATCTCCTCTTTAACATAGGAGAGAGATACATCACATCCGAGTTAAATCTGTCTGCAATTAAGTCGTCCACATAGCTAAACTACTGTTGTCTATGTCTTTACCACATTAATTATTGCATTTTCCTCAAGTAAAGGAAAAATACTAGAAAAATGTAACAGCTCACGGCATACTTGAGATCTGCCAGTGTTTTGATAAAAGCAAAATCCTTCCGCTGACTGGAGGGCATCCAACGGTGTTTTTCAGCCAAAGCGAGAGCCCTCGCACCAAAACCAAACATCGCTGAGAACCCAAAGCGCAACAGCTTGCTTGGAGTACTGAAAGTACAGACGTCCACTGGTTGAATATGTCCTACATTTTCAAAGATGAAGATCAGAAATTACAAATAACATCTGTATTTCAGATGACATACAACTTACAATTTCTTTTGCATCTAATTTAGCCTCAGGAAAAGACTCCAGACTCTTCTGTCTTTAGGAAGTCAAGTTTTACTAATGGAAACCAGAACCAATCTAAATATAATTAAGACTCTATGAAACTAATCGTTTCAGAGAACAATGTTCAGATGTCAAACTGTTAAAAAAGTTATGGCAAAAATTAAGCTACTTCATCAAACTGCAAAAGATCTGACTCAATCCTATTCAAATGTTCAACAATTGGTATCAAAGAAAATGTAATATTGCTACATAAATATTTGCAATGACTGAAAGTTGTATTGGAGGATATATGGGAACTCTTAAATATAGGTTTTAATTGTATTTATGTTTACAGTGCTGGAATTTAGACATACAGTTCTCTTCAAGATAGGGTATATACATTTTTTTCTGTAACGGATTCTGGGTGTTTTCCATTAGATTGAGTGTCTCTGATAAAAAGAGACAGTTCTAAATTTTGTCTGTAAGGGTCTTCCACTACTGACTGCAAGGTCTAGGAAACAGATACTCAAGACGAACCTTCCCCATTATTCTCCTTTTATTTGGAAAAATAAAAATTATCCCAAAGAAAAATTGCTTTGAGAGGAATATTAACATTGCTCAACTAAGTATTTGCTATTTTCTAAGACCTGAAAATAAGGTTTGCACTAGCAACCTAGTTTTTCCTTATAGCATAATTACACTTTCACATTCAAAAAACTATTTAGTGTGCCGAGCAAATGGCAAGTAGTACAGTTTTTTCTACTAATAAAGCTTTCTTATGGAAACTGTTAGTATTTAAAAGAAATGGACACAGAGCTAAAAAGCTGAATGATACTTTCATAGAAATATAACACTACTTTCCTGAAAAGTCCAATCCTAACCACTTCCTCAAGCTGAAAGTACTACATAATTTCCTATTGTCTTCAGCAGGTACATTAAATTAAAATAATCAAGTGATTATGCAACCAGTGGTTGCATAATAACACACACAGAGTAACACTATTCACACAATCAAGTTGGAAAAGGTTACTTACTGCATTAGAAGATTGGTAACAGAGCATGAATCAGACATTATTCCAAGGCAGATTTTACTTACCAAAAGATGAGGTCCACAACCTTCGCTACTAAACTATACTCAAAGAACTAGAACCTTTCCAATGCACTATAAATCAGGATAGAATCATTTGGGTTTAAAAGTCTTACAATATAGTTTACAGTGATATAGCACAATGGTAAGCCTTTATTAAACCACTGGTTATGGCAAACTTCTAAATGCTGCCTCATTATTTAAAATCTGATAATGTATGTAAAAATATTTACCCATTACAATGTGCAACGTTGCAGTCACTGCATGCTTAATACCATAGAGAGTGTGGGCCAAAATATTAGTAGTACCTGTAAAAGTGAACACAAACTATTGTAGAAATGAGAGAGCAGCAAGGAAAAAAAATTAAAAAAGAAATTCAGATATTTATTGCATTCTAAAAGAAAAAAAAAAAAAAGGCCTCCCCATGAATTACTTAGTCTTGGTAACAGCAGAAATGCCAAACAGTATGAATTTAAACCATTAAAACTTCCAGAAGTCTATAAAATCCTTTCTGCAAATTCATTTATAAAATACCTTAAAAACCAATGGAGGTGAGGGGGAAGCTTTAGAAAAATTGACTTTGTTTTTTTCAAACCATACCCCTAAAAATCACTTCTTCTATACCTAAGTGCTGTACTGCAACTGTACTAGAAAGTAGATTATCTAATAAGATATATTTGAGGAATATTTTAAAGTTGGAAAAATAATGTAATACCCAGCCAGTGTAAAACTGTACGTGTCCCAGGCAAAATTCTACTAGATCTAGTCTAAGAGAGCTGCTGCGCCTCTTGCAGGCTACATTTTAGATTCTTAGAAGCAATAGCAAATAAAATTAATTACTGCACGTCAGTTTTACATATGAGAACACACTAATGACTAAAAAACAGAGGGAACATAGAATTTGAAGTGTGTCTGACAAACTGACAACTTGCATTCGGTGCATTAAAAGGAACCCATCTGACTTGTCTTTGTCATTGCCTGGACACTGGCAGAGCAGTTGCAGGACTAGCCACTGGACAGAAGAGATTAATTTACCTTGAAACAAGGGAGTGAGTAGTAAATCAGCTGGTAAATAGAACAAAAAAGTTACGAACTAACAATGTGAGCATGGAGTTGGAAAAGAGAGTGGAAAACTAGCTATCAGTACATAAAAGAAAGCAGCCTGGTTCTGGAGCCCCATGTTTGGTGGTGATTGATATGTCAAGTCACTTCACCTGTGTAAAAAACATGGATATACATGCAAATTTTGCCCTTCTGCATTAATGGATAGGATAGTGTGTACCACCTGACTTTTAAACAGCAATTTATTTTAAAAATCCCAAACCAAGAATGGTTGCATCTTTCCTAAATGGGTACAGTTTTAAAAGAATTTCAAGTTGACTTTTCTCATCAATCACACCTCTGGTGTTTCTTAGCCAAGCAGCAAAGCCAGAGGATTCACTTCTGCAAAAACAAGAACCAGGGCCTGCCACCAAGCAGGCAGAATACTGAGCTTCTTCATATCACTAATTAAGGGATGAATAATTCAATAACAGATTAATTAAAATAACAAAAGTTACAAAAGAACAATTTAGAACCTAACATTCCATAAAGGAATGAGTTCAGTTAGATTTTCAAATCATTTTCCTGTTGCTTGAATTATTTAATACGTTACAGCAGCGAGAGACAATTCTGGATGTTAAAATTAAGTTTTACGGAAGTATTTAAACGTGTCTTTCAAAAGTGAGGGAGAGAAGAGAGGAAAGAGAAGACTATCACATTTCAAACAACAGGCACTCAATATTTAAATAAGCACTTTAAAAGACTCATGTACCAGACTGAAAAATTATGTTTATCCCAAGACTCTGCAATCTTTGATGTCACGTTAGTGGCATGAAAAAAATACTAAATTTGGAAAGGCTGATATACATAGTTACAAAGCTCTAAAGGCATCTTGTCATTCTTATTCAAGAGTAGATGTTTCAATTTTTTTCAGTAATTTCTCTGTATAAGAATCTGTAAAATAACTGGGAATTGCATCTCAGTATCTCACAGATCACCTGTTATATTCTTATACCATCTTAGTCTCTGAAAGTAATTCAGAATACTGAGAACCTCGTGGAAAATATTATAATGTCAGAGAGATAAGCTCTGAATAAGGCTCTCAGGGTTCCTTCTATATGAAGGAAATAAGTGAAGTACATGCATTAAGATAACAGATACAAAACATTCTTTGAAGTTTACATCTGCTGTGGTACATGGAAGAAATCAGGTTATGTACAGTTTCATTCTTCGAACAATTAAAAAAGAAACAAAGTAATTTCATTCACATATTTCTCAGAATTTTATAGGTAAATATGCTGTTATGAAGTACTTTGAAAGAAGCACAAATTGACAACTTCAAAAGCTAAATGCAACTCTTCACTTTTTTCTCTCAAAAGTAAAGTTTCTCTAGATACACTAACAGGAAGTCCAGTTTACTAAGAATATTACAATGTCAATCGTTTATATCCAATAACTTACATCCAACAACTCAACTAAAAGTAAGTTGAACCTTCCTTTCTGTCCAGTAGACATAAAAAGGAAAAGGCAAAAATGTAGCTCTAGATACCATTTACTATGCAAAAATCATAGAATCATAGAATGTTTGGGTTGGAAGGGACCTTAAAAAAAGATCACTGAGTTCCAACCCCCCTGCCTTGGGCAGAGACACCTCCCAGTAGACCAGGCTGCTCAAAGCCCCATCCAGCCTGGCCTTAAACACTTCAAGGGATGTGGCAAAAGAGTGAGTTTTTCAATTCAGTCACATAAAATTCTATAAAGTTCTATAACGAAAATTCAGGGACAAAAAAAAAAAAAAAAAAAATAGGTTGGACCTAAAAAGCAATCCTTCACAGAATAATACAAGTATATGCCCAACAGCATTTCATGTTTGAATGACTTACGATATTTAACCTCTAGATTCAACTAATTCTGCTGAGCCAGTAAAACTAGCTAAAGCAGCAGCATAAAAATACCCAAATATTTTCTTCAATCAAATTCTTCCAACTCTTACAAACTTTTATGGGAACCTCTCCGAAGCAAAGGAAATCACACACACAAAGAGCAGATCATTGCAAGTCATGCAAATTGCGTTTATTTCCCATAAATTGACAAAAGGGAAGCTGTTATTCTGAAGAAATATTTTTGTCACTGAAGATCAAATTAATAAGAGAGCACAAGGCGGAATATACTTCTGAAGTTTAAGCTTGGTACGTCTTAAAACTGGGATTCCTCGTTTAAGTAAGAGTCAATACGGATTGCAGCAAGATAACAAATGACCACAGCTGAAGTCAATACCAATCTTCATACTGACTTTAATGAGAGTTAAATCTCATTCTTACTAAACAGGATAGACACAAGTAATTGCATCCTTCACTTAAATCTGTGAAGCTCATTAACGTTTGCAGAAGTAAACAAGGCAAAACCCACCCTTTCTTGACTCCTGGGAAAATAAAGTAAGTTCTGCCTCTGTTCAAAAACATCCACCCTTCCACAAGCTGAAGAGGTAGAACACACGCAGTTTTGAAGAAGCAAGTACCACCACCTTCTCTAAAAAACTCTTAATACATGCCTAATAGCATTTAGATTCCAGCAATGACTGAATAACGTGTCTCATTACCTAGGTCCTGTACAAGCAGGATGCCACACCAAAAAAAAAGAAAAAAGAAAAAAGCTTATAACCAGAACCAAAACAGTTGAAGTTATCATACAAAAAAGCTAGAATATAAAAGTGGCAATTCAATGATAGTGATTTTAATGCTATTATTCATCTTCCTACGTCATCTAAACCTTTTTCTCCCCCCTGTGTAAGCTCGGAATATTATTTACCAGTAACAAGATGGTTCCCCTGAATACTATCATATTACTTCAGAGACTAATAACCTTCTTTGACGCTCGTGTACAGGCTTGCACCTCACACAGATTATAACAGTCACGTTTTTAGATCTCATTCCGACTATTCAATTTACTGTAAACAGGTTTCATCCATACAACTCCAGCATCTCTGTCACCGACATTTTTTAAACAAAGAAGATTTTACTATTCAAAAAATATAATTATCTTCAAAATATTAACCCATTTTCCTGACATTGCAAACAACTACCTACGACCTCCTTCCCATGAAAAGTGCAAAGGTATCACAGTAAGGACAAAGTATCTGCAGGTCCTGTAAAGCATGACTGATGAAGGTACCAAACAGAAATTGTAGAGAAAAAAATTGTCCTTGGAAGTGCAAGCACTTCTGCAGTACAATTAACTTAATTAACCAGACAACATGAATATTCATAAGGCTGTTAATGTCTCCCCCATCCAAACAGATAAATGTGATGTAATGACTTCCTAGTCAAGCATAGCTAAAATTCTGATGAAAACTGCACCAACATTTTGGTTCTTTGCCTGAAATATCACAGAAATTAACAGTCCCTCAGTAATATTTTATTTTCTGAATTAATTGGAAATCATGAATTTATTTAAATGAACCATTTAGGACCAAAAGGTTCCCAGTCATCAGATACAGATTGTCTCTTGTTCTGTAACAACTGGATAGCTTTTTTAATGTCCTTCCAGTTCCCCCTCCCCTTTCTCCCATTCCCCCTCAGTACAGTTTCTTAGCAGTAGTTCCCATAGCAACAAACACTCTTGCTAATGGCCAGCAGTACAACTGCAGGCTTCCCCACATCTCATCCATCTGATCTGGACCAGAATAAGGCAGCTCAGTAGAGTATTTTAGTATAAACACACTCCCCTCTGGACCTTTCTCTGCAGGAAGTAACCTGTTTCAAGAGCAGCTCCTTCCCATCAAGTTGGCTGAAACTTCAAAATGCTGTCTTAACTACTTATAATAGAGGCTAAAATCAGATTTTAAGCCACTCAAATAATGCTATCCCATAATACAGTTTCTATTTTTACTGAGCTGGAGAATCCTAATAATTTGGTATAATGGATGTCTGCGGCAGGGCAGAATTAATTGACCATTTAGCTCCATCTTCTTCATGTACACAAGTATGGTAATTATCTGTTTCCTGTCTACTTTTTGGAATATCAATAATATGGAAATAAAATAAGCTACAGATTATTTTAAAGAATGTACTAAGGAATTTTCCACACTACCATTTTATAAATTGTTCTCACTCTCTTTTAACAAAGTCTATGGCATTCTTTTGGGTTTACAAATCCTTTTTGATCATGACATATTTGTCTTAAATTGAAGAGAGTAAGCACTAATGATGAGGCACAGTGACCTAAGCACGCCCAGACAGCAGAGTCAAGTGCTGGAGAGATTCCATCTCAACACCATCAAGATATTCACAGCAACTGAACCGATAAGTGATGGTCCGACTGCTGTACTAAAATTCGTTTGCTTCACGTCTTTGAGATTACTGTATCTTTTACCAACACATTGCCAAGCCTTTTTAACTTGAAAAAAAGCTACTGTAGTCTTGTGTTTTTACAAGCAACTAGTCCCTGTCTTAATGCTGCTTTTTGAAGTGCAAAGCAAGTCAGAGCACTTATGACCTGCTTGCTCAGTTCAGAAGCAACTTGCTCCTTTTTTTTTTTTTGGCAGAAAACTGAAAACAACAATTTGCTGTTAATCTGGCTGAAGGAATTTTTTCCTTAGTAGTTAAAAACATCTGAGAAATTACATCAAGTAGTCACATCAACATCCACACTACAGGGTCGTGTCTGTGCAAAAACACCCCTCCTCTTTTAAAGAGAAGTGATTCATATAAAAGCAGAGAATCGACCTCGCCTGTACTTAATTCTAGCGAAGCCTCCCTCCCTGGCACAAGTTACACTCTGAGAAGGGCAAATACAAAAACTGGGAGGAAGGACACACACACACCCCTCAAAGCCCCCAAAATAAACACATAAAAAACAGCCCACAAGATGCAAGTACACATTAAGAAAGGAGCAAGAGGACTTTTCAAGAGATATGCATATGCTTTCAGGTCTGTGGATGCAAAGAAGAAAGCAAGCAGTTGTGTGGATAGTATTATTTACTTTCATATAAACCACACAATGTATTCTTGGGTTACCACGTAAAAATAGACCCTAAGCATGAACACAACTGAGAATCCTGCCAAGAAAATTGGAGAGAGCGATGAAACAGCATGCCTTATATTAAGGAAATTCTAGAAAACAAAGTTTTCATTTGGTATCATTTCTGGCAGCAAATAAGGGCAAAACTTGATCTTCGCATAGATCAGCTAAAAATTATTTTAGTTTTTTTCTTCCTGAGCTTCTTCCTTTAGGCAAAGAGCTCATCTGTGCCATTACTATAAATTATCATAATGATTTAAAATCTAGTCATTTGCAATCAATCTAAATCAGTAATTTGGGGCATTTATTCAATATCTCCCTTAAGTGACTGAAGCTTTACCACCAAGAACTGCTTTTAGTAGCCAAAACTGTAAAACATGCCAGAAAGACTTAAAATGGATGACTAACAAAATGTAACAGTACCTTTTAGTCTCACCTGCTGGTATTACTCCAAGAGGAACTGGTGCTCTGACAGGCGTTGGTATATAGTTTGTGTCTTTTCCAGCATCTATCTGGGCTTTAAGTAGCAGACCATGAGCAACTTCGCTGACAGATCCGTCTCCACCAACACAAACTACCCTATTTCAAAACAAAAACGCCGAACAGTTTAAAATAAACTCTTCTATAGCTGAGCAAACAAGTGGAAGGCAGCTGTCACACACCATATACATAATGATATTTCAAATAGCTAAAAATCATTCTTTCTTTAAGAACAAGCTAGGGCTTCACTGTCAGATCAGTTGATGTTAACTAACAAGATATAAAAATCCTTATTTTTGCTTTCTTCTGCCTGAGTAGGAGTAAATATAGGCAACAACTTACAAAATATTTCTTACCTTATCACACATTATGCACGTGAACTGATCAGCTGGAAGAGTTGAGCACATACTCAAGTGCCTCAGCGGAAAAGTTCTTTAAATGTTTCAATGCTGACCCACACAAGCATTCCAAAGCTTTTTAATTGCCCTTATAATAGCAACTCACCAAATACTACAATAAAATTAAAAATACTTGAAAACAGCTAATTCCACACAGTACGCAAGCAGTTGAGGGATTTAGCAAGGTATAAAACCCCAGTGCCAGCAATCCTTCGCATGACGGTACTTAATCACTGTTTCTGGAGCATGTAATTAAACTCCCACCTGCTGTGGTTATAGAGAGGAATGCATTTGTCTATAAAAGTTCTGTTACAGCAAAAGTCTTTTTTTTTCCCGGTCTTTTTCTGTTTTCTTTTTTTTTCATTTAAGTAACTATTAAACTTATTCTCCAAATTAGTAATGTTTCAAAGTTAAATGTTTTTAAGGTAAACACATTTTAATCATAAAGATAGTAATTGTACACTCCAAGCATTTATAATGTCAGATTCACTTTAGGAGGCAATTACTTAAAATATCTTTTTTTCATATATTTATATGAATGCAGTTGTAAAACTACGTCCAATAATTCAACTAGATAAAACTGGTTATAAGAAAATGCTCATTATGTTATTGAATGTTTAAATTAAATTAACTCGCCTCCTTTTACATTTTTCTTCAGTTCCTATTATTATTTCCTAGCTATTTTTTAGCTTCTATATTCTTACAAATGTTTGCTCTATCTAGTGAAACACTGCACATGTTAAGAAAAAAAGAAGAGTATATAGCAAAAGTTTGAAGAACATTTTCTTACTGCTCATAATTAGGAGTCATCTCTTGTCTTATTTTTGGTTTAGATTGGTTTATTCCTAGGCTTAAAAGTTTCTGCCAGAGCGGCAAAACCAGTTAATCTTTGTAGTCTGATAAACTGTACACCTGGAAAGACTTAGATGGATTGTCTTATGGCTATTAAATCTTTTGAAAACAGATATATTTTCTTCTCATTTTGAGGAGCTGTGTCTGTTGTTATTAGAAATAGATGAAGAGTCCAAGGAGTAACATAAAAAATACTGCTAACTCTAACTTTTATTAATTTAGCATTAATCGCCAAGAGTAGCCTTTTTAACTGGAAATAGTGATACCGTCAGGGACCAGCGATTCCAAAGCTCATCAGAGAGAACCTACTATGCTTAAGCAGTAAAAAGTCTTAAGCAAAGAGATTTGACTAAGATCGTGAAAAAGGCTTCTTAGAGGAAGAAACATCTGTCTATCCATCAGTCTAACCATCAGACACAAGTTTCTTAAGTATTCACTGAAGTCTAAATAATATTCATAATATCTTAGGCTCCTGATTAGGGAAGAAACACATGCATGGATATTGTGTTTTCTGTCACTGTGCAAACAAGAAAATGCAGCTGAGACAGCAGCATCACAAATGCACTCTCTTTATTTGTCACCAAGGCTTGGCCCCAAGGCAGGGGAACAAAGCACTCTGCTAAATTGGCAAAGTACCTACATTTCCACTGTCAGTAAGGAAAACAAAAAAAGGGCGATAACAAAAAAGGTGGAGTGTATGAGATACACAACATATGCCTATGATCTTGCAAAACAGAGCGGGAACTGGAGAAATCAGAGAAAAGAAATTACATATAGAAACAGCTTTCACAAAGAATTAAGACATAGCGGTATTCCTTAGAGACAGCACCGACAGACAAACTTCCAATTTACTACTGCAAATCATAAGCTTCAGTTTACTTCATGTGCTGTTTAACACGTAAGGAACCATAACTCACTTAGAGAGAAATTCAAGATCAGAAATTGTGTGTTGCTACACTGCTCACCTACTCTAATGAATAAAAAACGGTTTTGCCTTGCCCTTTACACATTTTTACTTGAATTAGGCTTCAGTCCATCTAAAATAGGCAACACTTGAAAAGCACGAGCTGAGCTGAGAGCAGCAGCCTGAGGGGTGCAGGCACGGCCTTCAGCCCACGCTTCACTCACCTCCCGTCACCTCAGAGCTCGGGCAAGGCGTGAGGCCTACAGGACACGAACTCTGCCACGAAGGGACAGCGCAAAACCTACCTTACCTCTTACCACCACACACAGGGCCTGCCACACCTAAAAAGAGGTAGAGAAGTGGTAGCCTATTTTCTAAACACAGAACTAAGTGACAGATACAGTACCTGACTCGAACAAAACTGGCCAGGAAGCCAGGGCAAAACAGTCAAGAACTGAAGCCGACCAAATCACAGCCACTGCTGCTCAATAAACCACTACAGCTTCTCAAGGCTTAACAGAAAAAGTGAAATAACATTATGCTAGATGTGGCTGCTAGAATTGCCAAAAGCATGACTTTTCATCAGTAGGACAATTTCATTGTTGTGGAGTTAATTTTCAATTCAAAACAGATCCCATACATTTTCTGGTTTAATTTTCAATAAAGCAAAATTGTAATTAAAAAACACTGAGATGGTTTGGGGAGCCTGTAAGACATTTTTATCTATGGCAAAAATTCTTAGGCTAGACAGCAATGAAGAAGTCACAAAGGACTTCACAGGAACATAATCAAAAGTACACCATAAGCCTTCAAACAATTTGAAAAAGAAAATCCCAGTTTCAAATATTCTCTTCCTGTTCTTAAGACCAACTCTAAAGATAATAGAAGAGAGACTAGGGATGTTTTATAGCTTTCTTTTTCAGTTCTTTAGCATAATATGAATGCTGTCCTCATCCTATCAGTCTCTGTAGATCTCACTTGAAAAGAACAATTAAGATATCTCTAGGTACATCAGTGTAAAGAGTTACCCTTGCAACTCATCTTCCCTATGATCTTGTATCAAAAAAGCATCTCAAGTTAGCTATTTAATAGGATGCTTTTCCGCATTGTGCTTTATTGAATGAGTACATAGATGGAGGCCAGGCTATTTGAGAAGTTATAAAACTCATTTTTCAAACACTGCAGAAATTTCATTTTTGCTTATAACCTCTGATAAAAAAATGTACTTAATTTTCACATGTGAAAAAAAAAAAAAAAAACAAAACCCAACACTTAAACAGCTAACTCAGAAAGGACAGGGATCTTTTCACCTAAGATCTCCTAGCATCCTATCGACTTAAGGATTGTCTTCTTCCAGCTTCTTATGTTTCTATTTGCCCCTAGTTCTGGCTACTGGAGAGAAGTGTTACAGAAGTACAGAAGTACTCCAGTGACCCTACCCAATGATCAAAGATGAAACAACTCACTTATGACTCAGAGCAGAAGGGGTTGGTGCAAGAAGATTCAACCCAGGCTTTTTCTTCTCTAACTTAGTATCTGCTTCTCAGCTAGCACCCCAAAAGGCACGTCTTAATTGGAAAGAAATTATCCTCAGAATCTCGAATACATGCACACAATTTCAGATATATTTTCTCACCTAACTCCAGGAGTTTCTAGAACCAATAGAAATTGATTAAACTATAAAACACTATTTAAGCCTTCTGATATGGCTCACTGCATATTACAGAAAGAGTTATAAGAATGCTGTAAGACTTCCACAGTACGCAAAACTATTCTTATATGTTATTGAATCTTACTACTGATTGATTAAAGTAAGAATACAAAGATTGCATGATTAATTGACAGAGCAAGGTCTTTAAAAATGATTGAACAAGCATTTTTCATTCTTGACTTCAAGTGAGTTTGAATTTTTTTTTTTTAATGGAGAAAACATTCAAGTTACTTTTAGATAAAATGTTCTCCTTAAGAACGATTTGAAAGGACAGAGTGAAATACAAGGCACTTGTGCCATTCTTGCAAATACAGACACTGAAGCTTTCATGAAGCGTATTTAAGAAAGCTTTATGTTCATTTACCATTATTTATGAATCTAAAATACATAGCTATTGTCAGTAAGTAATAAAAAACAAAGCGTCTAATAAGAACTGACTTTCTTAGGCTTAACATATATGTGAAGCAGAGTAACTCATGAAATAACTACTAGCACAGTTTTGGAAGGAATACAAATAAGAACTAATGTGATGACATCTATTAACGTTCATTGTGGCTAACCAACTTACCCATCAAACGCCTGAAGTTCACATTCTTTAAGTACTGAGAGAGCATGTCCTTCGTATTCAGTTACTGTGGAAAATAACATTATCAGAAGATTAGAAAATTTAAAATAGTTTTTTTAAATTTTTGCCCTTCTAAGGAACAGACAGTAATTCAGTTCAGGTATTTTTTTAAATCATTAGAAGTATAAGAAGGGATGTTTTACAGTTATGCTAGCTAAAAGGCAAGGCACGTGAAACTCAGCTGCCATCAGACACAGGGCTATTTAGTGCATTTAAATTCAGAGAACCAGTGAAGATGTTTGCTGCATCAGAATGCAAGTTTTAGCATTGCCACAGTTGGTAAACTTCAGGAAAATGCAAGTACATCCTCAGTTAAAGCTGAATTATTCCAGTATCAATCAAATTTAATTGCCTTTGTGTTAGGATATGCAAATTGCTAAATCAAAAATATGAGGAGTTAAACATAGAAGTATGAAATCAAGCCAAATACCAGTGACAACAGAATATAACGCACAGAAGAAGGTGGCACGAGTATACACCAGAGTTCATAGCCTCTGGAGGAAATGAATCTGTCACTCTACATTGATGTCTCTGTGTTTGCTGATACCCTACATAGTACTGTAAATGCCAGTGAAGACAGGATAAACTGGCATACTACAGATGGCACAAAGCATCATAACTACATTTAGCATTTTCTAGGCCAGCTTTGCCAGAAGAGACAGCCCAGCTGCAGCCACCCATCAAAGATTTTTGCTGACTGACATGACACTTGCAGATGGATTTTTTGTGTAAGAATGTGCATCATTATATGCAAAATTACATTAATCTTTCATGCTTGTCTGTCCCTGGTGCTAGCATAGTTCAAGGCTTTTCTCCAGTGTTTCTAAACACTGTTAAAATTATTAGTCTTGGTGTCTAAAACAATCATTCCGTATCTGTACCTGTTATAACAGCATTTCTACAGAGTATTCCAACACTGCTTACAAGAACTGAAAACACTTCTCTCTCTCCCTATATACACACACATACATAAATGTGCATTTATATAACTTTGTTTAAAAAACAAAAAATAACAGTGATAAAATTTTTACACTTCACACTAAACAGTTGTATATCAGCACATAACTTCAAATATCTCCCAACCAGTATTAGCAAAGGTGTAGTGCTTGGTGCTTTGGAAATTCTTAATTAAAAAACAGAGTTATTTTGATTATATCGAAGGCAGAGAATTATCATTTTGCTACAGAAATATTTACCACTATAATAGCTTTCAGGAACGATTTACAGAATTTACTTTCATGCAGGACCTCTTCTGGATGATTAAAGCACAATACTTAAGCTCTCATACTCAGTTTTGCTCTACTGATAGGAACTATCCTTTAAACATTATCTGTAGATTGTGCAAAAAAGTGACCAATAAAACTGTGCATCATGCAAAAATGAAGAAAGGTTCAAATATCTCACCATTGCTTAACTGGGAAAGAAACTCCTCCTATGAAAACCTACAGTTGGTTACCAGGTTACATGCCTTTTTAAATGAACATGATGACATTTAGAAAGTTATGAGTACAGTCTAATTAAAATGGTACAGCAAATGAGATTTCATTTTGTAAAAGAAAACATGCTCAGTGGTTTCCTAATGTGATATATATAAGTTATACCTACTATTGCAAAATTAATTCACTCAAAGAACAAGGACATGAAAACAAAGAGGACTCATGTCTACAAAGAAATCAATAAAAGCAGTGAAAATGACTAGTGTTAGCCAGACTGACGGGGGCTCCATCCTCTTTGCTTCTAATGGCTTAAATTTGGAAATTATACAGGAGGACTACTGCAAGGCTTAACACTAGGGATAATTCCAAGAAATTTAAAATTTTATGACACAATGACAGAGGTACACAGCATCTGTTTTGAAACACTGTAAAAAAAAGGTAATGAAAAAATGAAGTTTTCAAGAAAAAACTTCCTAAGAATATACAGAACATCAATCAAGTAAAAAAAAATCCAACACAGACATAAAAAGACCATGTCTAAAAAGTTTTCTGCGGGCTTGACAACCTCCACAGGGACATGTAAAAGTCATTCTGATAGCCAGAAAACAGCTAGAACTTTGAATATTTGGTTCTGTTCCAATTCAGGGAAAAACAATCCAAAAACAAACACAAAACCAAAAAGCCCACACAATAAATTTTGGTAGGAGGATGAAAGAGCTCTTTGATCATTTGAAAAGGATTCAGATTATATATTTGGAAAAAATATTATCACAAAAAGTACTTAATGCTGTTTTCAACCATTTCTAATGCATAATTGAAAAAGTTTTCCTTTTTCAAGGATGTTTTGTTCCCAGCTTGTAAATTCCAGTTTCAAGTAATAGCATTCTGAAAGAAGGGCACGGATGGTGCACCTCATTTGAACAGTCTCACACATACTCCAAAACATCGCAATACCCTATCTCATGTAGCCAACAAGAAACCAAGGGTTCAGCCCCTGCATATAAAAACCCCCAACATATAATTAGTTCAACACTTCAAAACATAGGACACTTCCATATGACACATATAAATACTGGCTCTCATGTCACAGACTAATGTCAATAGGATTAAAACTGCTCATGATAACACCAGATTAACCAGCGTTGACAATGGATAAAAAAAAAAAATTGATGTTATTTACTGTATAGTAAGTTTAAACCAACGTTACTTGTCCAATTCTCAGTCACTCTATTTTCCTTTGTGATCCTGTCCTAAAAATGGGGGTGTGGGGAATGCTGTTGGTTTTGCCTAAACATCCAGCTTGCTATTGTGTATTAACAGAAGCAGAAGAGTCAAAGGTAGGAAGAGAAGTGAGACAAACTGGGAGTCTGTTGGGGTTAATGTTATTTCCTTTTCTTTACTACGTGTAAGATTTTGCAAGATACTAATATGTTTCTAAAATGCTAGCCCCAGTTATGACCATTTGCCAGTACTTGTAGGTGGAGTGAGCTTTTGTTGAACTGGATTTTTAGAAGAGTTGACATTCTTTTCCTAATATCCCAGATGCAGCCCTCAAGATTGCCGAACTAGTATAAAGCCCAATTTTTAAGTGTTGCTTAACCTTAGCTCCCGTTAAAGTACTGTTTCAGTTTAGATTTGCTAATTCCCACTTTCTACTGCACTAAGCACCTCAGAGATTTCTTTATTCCATGTAACAAAAATAACCCCAAACACCAACAAAATACAATCCACTCCCTAAGACCTTCGGTTAATTTCACTAAAATTAAGACATCTGTAGTGTGCAAAGTAGTTTGGCAAAAAAAAAGAAAACCTTACCAAATTTAATGATAATTGGAAAAAGTAAATGCTATTTCAGAACCCACTTATTTACATACATGCCTTTTAACTGCTGTATAAAAAAAAGCTTCTTCCAACAGAAGTTACCATAAAAAATAAGATCTGGCAAGCTTGATCATATAGGAAGCAGCAGCCAGCTACCAAAATACAAGACAGGATGAGGAGAACTGTGTCTTTCAGCACTCCACTGGCAAAGTCTGGTGGTTTGGGTCTTTTTTTAGTAACCTGCAAGTGTTGCATTATGTACGCACTAGAAGTCACTTCAGAGGTTCAAATTTGCTGTAAGATCTTCGTGTACAATTAATTTTATGCTTTATATATGTGTATGTGAAAAGACTAAAAGTAAACCAACTTCAGTGTAAAAACTGAACAAAAGCCTCCAGCTTTTACTACCTAATACACCTTTGTACACCATTATGTATGTAAACATTTGCCATGTTTCAAAAGAGCTGTAATAAGCAAGAGGCACACTCCAACTTCACAAAATCCCAAACAATTATGGGAGGGAAAAAAACCTGTTCCATTCACTTGAAACGAGGCACATTCTTTTGTTAGAAGATGGTAACAGTAGAAAAGACTTTCAGTATCCATAACCACCCACCTTCCTTTTTTTTTTTTTTAAAAAATACGTAGCTCTTAATTATTTATTTCTCTACTAGCATTTAAAACTGTAATGTAGTTTTCTCATTTTGCCTGTAGGAGGAGTGTTAGGCAGCTAATAAGCACAACAGTATTTGGACATTGCCAAAATAACCTTATTTTAAGGATAAGCCATTAAACATTTATCTGGCTAAAACCAGAAGTTTCTTTTCAAAAATTGAAAGACAAAATAATATAAAAAAGAAACTTTAAACTGTTTTTATTCAATTAGGAAAAATATTTTTTAAACCACTATAATTTATATTCATATCTTATATTAAATTCTATTAATTAATCTAAAAAACTATTGATACAGATTTGCTTATTAGTTCAGCTTTAGGATTCCAGGTGACATTACATAACTAAAAAATGTCATCTTACACATGTTAATGGTAACGCTGCCTTTAACAGAGTCTAACAAACAAGGTTATGTTCACAGTAAAGATAAAAGAAACAATAACCAGTAGTAAGGAATAAAATTTCTAAAAGGTAATTTTCTTTAAATAGTTGTTTAAAGTAAAGTAATAATTAATTGAACAATATGACAGAGTCAGTCATCTCTAACTAAGGTTTGCATGACAAAAACCCCTTCTTTTCAAATATTGTGACCAAACAAGGCTAAATTCAATTTCTAAGTAAACAGCACTATAATTAATCTGTTTACACTATGATCTGTGCCTTGCAGGTGAGAAATATGTCTGTGAGAATCGAAACTTATATAGAGCTGCTGATATTCCCTTATCAATTAAGGGAAGTTAAGGAATTATCACTACAGAATCCTAACACAAACTTTTTCACACTTATTCTCATGTATCTTTAATCTTAGATTGATTTTACTTTACATTGGGGGCTAAGTAATTTAAAAAAATATATAAATATAGGTAATAAAATTAGCAAGATAAATCTCATATACAAACACTTATTGCATTATTATATCCTCATGCCTAAATTTGCCTACCACCTGAACTACTCATGATTTCACAAGAAGTTTAAGGGACAACTGTAGGATGAGCCCTCTTGTGTCTTAATTTAAGCTGGAATTGATTATTTTTGCAAGCCAATTACAACAGACATAGGAAAAAAGACTTTTTGGTGCTAAAATATCTTGCACCAAATTTTATACTTCACATGGATATGAAATGCATAATCAAGAATCAGCAGTACATTAAAGGGAACTGTAATACTATGGATAAAAAATTACTTGGAATGGAAAATACTAACATGATTTCTCTGTAAACTTGGGTGGGTTTGGGGACCAAATCTGATGTAGCACGAGTTTTGGTCTCTTCACAGAAGGGGGAAAAAGTAATGATAAGATCACTAATATTTTACTGCGTTATGAAAACACATTGTTTTTTCTGTTCAATTTCTTATAAGAAGTCAATCAAATGAAACAGTCCAAGGGCAAATTCAAGACATAAAGCAGAACTCTGGCAGAAACTGGGGCCTTAAATCCAAACCTGCTATCAGGAACCCATTGCTGAGCAGAAGGCAGCATCATTACAACATTAAAGTTGTACCTTCGCATTCTCCAGACACCAAGTTCTGCCCACGTACCTCATGAGAACTGCCCTTGTCATCACAGAACTTAATCACTTAGGCTTCCAGGTCACCCCTGAAACTGAGTCAGAATCCAGAAATAATGTGTCCTTCAGATAAGCCCCTCTTATGATGTCAGGCCAATAGATGCTCTCAGAAACGTAAGGACACGTGTTTGTCAGAACGGAGGAACAACTCTTAGCAAGCATATTCAGGTCTATCAGACATTAAATGCTGGTTTCTTTTTATAGAATGCTTGCT
Source organism: Tringa tobata (assembly GCA_033628505.1). Taxonomy (NCBI): domain Eukaryota; kingdom Metazoa; phylum Chordata; class Aves; order Charadriiformes; family Scolopacidae; genus Tringa; species Tringa tobata. The sequence continues at coordinate 2,367,834 of JAHREE010000531.1, read as the reverse complement.
TTAAAGAATACAAAAAATATTTTACTTTTGTTGATACTATAGGGGAAAAATACTACATGAATAACACAACAACTAAAACAATTTTTGACCAAAGAAAAACATATTTTGTCCACTATCGTCCCAAATGCACTACTTGCAGGCAAAGCCAATAAGGATTAGGAGTAAATTTAAGTTTGTCTTGTATGCATAAGTACTAGTTTCACAAAGGATTAAACTATGCTTTTGAAGCAACTTACCTGTGACATCAGTTTTGATGTCAGCAAGCTTAAAAAGAGGTGCAACTTGTTCATAGTAAACATGAGTGGCTTCTCTTTTGTGGCTGCTTGGATTAACAAACACTTTTAAGGATTTTGGTCTATTTTGAAAGCCTAAAGGAAAACACAAAACATTTAAAATCACACACAGCCCAGCTATTTTTACAGGTTAAATGAATTTTTAATACTAGAACAATTACTTTAACAGGAAAAGTAAATTATAGTCTAAAAAAAAAAATCTAAATTTCTTGGATGTGTACTATTTATCTTAAAATTACAGTACTGATTACTTTTCTGTGTACAGCTAATAAACACACTAAACAATACAAACTGGTAGGAACCAGATTAAAAAAAAAAAAAGCATATGTCATAGCCTAGTTAAACCCTGATACAGGAGCAGAGTGAATGTGGAGAAGTTACAATATTGGGCAACAAAAAAAATCCAAACATCAAAACATACCCTCTTTGGAATCTAATATGAAACACTCCCAGCAGGCATACGACAATAACACCCAACCAATTTGATACTATAATCCAACACTTTTGTTTTCCGAGATTGCAAATCAAAGAGTGCAAAGTAAATTCCCTCATCTTGAAAGAAAGAGGCTGGAACAGGTTGCCCAGAGAAGCTGTGGATGTCCCATCCCTGGAAGTGTTCAAGGCCAGGTCGGATGGGACTTTGAGCAACCTGGTCTAGTGAGAGGTGTCCCTGCCCATGGCAGGGGGTTGGAACTAGATGATCTCTAAGGTCCCTTCCAATCCAAACCATTCTATGAAATACAAATAAATAGAAAACCTGGTAATATAATTCAGAAAGCTGAGAATTATTGTTCATTTTGTTTTTTTAAAACTTACATTTAGGTCTTCAAAGTAATGAACTCTGAGCAAACCATACTGAGAAATACCGCTTTGCAAACAGTTTCTTGTCTTGCACATTGATCCCATGAAGTAATTCTCTTATTTGGAATATGGCATTTTGTTAAATGGTACATGCTAAACCAGTAACATAACTTTTCAAGTTCTCTTTTCTAGAATTCCTCCAATTGCCATGTTTCAGTGAGGTTGGTCTGCTACAAAAAGCAGCTGGTGGCATGCTATACCGCTGTTTCTTTGGTAGTTTTTTAAAATATACGATTTGAACAACTTTGTATTCAATTAATTCATTTACACTTTCTAAATTTTCTTTTAGTATCAGGTTACACTACCACTTTCTTAGCCAAGTGAAAGCTAGAATACCTGACAAATACACTGTTTTCAACATTCAAGAACAAAATTAGCAGGAGGCCACAACTCCAACAGGAACTAAGAGTGAGAGCGTGATTTTCTGCCCCATCTACAGTGTTACTTCAATTTTTACAGCCACATGTACCTTCAGAGTGTCAGCTGGGACTTTCTGAAGCTTTTCTCACTTACTCTACCTCAACACTTGAACAGGAACGATTCTTCAGAGAAATTACAGCTAAATATTATTTCAGCATCAAAGGGGAACATATTCCTTCAGATCAAAACATAACAATCATAGAAACCCCACAGATTGGTTTTTTTCACTTATTTAAACACAGCAGAGAATCTGGCAATGAAAACTAGCCCTTTATCCAGTTTGTTTTAGTAAATCTTAGATTTCTTAGATACTGAAGGAAATTGCTGGATCAGTTTGGTGCTATAACCTGAGAGCATACATAAAAACCAAGATTTCTAATTATATCTATGGTAAAATGTTTCACACAGTGCCACGTCATTGCACGGCAACTTAATCCTGATGAATCCTTAATGTCTTCAGTAATAAGCCTTAGTACCTATATTTAAAAGTATTTCCTTTGAAAAGCAAATAGGAACTCGGTGAGGACACTATTCACAAGAACCTTGATTAGCTACAAGAAAGGTTTGACAAAAGCCTCAAGATGTTCAGTAAAGGCAAACATGAAGACCAAGCACCTGGCACAGCAAAACCCTAACAGTGTAGGCTGGGGATTGACCAACTGTGCAGCAGCTCTTTAGAGACAATCTGAAGTTCCTGATGGACAGGGAGCTGGAACATGAGTTAACAGTGTGCCACTGATGCCATCAAGGCCAAGTGCTTACTGGGTTGCACTAACAAGAGGACAAACAGCAGTGCAAAGGATGTTACTGTGCCCTTGTATTCAGCATCTTTTGAGCCTGACTCTGAAAAACTGCATCCGCTTTCAGGCCCCCAGCACAAGGCTGATAAAGTGGAGTGAGTCCAACAGAGGACACATACAAGAGGCAGAGGTAGCTGGCTTTCTATAGCCTTGAGAAGAGAATCTACCAAAATGCTGTCCTTTTACTCCATGGGAGTAAAACAGACCAGCAAGCCAGACCTCTTGCAGGGGCAAGGCCAAAAAGGCAATGGACACAAGTTGCAGGAAGGACTATTGCAATCTGAAATAAAGAAAAACACTCTCCACAATGAGGGCGGTTAAGCCATGGATCACATTGCCCAGAGAGGTGGCAGAATGCCCATCCTTAGAGAATTTCAAAACTTATCTGGACATGGCTTTTAGCAACCTGATCTTGTTTAGAAGCTCAGTGCTCTGAGTAGGAAGCTGCAACAGAACACCTCCAGGGGCACATTCCAACCTAAATTATTCTTGAGGGTCTGGAAGCAGAAACGAGCACTGCAGGTATCTACTGTAATGTAGTTTCTAATCATAGGAATTACCACACAAATAAGGAATATTACATAAAAGTTCCCAAAGACTATTAAAACACATAAATCATCATCATAATGACATTATAATAATCATTATACCAAACAATAGAAATCTGCTATCTGGTATTGTTGCCGTCTCTTAGAAATCATAAAAATATTAAGACCAAAAAAATAATTTCTGTGACCTGATAATTTTGCCTAAAGTGTCCATAGAAATTAAACTGAAAACTACAAGAATAAGGACTCCTGATTTAAAAGATAAAAGATTTAGCCACGTTGATATACGTGCTGTAACGTTTCTTATCTTCTTTACAAGAGACCTACCTGTGATCAGCTGGCCCTAAATGCTCAGCCCCCACCAACACTCAGAGCCACAAAAGTGTAAAAACTGACTACAGAGTCCTTGGTTTGTAAGTAAAGCATACCTTTAAACCATACATATATAAAACACATGAAGCAGAGGGAAAGAACAGGAAAAGCAGAGAGCTTGTAGAAGTAGAGAAAGGTAATAAATTGTCATAAATTCTGTGACCCAGACAGTGTGAGTTACAATACTGCTAAGCCACTGGTAGGAGAAAACTGAAGGATGAAAAGCAAACATGGGTATCTCACTTAACTGTTTTTGAGTTTTAGGTGTGAAAATTAAAGCCCCAAGTGGCAATATAAAGTTTTAAAAGAAAGCATAAACAGGCAAAAGAATACGGACTTTTCAATTGCAGCGGAGAGGGGAGGGAAATCCTAGATTTTTAAGAAAACAGTTGAATTTGTTTCTTTTTTTATTAACCAAAAATTATTCTAGGCCAGGAACTGTATTTATGACAATATATACATTACGTTATCGTTGAAAAGTAGATCAGAGTTAAAGCCTAGCGAGATTTTCAAGAACCAAAAGAATTCACAGGATAAGCGTTAGAATATTCTCTTTATGACTACCTGAATATCAATTTACTTTTTTAGAGAGGTAAGCTACTTTATTTATAGAAATAGGTATCACAAGGCATTTGAGCAGTGACATGGTACACTACTGATTGTACCAAATGATTGCCTGACAAGATAGGATGATCACAACAAAAATTATTATTTATCATTAAGTTAACACGTTACAATACACTAAACAACTGAGTTTAATGAAAGAATATCCATTAACAGTCAAAAAATTAAACTTTCACACAACTACGCAGTGAAGCTTTTAAAAAAGCATTATTAAATAATAATCATCTTTGGTTCATTCATAGAGATGTCGTTTAAAGAAAATTAAATCTCCTTTACTACAGGCTGCAACTGATGTCAGTCTGTCAGCCTTTCGGTGTTCTCCTGACTGGTATTCTGTTATTGTTTTCCGTGGCTGCTCCATTTGAAATGAACCAGCAGCCTAAAGCAGGAAGGCCAACTGTTCCTCTAGTACTAACAAATGTGCTAATATGCACTAGTTTAAACTTGATCTATCAAGTGAATCAGTGAACCATGAAGGGTGGTGGGTCAATCAGGGTGTTCTGAAAACAAAGGCTCATAGGGCAGCAGAGACGCTACGCTCAGACATACATCTGTGCTGCTTTCGGTTCTGAGCCTTATGAAAATGGGTTTATGTTACAAAAGTTAAGAGCCTGGAATCATGTCATTATTGCATACATTTATAAATACTTCATACAACAGTAAGAATATTATACACGAGGAAAACTAATAATATGAGACAGATTTGCTAATGTAACTATGGAAACACCACTGTTAATATTAACTAACCAAAGTTAATGTTTAACATTAATGGTTTAATTAAAACTTCATGTATGCAGTTTCAGACATTCGTATCAAATCCCACTGAGAGGGATACTACAGAGTAGTAGATAAAAATAAAATGCACTTCATGCATGTTTTTGCTACTTTATCATTTATTCTTAACTATATTTATTGTCTTCTGGTAGTTTACATTTAAGTAAAACTTTCTCAAATCAACTGTTATTAAAAATAAGTCTTATCTTGCTAAAAAAAAAAAATTTAAAAAATTGGATAAGCATTGATAATTCGGCATTTTCTCTCATTTCCGGGGCTATCAACCCTTTAAGTAACACTGGGCATTTGCATGCACAGAGGATTTTAAATTAAACAGTGAATTCCACTGAGAGAGTACGTCCACTGTACTTGCCCATAAGTCCAGTACAAACAAAAGCGAAAGTTTAAATCGAAAGCACCAAGAGTCAGGTGTACAATAGGTCTGACACAAAATCAACAGCAAATTACAATTTGTCTAAGTTGCCATTTGGGGCTTTTCAGGAGCCAGTCCAGAAGCAAGGCTCTGTAGGTGCATGCCTGAAGACGGCAGTGGTTATTTTACATTAGTTTAAAAAATATGTGATAAACAGAAGACCAGTTTTCCTAAACACCATATCATCAAATATCTAGCTGGCATGCATATGAACAGCAGCAACATTATGCAGAAAATAAGAACTTCTTTAAAAGTGGGAAGATGGTAGTACATGTGTTTTGTTACCCTGTCACACACACAGAAAAAGCCATTAATAGCAGCCACAGTAAATAATTCTAAGCAACTATATTGTACCTGTGGGCTCACTTATATGATGACAGGCTTCATAAAAAATTATAGCCTAGTTACTCTGAGCAGCAATTCAAAGCAACAGAGGATACTCACTATGAGCAAAGTAAGGATGAACAGGAAAAAACATGCAAAAACATTCGTGTCCAACACAAAACACACAGTAAAAGGGAAACTGTACATGGTGTTTCAGAAAAAAAAAACTTATATCTTCACTAGAAAAAAATCTCCAGATAAAACTCCAGCTCATGTCATCACTGATAAACTTGCTATTATTGTTCCTTAAATTACTATATATGCATAAAAATCTAAAAACCTGTCCGAGTAAGGTAAACATAGAAATTGCATTTATTTTCAAGAGACACTTTTCATAACATTTAGCCATTCTGACAAATGAAAGTATATGTTTACTGACAGCCATACCCAAAGATATATACACTCTACTTTGTTAAATCTTCTGCTTTTCAGTTGCTCCAGCCTAGAAGTAATAAAAAACCTTAAAGTAAATAATGCAGCAGTTAATGAAAATTTACTTTGTGACCAGAAAGATTAGAAAAAGATACATACACTTAAATTTCAACTATTTTAGAAGGATGAAATTTAAACTTTATCCTTCAGTTCATAAGGAAACCAAAAAGGAGCCAATATGAGTTCATTAACAAAGATGTCACAAGCAATATTATGAAAACAAGCTGCAACAAAAACTATGAAAATTCATCACTGTTTCAAGCAGAGATATAGTTAAGATTTCAGTTAGTGAGGAATCAACAAAATTTAACTGCATTTTATACTTTTCCAGACTTGGATACCGCTGGGAACTTCCTGCCAATATTTGGTATGTTTTAAATAAGAATACTTTTGTTTTTGAATTATACCATCACTATACCATCACTGTTTAAATTACTGTAACATGTCTCTGCCACATTAGATGCAAGAATGTTGCTGCTTTTTGGCTGATTTTCTGGATAGAAGGGCAGTTTGAATATCTACTCAGTCTTCAATGTGTAACAGTGTAAAAACTTTTACTGTAATTACAGAACAATATACACATTAGTAAATGATATTCTGGGGCTTGTGTTTGGATATTTTTTCCCCTCTCTGAGTCCTGATTGCTCCTGAACTAAAAGGAAAGGAGAAAAATGTACAGATTAGAGCTCAAGAAAAAAAAAATCTGTGCAAGATTTGAGCTTCTGGAGAAAGAGTGAAGCTGAAGGAAGAACCAGAAACAGCAACAACATTGCACAGAATGCTTCTTTCAGGTTCACGTGGCTTCCGATTACAAAGCTATAAAACAGAGGCTGCACCTCGAAGTCAAGACAACCTGAGCAGGAGATACTGCAGCTTTTTTTTCTGTGAACATATGGTATCACTGCTCCTGATGGATGGAGAGTAATCTGGGAACAAAACAGGCATTTGCTCCATATGCAAATGTCCTTGCCTTTATGGGTAGCTGGAGATCTGCAAGAATCTTGGCACTTCTGCAGATTTGGATATTTCATGATAAAGTCTTTCAAAAAGGGGCAAGGGAAGACACTTACTAATACCTATTTTTATCTAGAAAACCTAAAGCATATTATAAGCAATGTAAGAATGCACCACTAATAATTCATATTATTTTACTTTCTCTAATATCTGCTTTTGACATAGTCACTTTAGTAGAAGTAAACTATAAATCACTATTGAAAGTGTTATTACAAACACTACAGATGTGTAAAATTTGAATTCTGTAATCTGGCTCAATATTAACAATTTAGCTATTACAAGATGGATTGTTTTTCTTCTGTAATAAACAAACTCATTTGCTATAGTCTGTAAACAAAGCCACATTTTGGAGCTAAATCAGAGAGTTTGGTTTGTGGGGTTTTTTTGTTGTGTGTTTTGGTGGGTTTTTTTAAATCACAAGTGTGCTATATTCTGAGTCTTTCCAACATTGTTGGTATTAAATTACAGTGAAAGGCTTTTGTTTGTTGTTTTTTCCCCCCTAAATGGTAAATATTTTTTTCTTAAATTTGATACAGCTTCCATGAAAAAAATGCTACTATCATGGGTTAAACAAAGCATCCTGAAACTGGCATTAGTCCAGGCAAACACAGAAAGATATTTTTAAAATGAAGAGTAGCCTCTTATCAATAGCTAGTGTCAATACATTTTGTATAAAATTATATTGTAAGAGTCCTACAGAACCTTAAAAGCACTTCCACCTGTAAATTTAAGAAGGGGAGGAAAGCCTCTCCCATTAGTCTTTTCAAGAATCTGTGGGTCTCAAGTGGGAGCTCCTAAACAGTCACTGGGAAGTCCCTGAAGAGTGCCCAGGACTGCAACATCTGTAGTCCCATTAGATGCGGTGCAATTCAAGTGAAAACATCAACAAGGTATTTTATTTCTTTAAGAAACAGATTTCCCAGAAGACTCTTCAGTCAGAATATAGTAAGCTACTTATTTTCAGAAGTTTCCAAAACACTTCCAAAAAATAGCATCAACTTGTTTAATTTTCACAGCTGCATTAGTCAATTATTGTCACTTTCCTAAATTTTACACTTCACCTTGTAAAACTTGAGTAGTAAACATTTTCCAGCAATGATATTCATATCTGTGTGTCCTAATTTCCACAGGCAAATATTTTTCTAGGTATCACTCAAATTTACGTATTGCCAATAGAAACAAGTCTGAAATAATAATGATACCAACCTCAATTAAGTTCTTACCATTCAAAATATCCTTCAGATGTCTGAACCATGATTGACAATGATCTTCACTTAAGTTATTTAAATGGATAGCACAGTCTGTTAGCTTATTCTTTTCTTTATTTAAGCATTTAAAAATGGTGATACCCAAAGTAGTACCACCTTTTTTCTGCCCTGCAAAACGGCGACGTTTCAGTTTTACTGAAAATACATCTTTCATTTCAATAATCTCCTCTTGAGCCTGTAACACCATACTGGAATCACCTGTAGCAGAACAGAAAAAAAAAAAAAAAAAAAGAAAAAAAAGTGTTATCAATATATTTAGGCATAATATCTTAAAAAAAATAAATATTGTTCTAGGTTGATCTCTAGCTTCACTTGTTGCACCTGCTCATGCCCACATTGAAACTTACTGCATACCATTTGCCTCAAACACTGGTCTTATATTTTACCAACTTTCTGTTATTTAGGTTAGATATCCAGGTATACAAATAACATATACAATGAATTCAAAGAGGTTACTTAATCCCTTTTCTGATATTGAAAAAAGAATTAATAAAATTGCAGACTAAGAACAGTGAATCACTTTTTTTTTATTTGCATTCAGAAAGTAAATTCTTCATTCTATTCTCCTAAATCATAGCAATCATTAGTTGTATTCTCCTAAATCAGGAAGTGTACTATGACCCAAGCTGACTATATGCTTCATGTATTTTTTCATTTGATACAACTTCTGCCTTTTGGGTTTAGACTAGAGACATATCAGAAAATAGTTACGTAAAAATAGAAAAATAAACCAAAAGCATGTCACCCATCTTATCTTTCATTTTCAAGTTACAAATTTACTTTAAAAGTCAAGTAAAAGAAAAACAGTTTCAGAAGTTCTTTTGACAGTTCAGGACCCTCACCCCAGGGGAGCTTTGTGTTAGGCTGGAACACTGGGTGAAGGGTTTTTTATCTCGGGGCTGTTGAGCACACGGAAACTATCACTTCAGTGACACTAGTTCCAAATGCCTTTTGGAGATGTACCAACTGAAGCACTGTGCTAACAGGCTTCTCCTCCTACTGCTCTCTTGAGCCACGAAACACCCGATTCCTCAAAGTCAGATACACAGACTGAAGGAAAAACGTCACTGTTGCCGTAGGTATCAGATACTCTGGACATGAAAAGAAAAGCTTCCCTGCTTTCTTTGCAATTAGATCAGACATGCTAGACCAATAAATGCCCCTTTGTAGCCCAAGGCAAGAAATGCTAAAAACCAGAAACCTTTTCCAAATCTAGCAGCAGCTCAGTCAAGTGGCTTCTCAATAGCAAAAGCTGTAACAGATCCTGTTTGATTAATATTTGCTTTAGTGCAATGCTTTAGTGAAGCGCCAGGGAGAAGCTGCAAAAGGCTATTTTAACTTCTTCCTGGAGAAGATGGACAGTGGTGCAGGTGTGAGACTGCAAAACCACCTGTCCCTGTTTCATGACACCACGTGAAGCCGAGGTCGTACTTTTCCTAAGCAGAAAAAAAGAAGCCTGTGTCAATTCTCCTAACAGTCTGACACCGGCATTTCTCAACAGTGTTTCTTGAACCAGACTACGCAGCGGTCACGTTTCTGTCCAGAAATCCTGGAAGACTGCACCTCAGCGATGCTAACCCAGCTAAAGCTCAGGTCAGGATTACCTCTCCTCACAAGTCTCAACTAACCCATTTTTTCCTGTGCCATACCAATTAACCTACTGCAGACAGAAGCATGACCTTATTATACTTCCTACGCATTTTTCCAACTTGTTGCATTTTACCATCATCATTTCTCCGTAGGTCAGCTACTAGGGTGTAAAATTGGACTGAAATCATTCCGCTCTCAGCGGAAATAGGGTGAGGTGTGTGTGTGCTGAGACAGTACACCGGGAATTTTCTGTAGCGCAGATCTTCACAAGTACACAGCAAATAAACAGGAGGAAACTCCCCAAGTGGGCAAAGCTTTAAATGCCATAATCAATGCTATAAGAATATTTTCTACAAGATATACTGAATGAAACCAGGGGACTGAGGAGAAAAAAATGGTATGATTCCATTTGAACTATGATTCTGCGTAGACTTAAAGGGTGAGAGGACACTGTACAAACAACCTTAATACTAACATTACCAAATCAGAGATCTTGATTTTTTTTTTAAACTTTATATTGCTCTTCTAAAACATTTGTGCATAAATGCTAACGTTATGCATATGCATCACAAACGAATGACAAACATTAGCCTATCTTTCCTGCACATGTCAAGAAAAATGAAGGCCTGTTAAAATACTTTTTATTTCCCCATTAGCTTTCACAGAATGACATTTAGTCATAAACCAGATCTTGCCTATTATTTTTGTGCTAGTATTTCAGCCAGATTTTTATTTGCTTTTACAACTTCCCTTTACTATGTATTTGTCAAATTCTTGTGTTGCTCTGATGCACATCAAAACTTTTGAAATTTAAAAGAATATATTCTTACCAGCACTACACTTTCAAAAGCAGGATTTTACTCTAGCTGTTCTACTGGAATACATTTCCAGATACAGCTTGGAGAAGCACATAAAATGTAGGAATACCAAATCATACAAAAGCATTATCCTTGAGTTTTAAATCGCAGAGGAAATATCGAACTAGCTAGTAGGATTAGGACAGCCAATTTTTACTAAAGTTGAAAAGAAATCTGCATAAAAGTCCCTAGGCACATTCTATAATTTTCACCTTTTATTTTTACTGAAAACAAGATCATCACAAATACAGTATAATTTTATAGAACAGTTCAGATAAAGAAAATTTAAGTCATGAGCTACATTTATAAAATATTTCTAGTATGTGATAACAACCAAGTTTACTTTTAAAAGAAAGTATATATTGGATTAGACACTTTTTTAAACTTCCAAAGACCTATTGGTTCGTTAGTATCATATTGGTTATTGCTAGCTGTTTCAGGACATTAACTGTCCTCTCACATTACTTAGAAAGATATTGGGTACCATCTGTTCTTGCAAGAGATTTAAGTATACATCTATTAGATATCATGCTATTTATTTAATTTGGTACCCACTTCCCATTGTTGTATCTTCTGAAAAAAAAAGTCAATTTAATTACAAGGAATAAAGATAATCTCTTCTACCAGGCTGCTCTGTCATCATGACAGCAGCGAGGAAACCTGTATAAAGTAGGTTACAAGCGTTAGGAAGAGTAAAACTAACAGCACTTAACATTTAACAAAGATCTAACAAAACCAGAATATGTGGCACTTAAAAAAAAATTGCTATAAGCCAAGGGCTTGTCTAAATCAATCTCAGCACATCTGTCTGATGTAGAGCGTAAACAGGATTAGAGTTGGATTTATCTGCTTGACGCTAATTGTACTCACAGTTTCTGCACATGTCCACTTTTTTTTTTTTTCCCAAATACAGCATGAAAAAAAGCCTGCCTGGATATACGTATTTCTAGGAAGTTTTATGCTCCTATTTATCCTCTGATTGATTTCAAGCAATGACACTACCCTACATTTTTCCTATTTATGGTAGTCTAATCTCTTATTTAACAAAAAATTATGTCCAAACACACCACACAGCTAAATCAAAGAGTGGGGGACTAATACACTCAAATGCAGTTTAATTATAAATAGAAATCCAAACTTGAATTAGTGAAGAGTGTTAGACTAGGCTTTAAACAAATAGATTATCACGTTTACAGCAAAATTGATGAAAACACACACAAAGAAAAAAGCAGTATTACTGCAAAATAGAACAGTTCATAAAGAGAAGTGTGTTATTAAAATGCAAACACCAACATTTCAAGAACAAAACACTTATCGGACAGTTTTTCTACCATAGAGGCCCAACATCTAGAAGTGGTACTTGATGACTTAATTTCCATAAGAAATATCTGGAGTACAGTAGAAAAACAGTAGAAAATACACATGAAATGTGACTATAAATTCAAGTATGATAACTAGACACCAAGGAAAATGTGTTATACTTCCGTGGCCATAAGTTCTTCCTATGACCTTTGGTAAGACATCTAGCCCCACTTAACCAGATCTAATAGATAAATCTCCTACGCATTTTAGGCTCTCCATCCCATTACACTCTCAAAGTTTACTTCATTAATTGTTGCTTGCTATAGCTGAGTGCGGTGTAACGTAATAGAAATAATTAGAAATAAAAATCATCAAGAAAATACAGTGATCTACAGCAGTTATAGAACTGATTACAGATCATCCTACACTGTCTGAACAGTATTTTCAAAAGAGCCATTCAGGATATGCAATAAAATATAACTGCCATAATATAAAACAAACAAAAAAAAGAAATAAATAGAATTATAAATGAAGTTAGTTTTGACAATACATCTACAAATTTAGGCTTAGGAGTATTTAATTTACTATGATAATGCCTAATGCATATAAACCAGTAACTATTAACTCTTTAATCCCATTTTTTCCTTCCTGTAGTCTGCAAAGCACAATAAGTAGCATGCAACTGATTTATAAAACCTCAACAGTTTTCAGCTACAATTTTGATTAAGGACTAGCAATGAGAAATATAAAGGAGCAAGTATGATCATTCTTGCCAGAAGAGCTGGCAATCACTGTATAGCTTGTCAGGCTATTTAACATTAAAGACTCTAAATACAAGACAGAAAAGCTATTTGCAGAACATCTCAGTTTTCAAGGTATTTCTATTTCAAAAAGACAGGTCATGCGACACCTTTGGCAAAATTTGATGCTGTGCCTCTTACTCTCTTCTGCAAGCAGAGAAAGCAAAATTGCACATTCTGCTTGCTGAGAGTATCAAACAGTAAGCTGAGGAGATGAAGTTACAGCAAGGTACAGGTTGGGGAGGGGCTGTTTTTTCTTTAAAGACTACCTTTACACTACTCTAGTCCTTTTAAATGGTGTTGTAAGAGAAGCATAACACAACCAAGGCCCCAGTCTAGAAAAACGTTTCTCAGACCGTGTATATTGGCCTCCTCAGGAGCACCAAGAAGTTCAGAAAGTACTACAAAGTACTGAAGAGATGCATCTCAGCTCCTCCAGAGCTGGAAACTAAAAGCAGGGTGTAACTACTAACTTTATCTTTTAATGGCAGCTATTCACTTGCAGCAACAGCTGTATTCCTTCAGGGCAGAAAATTGAGCTTAAAAACATCTGGCAGGAATGCAACTGATTTTCATTCTCCCTCTCTAGAAAATCTGAGGTTGAAGGGATGTATTTTGCCAAGCCAAGGCACTACCTTGCCACTAATCCCTCTTCCAACACAGGCACCTACTCTCATCACTCACCTGCCACAACTGTGTAGTCCAGCCCTTTTCCTTATGTCTGGCACTTGGCAAAACCAAGCTGAGTCAATTCAACTCCCTAAAGTAACACAGATTGTCCACTTCGTTTTTAGGTTTTGCGCCGCCATAGCCTTCTGACAAGTTGTTTAATAATAATCAGTTCAAGACAAGTCCTACAAAACCAGAGATGCTTCAAAGCGATAAGAAAATACACAGCAGGGAAGAAGGAAGGACTGGGACTGTCTCCTTTCATCAGCAGGAAGTCAACATGGTTTGAGCCAATCTGCTGTGCATTTTCACTTCCAATTGCTAACTCCCCAGTGATCACACACACAGATCAACAACAGTCAGCAAGAACTGGGAAAGATGCACCATGTTTTCTTTTAATTTTTAGAGCTCTATTTACACCTTATCAATTAAAAAAAAATATTAAAAAAAATAATAAAAATTATTATTAAAAAGACTCAGAATAAAACTCCACTTTATAAACCTATAATGGCACATTACGTTAGTTTTCCTGGATAGGAAGTTACACACTATTTTAATACAGCAGTAAAAAGCATTATTCACTATTCAGGCTCAGAGAAGTCATCTTATTTTAAAGTACTATCATAGATAGCTATGTCTAAAAATAAAATTATTATGAAGAATAATTGATATACAAAAAAATAATATTCTTGGACAAATCTGTACTTCAGACTCCAATTTTTCAACTCAAACTCAGCCAAAAAAACCTAACCCAACTAACCAAAACCCCAGTAATTTCCCAATGCAAATCTGAGATCATGGGATAAAGGGTTATACTAGGTAACAGAAATTACATTATTTTATTTCTCTGCCCAGTAATTCTTACAAATAATTTTATAAAGACAAAATGTGATAAATGCAACAATATAAAATTGGCTTTAATAGTCTTGTGCAAGTTTCAATGCATTCTTCAGAAAGTGAAAAGTCTTTTCTTTCTTTGTTCAGAGTATTTCTTGACAATTTTACCATATTCATAGCATGCGTAAGCACACCTAAAACCGCAACCTCCAACTTTTCGTCCTCCCTCTTGTCTCTCTCTATGTTTCAAACTGCTCTTTTCCCACAAGACCCCTTGACCTACTGAGTCCAATCCCTGTTCTCCATCATATCTTTTAAGAACTAAGCCTCATATTTCTGAACATCCTCATCAGCTCTAGAGGGCTGTTGCAGATACATGCCTCTGTGCCCAGCATCATATCGTCACAGCAACTGCAGGAAGAGCAGCTTCAGGAGACATTTGGTGTAGTCCTTGAAGTCCTGAGTTGCGCCATGCTCAAGGACTTAAAATTTGGACAAGTTTCACTACAACTTTAAAAGATGGCAATAGGCGAATTTCTGTCAAAAAACCACGACTTTGCCAACCAAACTGCCTAGTTCTAGTTGAATCAAAAGGAAAGATGATGCTGGCAACTGGTAGAGGAAACATGGGAACAGTTCAATTAATTCCATAGCATCAGGGCAGAGTTTAGTACAGTTCAGAGGTCGTCTGAGGACGAGGTGCCAGCCAGAGGATAGGTGCCAGCCCTGGGGACTCCCCCTCTGAGTGCAACCAGATCTCAAGAGTGAGTGCACCCTGGGTCTCCATGAACAAGACCCATCTTCTTGTAAAGAGGCTCATTAGACACTTATCCATCCAGCTTTCAGTAATGTCTTGTTCCGTTTCTTTTTCAGAGCAGTGAAGTACCTTGCTTATTAATTACAGGCTAACAACAGAACTTTGTCAGAAAAACATACCAAAACCATTAGTTTGAAAAGAAGCCAAGTAGCTTCTCGAATAAGTACCTTCATGGAAAAGAGTGATTGAAGCTTAGCACAAGGCCTAATGTGTTCCACACAAAAAGTGCCACCTTCAGGAAGCGTTTCCCCTTTGTTTTCCAACAAAGAATTTGAAGGAGATGATGAAATGAAAAATAGCCCCCTTAACAAGACAACCTACTGGGAATAATGCTGTACAGACCACCACTAGCTGAAAGGAAGCAAGGCAGACAGTGAGTGATTCTGAACCTGAACCATTTAAGAGGATGCATACAGCAAAGATTGTGGTTTTTCATAGCTAAATTTCCTCATTAACACCACACCAAGAAAGCAGTCACTGAAAATAAATTTACTATAGAAAGTTCTACGGTTTATGTTAAGAGTATGGCCCACATACTGCCTAATTTCATATGACTGAAAAAGTAGCAGCAAACCTTCTAAGTGCCAGAAACCTTGGGGCTTTTAATACAATATATTAAAGGAGTTATGTAACAAATTTCAGAGTAAGAACATGACAACAAACATCAATTATTTCCATCATTTTATAAAACCTCTGCAAGCACAAGCATTAGATTAAATGACTAGTTTTACATAGACCAACAATACAACCATCATGTAACGAAATTTATTAAAAGAGAGAGATTTCTGAAATAAAACAGAAGACTGGGATCTAATGACTTACATGATTCAATACAATGGGCTTGCAGAGCTGAAAGATACTGGAGAATCCCCAAAGAGGAAACATAAGCTTAATTTTACATTCATTTGACAAAAATGTGACACATACAAGCTGTTTTGTACCTACTAATTTATGTCATAATCATGGCAATTACTTCTGACATTTCAGAAAATAAGAAGAGGGGAGATTAAAATAGCCTCTTATGGCCACATGACATCACTAAGTTTTATTAACTATGAGTTAATAATTAGTTCTACTTGGACTCTTACTGGCACAAGATTTGCTTCAGCCTCAAATACAGATCTACAAATCACCCATAGTGCTAAACATCAGCATTTCAGAGAATTCTACATGACCAAAATTCAGATATTTGAGGCTTTTGTAGAAAAGATTTTCAAGCCAACATTTTCTTCAGGAAAAAAGAACAGACACATCCCATTCTAACAAAGGACAATTTCCTTCCTTAAGCTATTGGTAATTCATGTATATTAGCAATTCATGCTTTTAGGTACTGAAGCAGAGCTATCAGCTGCTAGACAAGCTCATCCATGAACTTCTCATCGATTAACAGCTACGTGTTTGGCTTTATCCTCATTGATCTTTGATCTATTTTTCCAGGAGCTTTGTTCATAAACTCAGCCATCCTTTGTACCATTCTATCTGTACCTTCTACTCTAGCCCAAGGGTAAGAGATGGCAATAGCACCACCAGACTCCTCTGACAAGCATGAAACCCTTCCCTCACCCCAACGCTCTTCAGCTCAATTGCCCCATAGGAAAAGGACGAATGTAAACTACACCACTTTGCCTGCAGGGATGAATGTATCCCATTTTGTTCACATACACCACACGTGTAACAGACTTAAAAGAAAAGCAACAAGAAACCCCACAGAATTTTGTTAGATGATCTTTATAATACATGGCTTTTTTCCTGCCCTTCCTCTTAGGGTTCTCTAACTTTGTAAAATATTTTGGCACATTAAAAATATACTTTATACGTGATATATGTAGAGTGCAAAAATGACTTGGAATGCAATGCAACATTTAAGGTATGCTTAGCCAATTGTGCAGTATACAAATTAGCCCTTCATATAAAGAGAAAGCTTACAAAATGCAATACTTCAGAAGCTTTCTGGTATTACAATGAATGATATTATATGGAATTGACTACACTTGCAGCGATGCATAATCCTGTGACTGAGGAAATTACATTCTCAGACTTCCATCAATTTTGAAATTTTGTTTGTAGCTTAACACTATGGCAAAGCTCTCACAGAAGATTTGATACCAATATGATGTGACACAACTGAACCAAACCTTAATTTCACTCACAGTAAGAAATCACAGGATTAAGTAACACTGTGCAGTCTTTTAGAAAAGTTTATTGCTTCCAGATGGATGCAAGTTTCCTTTCAGCACTGATTGTATCTTCTGTACACAGGGTGCCAATGTTACTATAAATATAGACAAAAGCAGTTATAAAGATAAATTATTAAAATATTGACATAAACAGGCTCATACAATACTGCCTCTCTCCACAAAGTAAGGACAACTACATTAGAGAGGCGCGTGTATCACAAATGTTCAATATAAAGACATGTACACCCTTTTTAGAAATTACACCCTGTATATGAACAAGCACAAATTTACAAGGTATCCATAAAATGACTTCTAATTCAAACTGCGTGCTCTTTGCCCCATGTTGTGTAGTGCCATGTGTTTCACTGCATGGTGCATACTACCAAGATGTCCACCTGTGCCCATGTATCTGCACAGCAAGCTAAGGATATGCTTACTTCATTTAGCAGCAGAACTGTTGAATACACGCTGCAATACACTTACGTTGAAATAAAACTAAAATTGTAAATAATAATTGTCTTTAACCTAATTTAAATTTCAAACGATATACCTAAGACACTGGCAAAGTGTATCAACAGCTCAACAGCTCTACAAAATGTTTACCAGAAAAAAAATAATTCTGTGGAATATCTGATTAGACGGTAAGAAAATTGTATATAGTGCTATTTTGGAAATCAAAACACACTCAAAAATTATCAGGTAAAGCCAGTAATTTGAGTTATGTTAATATTTTATGTTGTTATACAGTTCAGGAATTATAAGAATAAATGGCAATGAGCCATTGAAAACACATGATTTGAAATTTTCATGAGATTCTCAAAAATCAAAAGATCTTCATCTTGGTTTTGATTTATGTAATAACCAGTGCATAAAGTAGAATAAGTTAATGCATTTTAAAGAACATGCAGAATATATAAAATGCTTTGTGAATAAAATTTTAGTATTAAGTACCATGAAATTCAAAATTAACTATCAGCATAGCAATAACTTTTACATCAAACTACATTCGTATACTATTCCATACAGAAACCTACTTATTTTCTGACAGGTATACCAACTGCTTCAAAACAGAGCCACTAGTCAAAAAAACACCTCAAAATTTTCCACAATGATTTTCATGCTTGCACACACCTACAGCCTCAAACAAGCAGTCTCCTATCTACTTTAAGCAAATTCCTTGACATCTCTCTCTACTCTTCTTAATTCCAGTATGGTAACTGTAGCTACATACCACTTTTACATATCTATTCTCTAATTGCAGTCTATTCCTAATCATAGTACTAAGAAGTACTAAAACCAAAAGAAAGACTACTGATTGACAAATCAAAAAATCTAGTTTCAGATGAGTTTTCACTGTTGGAGAAACACACGTCAGATGAGACAGATACAATTCAAGCCTCTCATAATACATATGAATTTTTACTATCCTAAACTTTTAAATCTAGCATTACACCAAACGGACACGTATGTACAGGGATTACCTCTATGAGGTTGAAGTAAGTATCTTACTCGCAGATCCTAAGAATTTTACTAATGGCATAAAGATCCCGCATATGGTTACAGGATCAGAGGGAGATTCATATTCAAAGCATTCATACAGCAGCTAACAGAGATGCATCTTCAGACTGTCTCCAACAGGCACTTGCACAGTATGTGTGTTATTGTTACTATTCTATCTAAATTTTCCTCTATCACAATATTAAGCTTATCTTGCTCATTTAAAAGTAAATTTAACACATCTGAGTTTCTACACATATCCAATCACACATTACAAATCAGACAATCTTTGACAGCCTTTAAGTGAAACAGTGCAAGAAAATTATCACCACTGTGTTCAAGAATTAATTACAATAGATACTTTGGCATACATCTTTAAGTTGTTGACATAACGAATGGATGTTTGACATTGAGGGTCATCTTCTATTCTGTGAACATCAGAAATCTTCTGAAAGGAATTTATACAAAAATTCCAGCTAAGCATATTGAAGTTGGACTTTTTCCTAATCTTGAGGTTGATGAAACTAAGTACTCTTCTGGAATGGTTTGTAATGGTTTCAGACTCGTATCCTATACAAGTTTAGCTAATGTGTTTGGAATTTAACTTCCCTTCTCCACAATAAAAATAAACCCCCCAACACTATAGTAATTATAAACATACATATGAGCAATATTTTCAAGGCACTAATGGCTAAGAAATACAGGTTTCCTCTACAGCCTGTTACTGTACTGTAATTCCTAACAACATTTAGTAAAATTAACCTCTTGATATTTTGTCAGACAAGAACATTTTTTAAATTGTATCAATCCACCAATAAAAGTAAGTATCTTTCAATGGAAGGCTAGGCAAACTGAAGTTCAAATTCTACCAAGAAAGCTTGCTTAGTAGTGCAAATACAGATGGAGTTACAGACACAGTGATGTGTGTGCTTTTACATAAAATATAATTTAAATGTAATTTAACAGGTTTCTGGTATGTAAGACCAGCAATACCAGATCAGAGCAAAAGTCCATCTGTCCCAGTATCTTATGTCAAGCCATAGCCATAAACAGATGCTAAGAGAAGAGAAGGAATAAAGCAAGCATTTATTCTATTTTCCACTAATACTTTTCCACCCCCCACCTGTTTTCATTTGGGACACCCTGAACTAACTGCAGTTTCTACACATTTAACAGCACTCAATGAGGTCTCCCATCTCCAGTTGAATCCACAAAATCTTTTAGCATTAACAATATCCCTTGGCAGTAAATTCTGCAGTTCTCTTACTTGCTGCATGATTATTCCTTTTGTTTTCAGCCTGGTTCTTCTTAGCCTTATTAGATGGCCCTTTCAGATCAAAAAGTGCCAGCCTAGTCCATCACTCTCATCCAGGTGCCATTCCTTACCATTAATCATTGTCGCCCCCGAACCTTCTCCAGTCCCACACCATCTTTGTTCAGAACACCAGAACTGCACACACTATTCAAGACATGGTTAAATAACTGTTGGTTTATAGAGCATACAAACATCTTGTCTCTATTTATGTTCAAATGATCCTTAACATAATAATCCTAACAACTGTTTAAGTGGCAGATGACATTTTCCACACAATAAACCTACAATCATACAGAATCATCGAATGGTTAGAGTTGGAAGTGACCTTAAAGATCATATAGTTCCAACCCCCCTGCCATGGGCAGGCACACCTCCCACTAGAGCAGGTTGCTCAAAGCCCCATCCAACCTGGCCTTGAACACCTCCAGGGATGGGGCATCCACAGCTTCTCTGGGCAACCTGTTCCAGTGTCTCACCACCCTCAGGGTAAAGAATTTATTCCTAATATCTAATCCAAATCTCCCCTCTTTGAGTTTAAAACCACTACCCCTCATCCTATCACTACACTCCCTGATAAAAAGTACCTCACTATCTTTCACGTAGGCCCCCTTCAGGTAGTGGAAGACGACTATAAGGTCTTCCTGGAGCCTTCTCTTCTCCAGGCTGAACAACCCAACCGAAAAGTTGTGGTACGAGAGGTGCTCCAGCCCCCCAACCATCTTTGTGGCCCTCCTCTGGACTCACTCCAACAGGTCCATGCCCTTCTTCTGTTAGGGGCCCCAGGTTAGGAATATAGGTTGGGGATTAAGAATTTAGGTTAGGAATGGTCTAGCTATAGCTCCTGATCTTGATCCCAAGCCAATGGCATTCAGGTAAGTGATCAATACATTTTACTAAGCTTAATTATATCAACTTTTGGACCCACTGTCCCGTTGCCTAGTTAAATCTGTAAAACAGTCATATCTCTGAAGCTGTGCTGTAGGACATAACTGACAGGCTCTAAATGCTTTTCCGCTCCTATTTTAACAGTCCCCAAAACAAATACACATTTCTGCTTTTCTGTGTTTATTCCATGCCATTTTTTCTCTTCCAGACCACATTGTTAATACAACAAAGGCACTACAAACGTTTCAGGCAGCCTTCACTTCAGGAATTAGACAAAGAAAACAAAAAAAAACTGTTAAATTTGCAAATGTAAAAACCAGTGGCTGCGTTAACGAAGACAAACAAGCCTATATGTATAAATTACATTGTAAGTTTAGTACTGAATTTCTGTGTGTACGTTCCACAAATGGTTTCCATAAAACAAGTGAGACCTAGGGACGAAATTTCAAAAACACCACCTGCTTGTTTCCATCATATTTTAAATAATTAACTCCTCAACAAATGTAAGTGCAAAAAAAAGCCTTTTTACTTCATTTTTATTTGTACTACAGTAAAGAAAAAAAGAAAAAAAAAAACTACAAACATTTATCAGGTACTCTCTCTTTTCTTCTGCTAAGCATTGTTTCCTAAAGCAATTGTAGTTATTACTACTCCTCCATCACAAAATACATATGGAACAGAAAAGGATTTGGAGGAGATTCTTAGTTTAATCACAGCCTTGTTTAATAAGTGTGTTGTAGTCAAGAGACCAAGAAACATTACATTTCACATTAAATATTCAGAAGCATTCTTTTTCCTTTAATAATACCAACTTAAAAATAAGCATCTTTATACAACCTTCTCCCGATTACGGTAACATATCAATATATTTAGGTTTACTCTGGAATGTGTCAACTGCAGAATTTACTAAATGAAACCACAAATCTTTTGACGTCAACATGAGTTAGCACCATCTATAGCCATCTAACTGTTATTGTTCACTGGTACTACAATAATTTTATTCACTGGTGCTATGATAATTTTGGTCCCTAACTAATTACCTCACCCCCAGTTACACTACATGGATGTGACAGAGCAGGCCTTTGGGAAGTCCAAAACCATCCAAGTATGAAATCTTTCAGTACCTTTCTTGACAGAGCCGTTTGACAAGTCTCCAAAAGGCCCCGTGACAAACAATGTACCAGGGAGAGGACTTGGACAAGAGCAATCTCATTTTGAACCATCTTCAGAACAGTCGACAGATCAGCCAGGCAAAGAGGTGCTGCTCTCACACAGAAAGCCAGCAAGTTACCTTGAAATTTTTCCTATTTACTTTTAGCAATTTATTTACAAGAATTGTCACTTGTTAGAATAACTTAAGCTTTTTTAAAAAGCCATTTTCCTATGATATTATTTTTAAGTGACAATACTTATTCTATTTCTCCTACACTGTACTGAAACAATACAGAAAAATATAAATACAAAGAAGATTTTTAAACATCTGTCAAACAGGGTGTTTTAATAGAGCGATGAGCACTTAATTACTTAAACTCAGAACAGCATCTGCAATATTATATTTAGTTGTAAGTATTTATTGCTGTTACCCTTAACTTGATCATTTGTATGTCAAATTTTGTTTTTCCAAGACTGTCTGCACTGTGTAAAGATCTGTTTCCAGGATACGTATAATTGTGCAGTACATAACATCTGTTGCTTTGCATTTTCGGAGCTTTGCAAAGCATACTTTCCTATATTCACTTGAGTGTATGGACTGACAGAAGAGATATATTGTCACAGTTCAAATAAACCCACAACTACGGTAATTACTCCATACTGAAAAGCATTCAAGTAACCACCATCTTACATAGCCAAATAGACAAAGGCCAGGAAATCCAGAGTTAGGCACTGAATTCTGTTCATGAACAGATTTGTTTAAAATTGCAACACACAGGCAAGAAACAGCTACATGCTAGATTAGAGAACTGAGGGATAAAACAAATTACTATACCTTCATTTTTTTTTGTCGCGAGATTTAATGTATTCCTATATCTACAACTAAACAAGAAGCCAGTGGAGTAAGTTGCACCAGATCTTAAACATAATTAGTAGAATTTTCTTTCATCAAATGCCTTACAGAAAGGCTACCATACATGAAGGCTCACATGAAAATTCAGAACTACAATTTAAATTTTTTGTAAAACACCTTTTTTCTTTCTTTTTTTTTTTAAAAAACAAACACATTTGTCTGGTCAGCTACCACTAAAAGACCATGACAGAAAACAGCAGCTTCCTTACTACTTGTAAAGAAAACTAATCATTCCTTGTAACACAAAGCCAGTGGTGGACATGGAAAATAATTTTTAATTCTTATACAAGTTATCCTGGGATCACATGGATAATTTGTGATCCGCTCTGGTTTCTGAGCTCAAATTTTACAAAAACTAAGGTGTTGTGGCTTACAATCATTCCACGTGCTCTGGCTTACAATCACATTACAAAACCTCCAAATTAAGTGTGGCTCGAAGCATTTTCTCGGTTTTACAGCTTAAGGGTTTACACATTTATTGCATCAATCTCAAGGCTGCTAAGAGCTATGTTGTCATTGATAGATGATGTAAAGAGTTCCACATGAGTTCTGTGCTTTGATTTGTGTTTCTTTAATTTCTAATATTAATAAAATAACATTCAATATTTGGCATTTACACTAGCCACTATGTTGAAATATTTCGCAATATTCAACTAGGGTGAAAAACGTGAATCACACCAAAACCATCTTTTAATCAAATACCCACCCATCAAAGAATAAACCAAAGGTATTCTTTAATCTCAAAAAGAAACAAACTAGGAAATTTTGGGGAATAAAATCAGAAGCACCCTCTCAATCTCTACACAAGCGTTTTCAAACACTCCCACTTACGAGCATAATAAAGATACAAATACAGCTCAAGGCTTCAAACAAACGCAGTCATCTCCGAGCACCAAACTCATTACTGAAAGATAAACTCAGCTAATACTGTCCTACACCATAAACACGCCACTCCTGATAAATGGACCTAAATCATGGGGACTGGGATGTTGTGTGAAAATCAGCTTATTGATTCTTCTCCAAAGAAAAGCTGGTAATATCAGTAATTAGAGTATCATTAAACTTCCAGAGTTGTGGGATGTTTCTTGTTGCTCTGCTGAAGTTACGTTGGGAGGGGGGACAGGGGTGTTTATGACTCCATGAGGAAACACAATAGCAGAACAGTTACCTTAAGACCTTACAGGAAGCAAAATGTTCTCATTCAACACTGCATTTTTAATCTGCATACTTTGATAGTAATAAAATACATGCTCATATAGAAATTTAGGTTCTACCAAGAAAGCCATAAATACATCTAAAATAAGTTAACTATTTATTTTTTAATTTTTTTTTACATTTAGCAGCATTCTCTCTGAAAACTAGAAGCCAATTGCCTTTAACTTCAAAACCACCTTTGGAATTAATACAGTTTGAAGTAAAAAGGTATAACTAGATGACAATGCATATCAATAAAGGAAGGTAAGAAGCACCGGAAATCTATTTGCTTTTCAAAATATTAAGTCTCATGCATGCTTAAATACATATTCAACTGTTAAAACCACAAACAGTATTATGTGATACTATCTCTATACAAGCATACATCATACGTTGGAAACAAAATAATCAGCTACATTTCCAAATTGCAAAAAATCAACACACCATTTTTTCCTGCAGACGGCCACAGCAAAACAGTTTGATTGTAAAATCCTACAAAAGTCCTACAAAAAGGATTGGTATGCCCAGCCACAGTGCAGAAATAGGAAATACCAGTGTCTTCAACTCTTCATCATAACTACATAAAATCCAGTTACCCAGATAACTTCTACCTGTGAAAGAGACATTATAGTACATCTTGGCAATTCACCCAAAAGGAGGAGTTTTCAACATGCAAGGAACCCATATTTTTGGTTGCATTTACAGGGTCATGACTTCCCTGCTGGTTACAATGCCACATCCACAACTGAATTTCAGCTGTGCTTGCAATTGCACTTACTCAGCTACACCTGAAGATACGATCCTAAACTGGTATCAACGTCAAAAGGATATTATCTGCACTTCAACAAAAGGGGGAAAGGTTGCTAAAATGCAAGAGAGGAGTTCCAAAACTACTTCCCTAGTGAAATAGTTTGAGAAATACCATCCTTATACTTAGTCTGCAGGCACAAGTATTTTTGAGACCACCTAAACAGTTAGAAGGAGGAAGCTCTAGTCACTATCAAGTTAGCAGTTAAAAAAAAAACCAAACAATAAAATCATTAAATAGTATTTTAAAAGGTTGATTTATTAACTTTACAGTTGCATACAACTCTGTAGTATGTCAGAGAATGGTGAAACCCAATTAACTCAAACATTGACAGTTAAAGTCTATGAGACAGGAATCAATTTAGAAAAGGATCTTGGTATAATGCAATTCTATAGCAGTCCCAGTAGTAAATGACAAAAAGGTCACATTTTGAAAGGAAACAGCAGATACCACCACAAAACTAGCAGATGTTCCTAAAGGATCATCTGTACAAAAACATAAGCATATGTGAGAGAAATCCAACACTATCACGAAATCAGTTGGTGTCTAACATAATAGCAGTTCCTTATGGCAATATGGTAATACGTGTATCACATACTCAACACATTATGGTTTTTTGTCTGCACATACTGTTACAACATAAGTTCTAAAAACCAGGACCACCGATTTCCTTGAAAGGAAAACATTAGTTCCATGACCCACTAACGTAAAGGTACACAAAGACTATTCAATTGTTCAGGTTTATGCTCTCAGATTTTCAGCCATTTAGCCTTTTTCATAAATTGTCTACGAAGAATAAAAGTATTTTTGGAGTACTAAGTGTAGGGGAGTATAAACTTCCTGCTAAAGGAAGTGCATAATATAGTTGGATATACCTAAATGAAATAGCAAACATAAAAGGAGTCCTTTTAGCCAATATCTATTTGTTTGGTTTTTTTCAGTTGCAACAACTATTATTTACCTGCTGCTTTTGTAACATACATAGTTAACAAATAAGATATCTATAATGAAAGGAAAAACGTTTATCTAAGTTTTGTTTATTTTGTCTCCAACAAGAGCAGCTGACAGTTTCCTGTTTTATTTTTGTTTCTATTTTGTAACTGTAAATTAAAGACAGAAATGCCTTGACCTGAACATGTCTTTTGCCGAGACGCAAAACAAGAAAATGCAAAAGAACATCATATTCTGAATATAAACTTGTTTAATACCATGAACAGTAACAACTATGGAAGCAAGTTTTTGTGGATTTACCATAGCAGAAGACCCAATTAGGTACCATGATGCCCACAACTAACTCACACAACGTGCTACAGAACCACATTCTGCACGCAGTCCAAGGAGATAAACAGCCACAGACAAAGAAAGTAGGCAGCAGTCTCAGACTCTGAGTGGCCAAGCTATTCATCAGATTTTGTATTTGCTTCCTGTGGACATTACAAAACCCCCATAAAATTATGAAAGGATTTCAGGAATTATGTAGCTTCCTGGATGTTTATAGAGCACTGCTTCTAAATGGAAGGGATTGCCTGAATGAAACTATGCATTTTCCAAAAAACTATACTTGGAAGTCAAGTTGGCAACATTTCATACAACAGAAGAGATGTAAAGGTGCATAGTGAAGGGGTACAAATTCAGGGATGATATGGTAAAATGACAATCAAGAAAAGACTACAACAGCATCTAGAATATGAAAGAGGAGTTAAAAAAAAAAAAGGCTCAAGAATAGGACAATTTGAAAACTGAGATATAAGATTTAGGCTTAGATAAAGGATTTGCCTGCATTCTGGTTTTAATGACTTAAAAAGAAGATTGATTTACACCATTGCATATCTCACACACTACAGCACCACCTTGCATGTTTTCCTACCTGCCCAGCAACAGCTTCAGTGTCCCCTCCGTTCACTAATATCCATCTCCATGGAACCCATAAATCCCTCCCACACCCCTATGGCACTTCACCAAGACCCTCATACTCCCATAATATATCAGCTCACCCCCAACTGCAGTATTCTTGATGGCTCCTTGCTTCCAACCTGCCTTTCTTCAATTGGGCTGCTCCTCAGCCAAAACACAGCTCCAGCTACATCTGGCTGGTTACTGGCTTGCCAACTGCCTGATGATGCATGATGCGGCAAGCACCCGGGCAGCCACTGTGCCTCGCTCGCCAGGCAGGCAGAGGAGAAGAATAAAGCAGAGCACCCCTTTATCTGTAACAGTACATGGCAAGGTGCAGTTATTACATAGCGCAACAGGAGAAACGTAAAGAAAAAAAATCCACCCAACCATCGAAACAAAACCCACCACCTTTAGGCAAGTTCAAAACTTGCCATTTTATGGCCTACAAGAGCTTTAAGATCACACAGGCCACAATATCACCAATAGAAAGTGTTTCGCATCAAAAAGAAAAGGCCACAAAGACGAATTACAACACTGTGAGAAAGCTAAATAAATCTTGTTATTTCAGACTCACGTAGCTCCCTGCAACTCACTAACACATGTGATTTAACATGTATGATGTTAATACATCACTTAACATGTATGTAAACCCAAACACACACAAATGCAATTTGCAAGACCTAGCACAGAAACCTATTCTCTGGAACAAAGATAAAAATATCTGATCTCTTTCTTTGGAGGCAGAGAATTAAAGTACATGCAAAAGCCACTATTAGATGCCCAGGGTATGTTAATCCCTTTCAACATAAGCAGAGAGATGCATAAAGATGTGAAATACAAGCAAAATACCAGAAAGCATGAAACAATGTAAATTGTTCCACAAACACATAGCCGTAAACTGATCTGCTGATAAAGGATAAAAGACACACAGAGAATCAAGACATTGTGTCTAGAAGTCACCTGAAATAAAGAACAAGTTTTAAGAGACCTTTAATTACTATACTCCACTTCCTTAAATGTTTTTAATTCTTCACAGAAAGATGCAAATTAATAAATTATTTTGCAGTTTCATGCAGCATCTATATAAAAGACATTATTTTTTATTGGCCTGCCTTGAAAAAAATTCGAGTGTCTTATGAGTTCAGACACCATGGGATTATTTAAAACTGCATGCTTTATTCCTTCAATTTACATCTTAAAGTCATATATTAATGTGATACTCACTCTTAGTTACACTTCCTATTATTTTTATGTCTCCTCCCTAAAAATAGTTTTCCTATTTGGACAATAGATAAGCCACTTAGAGAAATTATGTTCTCTACACGTCAGAAGTAGAATCAAAAGCTTTGAATTTGACCAACGTGGAACTTCAGTAATTCACATTTTGTAACAGCCAGTTCCCATTTCCATTATTCCTAACTGACCGATAGACTGACAGATGTCTTACTTTAGAGATCCCAAACAGACTATTGGTATCTATTTCAGCCACATCTGTTCCTAAATAGCCTTGGCAGCAGGCCACTATGCACTCGGAATTAATTTTAAGTCCTTTATTGCTAACTCTTTCACTGTTGCAGTACATCAGCGCTTTTTTTTTTTTCTTATTGCTGCACTTATATAGGATATCTATAAAGCTATATTTTAGATTAATATCAACAAGAACTATAGTACACTATATATGAGAATAATATATTTAAACAACGTATTGATCTCTTTTACTTCATTATGAAAACATATATTCATTAATACATTAACTTCTGGATTGCTCCAGAGATCTTACTTTCTTATTAGTCAATTAATTTAGAATATTATGCTCAATTACTTATATTTTAAAAGCAATTTTTACCCAAGTTATTATTATCCAAATACTCAGTCCAGCTTGAATGCTATCAGTCTGAGAGAACAACTTCATATACCCTTCAGTCAAGTACACTACACATGCAAGAAACCACACTTATAAAAAGTTTTTCCATAATGATCAAAAGCCTCTGGACTTCACACACCAGTAAAACACCCAGCAAGCACCAGTCTTGTTCCATTTCCTATCTGCCAGAAATGTGCTGAAAAACTGCAATTATTGTAAATCGGGAAATTCTGTGGCAATCTTTAAAAAGATGCTGAAGGCTTTAAAGAAATATCAGGATTAAAGTTTTCAACAACAAAAAAACAAGCCATATTAGAACAGCATAAAGATGACCGAATAGACACTTTGTTCTGAAACTGTTATAAAATACAAATGATTCCCACATCCACTGCTGCTGATCTCCTACATTTCATTAGCTTTCAAACTTTAGCGCCACATACACACAAAAAAATTCACTTTGAGCACTTGTTCTTAAATGTAAATGATTATTTTTTTCCATCATTCAGTCATTCTTACTATCTTCTGGGAAATTCTAAAAATCACACAGAATTTTGAAATCTGCACTAAATGTAGCTTTCTTTCCTATTGTTTTGAAGCAGCATCCAAAAGGAGAAACTCTATACTTTGGGGCTGCATAATTAACACAGAGGGAGAAGTCTTGTTTTTTCTTAATTTCAGTGATTACATTTATAGCATAGGAAAACCACACAGAAAGAAGCCAGAGGAAAACAAACACACAAAAAAACTAGTAACTGCTGACTGTGAGCTCCACTTCTCATTGCAGGGCTCAGTGCATTATTAAAAGCAGGCAACCAGCGATGGGTCAAAGGGTCTCTGGCTCCAGGGAGAAGAACAAGCTGAGCCAAGCTGCACCCCCGGGCTGTGACCACAGCGTTTTGGAGGGAGCAGCCAAGCCATGCCTGGCACTGCCCACATCCCCACTGGACACATTTGGTCCCTCAGGCTCTACATCCAGTTGCCTGCCCAGGCCTTAATTCTGCCCAAAGATTTGCTGTAATAGAGAATAACCAAAATTCAAAAGGGGTTATGCTTATTTGAGAGGGGAGGGCAGGCAGCTGGGGAGCTTACTATGAGCCTGAAGAGCGAACAACAAAGGAGGCCATCAAAAATCTTTAGCGAGCGGTAGTAGCCAAAAACCTGAAGGAGACAGAAGCTGCAGAAATCAAAGGGAGAGCAAAGGAAGTCTGCCTGCTAATCGTGCTGTCAAAAACTCCACAAAAACAGTCCAATGAGGCAGAACTACACATATGTGAGTGTGACATGATCAAGCCCAGGCAGAGCAGACGTCACCTGCTTGGGAACTTTATGCTAGAGCTTCCCATTCTGTTTAGGAGAAACTGAAGGAGCCAAGGCTGCACAAACTACCACACATAAGAGCATATGATGGGAACCAGAGAACTAGTGACATGACAAATGACAACCTCAGCAAGACAGGAGTACTTTTGGGGAGTTATTGGGGATGGGAGGTCACGGAAAAGGGGAGAAAGCAACCATCTGGTAGTTCTCTGACTTGACAGACTGGAGTGACAGTCACAGAAAAAAGGTTTTGTCTGAAAATAGGAACTGCAGAGGTTACACTATCCTGACCTACTGTACCCGAGATGGAAGGGAACACAGGCAAGACTTTTGTTGGATTCATCCCTGTGAGGGCAAAGAGCCCTACACGGTGAATTCTCCAGCACCTACTCAGCTCAGCTGCAGTCACCAGCAGGCAAACACAGAACCATGCTGGCCCAAAGGAAGGGGTCACAAGTATTCTGAATGCTGAGGTAGACCATTGTGTTATCATCACAAAGTGGCCAGAAGGATAGAAGGGTCTCAGAGACAATCTAATAGTTTTTGTTTTAAGATTATTTCATTTTCGAGGAGAGATTGGAGCAGCTACAGATGACAAAGTGGTGGCATCTATACCAACAGAGGAACTGAAAATCCCTTTATCTTCAATGTCAGTATTTGACATTTAAGAATTTGGAAATCCTATAGAAAAAACTCATAGCCTCCCACTGACTTCAAAACCCAGCATTTGGAAGACACAACTGTTTTTTTCACTGAAGCTAATAAAGAAAAGGAACTGCTGAAAAGCTGGTATTTTAATCCAGGCACAGCACTGCCTTAACATGGTTACACTATTCGGAGGATAAGAGTCAATAGCTGTCCATGGCATCATGTTAGTTTGATTTCAGTAGCTCTGGTATAGCAACATGGCTACATGAAATTAACCATAAGGACTTCAGCTGTGAGCATCTGAGTATTTCTCTGCAGCAGCAGCACTGGAATCACAGGCTTCCACACCACTCTCAAGCCTCTGCAGCATACACACTACCTTGAAGAGGAAGAGATTATCATAACATAGAAAAAACTGGTATGTGGAAGAAATTTTGTTTCTCTGTATGCCCAGTTTATGGCTGTTGGATCTTACCTGTATGAAGTTTTAAGTTTTGTCCAAAACAATACTACAATAAAACTGGTATTTCAGGCGTAGACAAGCTAATCGTGCCATACCAGAAGGCAACTGTGCTGCCGGGAAACTCTGCATTCCTGAGTGCAACTTTGATTTCTCCTTCACGTAAGCACTGGGAGGTCACTGCAGTATACAAGTACTTTTNCGGGGCCGCGGCCGCCCAGGGGCCGGCGGGAGGGCGCCCGTCGGCGGCCGGGAGCCCGCCGGAAGGTACGGCTGCTCCCTCACAGGGCAGAGGAGCGGGGCGGGCTGTTCGGGGCCGCCCTGGGCCCTCCCGGGGGAAGCTTCTCCCCCCGGCGCTGAGGGGGAGCGGAGCTCTTGCTGCCACCGGCGGGGCAGGGCTCTGGCGGGTCAGTGAGACCGGGCCGGGCGCAGGCCGGTGCCGCGGCCCTGCTGTCGCCCGCTGAGGCTTCCCCCGCTGCCCGGCCTGCCTCGGGCACCGGGACCCCAAATTGGGTAGGGTAAGAGCGAGAATGGTCCAAAGGCACTCCGGCTATCACGGTTCCGCTCCCCTGTGATACTGGTACTTCCCTGAGGAGAGCCATGAGGGAACCCCCCAGCTCCAGAAGTTTGTCAGCTTTGTCAGGGCCACACATGTCTTCAGCTTTCCTGTTGTCACTGGAATAGTACCATTATTTAGCTTTGGAAAACCGTGGCATGAAGTTATAATAGCCCTTTCGTACTAAGAAGGTAGAGGTTTCACAGGTTGTGACTGTGGCTTAGCCTTAAGATAAATACCACCTTGACATTCATGCTGCAAAACGGTAGTATCTTAAACCTGGGTGGAGGTATCACAGTTATATGTACCCTCCATAACAACTGAGGAGCACAGTGACTCAGGACAGGATATAAACTCCTACAACACTAGATTCTCCATCAAGCAGGCCCAAGCAGAAAGTACACAGGACATCCCACGGTCGTCCCTCCCCCTCAGAGCGTAAATGCGGAGGAGGGAGACACACATCTTTGCTCCCGCTCCCTAAATGATAGGTTTTACTGTTTGGAGGTGTGACAGCTTTGCTCACAGGTGCTGTAAGGTTCACTGATGGCACTCAACTTCACAGCTCTCCAGCATCAACTCCAATTTATAAGGTGCTCCTGAGCCTGTAAGGGATTAACTTGAAGCAGAACAGCAAGGATATTTTTTTTTTAGTTCCGAGTTGTATAACGTCACAGTGCATTATTAGTGCATGAAAAGGACGTTTTTAAATAAGCAGTTTAGTAATTTTATCTTTAGTATTTGTAATAAGGGAAATATACATTGTCCCCCTAATACATAAAGCAATAAATGAAAAATTTTGCCTTTTACAGATGGATACAAATTACAGTTCAAACCACGTGTCAAAATATCCAAGGCTCTTCCTGTGATTTACATCACTCAAGAAGAGAAATGCTGTTACAGGTAAGGAAATCTGATTTGTCTGCAATCTAACCAGGCCAAAGTCCATGAGATGGTACAGGAGTTCACAACTTTTAATCTGCCTTTCTTAATAGTTCCAGAAAAACCCGTACCAAGCTGCTAATGGTGTACCTGAGAAAACAGTTTTAACACACATTTTAGAAGTCACCATGGTACAGCTTTTTGACACTTATTTCCATCTATTACTTTGCCAAGTTTAAAGTATGCTCTGAATATTTGTTAAATATGCAGCCTCTAGATGTTCTTCAGTTTGCATCGAGCCATTGATACCCCTTTCACTGCAATGTAGCCCTCACTAATTTGCTTTTCTGAATCATAACATGATCGCATAAAGCTTCTGCTTGCTTAAAGCTATTAGTGTCAATAGTCTTACTCTGTGTCGTTATTTTTGTCTCTTAGATCTCCTTTGTTGGGATATAAATATCTTGACTGCAAAGTAATCAGATAAAATGTAAACAATTGAAATTGTATGTAAACTATGGAAGTTTTGTGCAAAATAATACTGCTTTTTGCCTAAAGATAACTGAGTGACAAGGCAGGAAAAACTGTGAGCCAAACAAACAAGCTTGCCTTACCAATTTATCATTCTGGTACAACAGTAGATGTACCAATTAAACTTGTGTCTGTTATTTGGCATCAGTCATCTTTAATGTGTTTGCATTGATGTCATTCAAAAGGAAAGCTAAATCATTAACTAGAAGATAAAGCACAACATGAACCTGGATATAGTTGAATCCATTTTGAAGCTCTATGCCCTTTATAATCCCTTGTAGTCATTTGTATTTGTTTCTGGGATGTTTATTAACCCATCCCATCTATGTATATTATATATTGGCACCAGATAATTTCTCATGAGGTACAGGAAAGTATAAGCTGATAACTGTCTTAGAACCATAAAATTATGCTGTTTTCATGACCATCAGTGGAATACTTACAGTTCCTAAGAGACTTGTAATACCCTTCAACTAATGTCGTTAAAACTTCTAACACCCTTTTATTGATGTTGCTTGAAGGGAGTATTAAATCAGTAACTGTTAAGATACTGAAATCATAGAATCATTTAGGTTGAAAATGACCTTTAAGATCATTGAATCCAACTGTAAACCTAACACTAGCCATGTCCACCACTAAGCCATGTCCCTAAGCACTACATCTACACATCTTTTACTATTTTACATTTTTATCTACAACATTAAGAGAACTGTATATAGTAACAAAAGCCATAGGAGGAACATACAAGTCTGTTCACTCTTGGTTTACTACTGTTCACAAATGCTCAATCCCCACAATCCTGTGTAAGTCTGAGACACTTTTTCCTGGGTGGAAAAAATAATATTCTAAGCAAATCTACAGTAATAGACTTTTTTAAAAATATCAAAATTTCCAGTTTTGTAAATTGAATTTGGAAAAAAGCACAGAATAGTGTAGAAATATCATTTTATACATTTCTAGACTATTTCTGGAACTCTCACACATAGAACTGCCTTATTCTTTCTTGTAAAAAGGGTTGTGTGTATTTGTGATCTCAGGTAGTATCTGGTGTGATGTTCCATATTAGAGGAAAAAAGTGAGACACAAGACAAACTGTAAATGTGTTGCAGGAATTGTATAGTAGACAGCAAAATTAAATATTGCAGCTCTTCAGATAGCCTCCAGAAATATTCTTCAAATATTTATAAATATTTCGTATTTTCTATGCATGAAGTAACTCTTTGCCTTTGAATTTAATGTACCTCCTTCAATTTAAGGGCAACTAAATATGCAGCACACAAGGACATTTGGTTCATCAGCAGTTCTCTAGAAAACATAGTTATTCTCTTTTTCTAGTGATACGTATGTAAAGTGTGCATTCTTACAGTATACCTGGACTAAAAAAAACAAATCATAGAATTAAGTCCACAAAACAGTTTACACTGTGTTTTATAATCTGGATCCCAGGTTACTCTATTAGTCTATTTTACTTAGAGAGCCAGTGGAGCTACCTTAGAAATTCTCTTTACATTTTTTGTTTTATTTTTTTTAAACAAACAACTTAAATAAATTAAAAGAGGGGGAAAGGGTGCAGGAGGCAGACTAGAAAGGAAAGCAGAGCACAGCAAGGACCAGCTGCTCCCTACGGGCCAGGCAGCAGAGAAGGAACCTAATGCTAGGAAGGCAGGGGTCTTCCTGGTCAGGACCTACCTGGTGGTACCTGAGCAAGGTCACCCAGGGGAGGGTGCTAGGATCTCCCAGTGAGCCAAATCATCTGGCAAAGTTCACAATGATGAGGCAGGGCTAAGGCCAGAATATCAATTTGCAGATCTAGATTAACAGGGTTTGTAGCCAGATAAGAACCACAGTTGAACTGGAGACCAGCACCCCACAGCATCTCTAAAAGGACTGATACCTCCGGGCTGATCTTAAATAGACCTCCAGACCCTTGGGCGGGGTTGGTGGGAGGTTGCAGGTGGGACTGGTCAGGATTTATAAGGCTCGGTAGTGGCCTTAGGGTCCTAGCAGCCAGAAGCACAAGATGGGCGTCAAGGGGCAGTAAGGGTGGGCTACCTTTTAAAGGGAATGCAGCTGAGAGTAGCCACAAATCAGGTAGGGCTCCATATGACTGACCAAGGTGAGCAGAGCTAAGTTCAACTAAGAGTTCAGACAGTTAGGTGAGCCTATTGTAGTGAGATAGGTCTGACATCAAGATGAAAAGCAGAATGACTGGGTCGGGGTCTGGCCTAGTGGCAGTACCCAGTGTCAGTACTAGCCTAGCAGCCACCAGGGAAGTCTATACTGTCAGGTCTAAGGTCCAGTGAGGATATCAGATGTGTGGGGAGGGTCATGATGTGGCCAGGTACAGGTATGACTGCAGTATCATCAAGGCAGGTGCTAGGGGTGAGAGATGCTTCTTAAACATGGTTCTTGAATGAGGAAGGGGAGATCCCCCTTGTGGTTTCTTAAAGCTTGTTCTCAGCAGCCTGGACCTGGAGGAGATGTTGGCCTGTGCTAGGGAGCATGTATCTGTGCTGCTAAAGGAGAAAGCAGAAAGGAAAGCATCCTTTGGGCTCGGAGGAGAGGTAGTAGGAGATGAGCTAACCTCCCCTTAATTAACTGTGTTTCTCTCTGGATGAAAGAAGTCATCTGTTGCTGTCTAGGAAGTAGTGGGAGCCTCAGAAGTCTTTTCTAGAAGAACCCTGTGAAGTGAAGAAAGATAAGACGTAGGACAACCTCTGGCAGAAATAGCAAGTGAGGGAAGTATAGCTAGTGTTTACTGAAGAACAGCATGCAGCTAAAGCATGCTATTGGAAAATAAATCCTCTAAACTCAAGAAAAATGGGTAGAAAAATGCAGTGAGGTGAATAGGCAAGAAATGGGAATGCCAGTTTTTGATTCATGGTTTGTGATGCTGAAGTTACGGAATGGGAATTAAGACAGGAAGAAATGAAGGCATGCTGTGGGGAAAACACCTTATGTCCAATTTGGAGGATTCAGCTGGACATTTCTTGTAGCTGGCACGTTTCAGGGGCTAATAGAGATTTGCTTCTAGATAAATCTGGATATTGAAATTGGCAGCGTACCCTTGACTTGTATGTTTTTCTGGCTGTAGTGTTTGTTTATATAATGGAAGTTTAGCATATAGTTACTTATAATTCAGCTGTTCAGTCCCAAATATGAGCTCTCCTATGTTCCCTTCTTATGTTGCTACTCTAGAAAAAAATCTTTTATAGTTCTCAATATTAATTCATGTATGTGGTGTTGTTTTTCCTTGACTTCAAAGAAGAGACATTAAGCAAAACACCAAACTTTTTACACAATAACTGTAGACATAAATTGTTCTGAAGAATTGTGGAGATGAACAAATCTCTGCAAAGAGGAGAACAAGAATGAGTGAAATTATTGTGCAGGAATAAGAAGCAGTAAGAATGGTGTCTGAAGTTGAAGTCATTTGTATGAGCACTGGGACCTGAAACTGAGCTTATTCAAAATAGACGAAAATATGATAATGGGAAGGAATATAAAATAAGAATGTGTTGACCAGAAGACATTTTATTTTTTTTCTTTGAGTTAAAGTTGATATGGTATCTTTTTGAGGTAATAAAGTTTTACTTTGAATCTTGTTTTCCATTTTTCTTTCACCAAATAGTCTAAATCTTAGTTGCTTCTATTTTATTTCATACAAAATGTAGTTAACTTTATGCTGCAAACTACCACACGCTAGGAAACTGAAAGCCAGCACTGATATTCTATGTTTTACATACCCTGTAGGCAACCTAAATACTTAAGAGAATGCTTTGAGAGCATTGTCAGTTTTAATTTTGTATTGCATAGCTTCTGACAGTTTGTTAAATACATATATGAATTATTTAAAAAACACTTATGTACCTATTTAAAGAACAGTCTATTTGTAGATCTTCAGCACGCTGTTTCAACACATACTCATGTACCGTGTTTTTCAAGGCTTTTTGTAACATGGAATTTTCGGCTAAGGAAAGAGTGTAGACCATTTACAATTTCAGAAATAATTACTATACAATCCCTCATGGTCAATAAAAATAAAGACCAATTTCTGCATATTTTCCCTGATATGGCACCAGGGAGAGCTCAAAGTTTTCATTTCTGTGAGTTCTTCCTCAATAGGAATGAGTGAGAACTGAGTGGGGTTTGTTTGTGTGGTTTTATCTTTAGATACTATATATATAAACAAGAGAAGTGAAATTTAACTCTGTGATTTCTAAAACTATTTGACAAGATGGTTCTTTGTACGGAAGTACTGTGGTGTTTTTTTTCCTTTCAAAAAAAAAAAAAAAAAGGAGACTCACTTTTAATATGTCAAAAGGAATTGTTAAGGTCATGGTGGATCCACTTTTGACCAGTTACAATACTGAAATAATTGCAAGAATTTTTACTGTTACTGATGATAGAAAAGGTTTCTTTTATTTGCTCTCATGACTTAGTTTAGAATTATTTCTATTAATTCCTATTACCTCTGGGATTGAATGTTGCCTTTTATATTAATTTATTAAAATTCTGAAACAGTGTCTTCTGGAGAAAGTGATGCTCAGTTGTCTTCTGGTGTATTCAGGGATCTTGATTCTCCTTGAATCTATTTCCCTTCGCTTGGAAAATTCTCCTCAAGGCACTGGGCCGAAGTCAGATGATGTTCAGGCACATTTTTCATTTGGGCTAGGTACCACCCGAGGCTTCAGCCTCTCAAAAGTCTTGTGGATGTAACCTGGGATTCCATGGTTTCAGACCCCCTCGTGGTAGCTGTATCACAGGCAACGATGGGGCCACAACCTCCAGACCCTCTTCTGTCCCTTCCCAAGAAGGGAAAAGGTGCAAGTCACGGCTGCTACTCGTGCACTGTACCTGCAAAGATCTCACCAGGGTCTTCTCAGGCGTGCATTGGTGGCAGAACAATTTGTGTTGTCGGAAGCATGGCATGAAGCAGAAGGCAAAGGCCATTGGTCCCAACAAGGCATAAAAATAGATTCCTAGGCCTCCGCTGGCCGGCCAGCGTGTGTGTGGGTATGACTCAACCCCAGAGTTTTCTCTGCCTGTGGAAGTTAGATAATCCCACTGTAGCCTTAGTTAATTAGCGATGTGTTCATAGGAGAGGAACAGTGTGAGTAATTCTTTCTGTTGAAAGAGACCTTGATAGACCTTCCTGTGGGAGTCATGAGCAGAGATTTTAAGATTTGGCTTGATATTAACAGTAAGAAAAGCTAAATATCGTGGAAGCATCAGCAAAGGAAGGAGGTTAGGGGAAGATCTCCAATATTTTATGAGGGTGAGGGAAAAAAAGCACTAAACTAATTGAAATAACAAAACTCACAAGTGATTTGTAAAATGGAGCCTCTAGTTACCAGGATGCCTAATTAATTTTCCTTATTAGGTTGCTCATAACATTAAAATATTATTTTCTCTAAAGTATCACAGTAGCAAACGTTCAGATAGCCTAGGTAGATCTTTTAAGTAAATTGCATTGGCTAGAGGAGTTGAATTTTGTTATTAACCATGGAAAAAGAAAAGGTAATTGAAAAAGGTTTCTCGTGGTTTGGAAATGCCTTCCAAATATTCATTAAACATTTAAGCGACTAAATTTGCAGAATATGTTCCTGACATTGGCACTGGTTCTGTGGTATTTCTCTCATCAGATGGAAGTACTGTGTGTTATGCAGAGTGCATTCATGCATAAACAATATCATTTTCATAAATTAAAACCTCCCCTGCAGAAGGAACATCTGTGCCTGCCTTTGAATAAAAGATGGTGGCATGTGAGTTGCCCCTTGACTGACTAGAAGAATCCTTGTGTTTCAGAAGAAGGCGCAGAACCAAAAGGCGAGCGCTTTTTCAGTTTTATCTCCAAAAACTGTCACTGGTTTCCCCGCCGGGGGTTATCTATCTCCAGGCTGTACCGAGCTGCCTCGCCGCTGGCCGGGAGAGGTGAATGGGCTACTTGAAAAGTTGCCTTTCGCTTCCTTCCTTCCTTTTGGGATGCCGCAGCGGTTGGGGCGCGTGGGGCTGCGGGCAGGGTGCGGGGAGGCGCTGCGGGGTGCGGGGGGACACCGCGGAACGCGTGACCCGGCCTCCCCGTTGGTGTGCGGCGGGTTTGGGGCACGGAAGAGCGGCCGAGAAGGTCCCGGCGCAGGTTTGCGGCGCCTGCTCCTTGGATTTCCGTAGCTACGGACGCCTTTGGAACAGCCCTCAGCGGCTTGATTTCTCGTGGAAAAGAAAATAAAAATACCCTGGGCCACAGGACGGCCCGGGCGTTTTCGGCTGGGTTATAAGCGAAATATTTGGGAAATACGAATAGTTTTGTGACAGGCTTCGTATGCGGTATTTCGGGGAACCTCTTAAATCTCTTTCTGACGGTCGAAGGCAAAGACCTGTTGATAATTGTTACTGGTCATTAGGGGAATTGCTGTCCCGCAGGTTGTGTCTCCGGGTTGCTTAAGCCCCGGAATAATCAGTGAAGATTAAAGAAACACATGTTCCGCGTCTGAGGGGGGGGTGCGGAGAGGCGAATCGATAGCGCGGGATCCAGGGCTGGCTTGCGGGGCGGGGGGGTGTGTGGAAGGAGCACCTGCCGCCGGCGGGGCCGAAACGGCATTTTGCCGGTGTGCCGGTCCCGAGGGGACCCGTGGGCTGAGCGGGTGGGCGGCAGCCTCCCCTCCGCGCCCGCGGGCCGCCGCAGCGGGTGCGGGTCTCTCGGCGCAGCCCGAACCGGCAGCCGCGGCTCTGGGGAGAGAAACCGCGTTTCTGCCCCCGTTTCCCTAATTCAACAAATCAGCATTGCAAATGGCCGGTTTCGCTATAAGCAAACGAACGCAACGCGCAAACCCCCCGCCCTTCCCCAGAAACCCCTCACGGTAAGGAGAGAATCCGTGTTCTTTTTTTAGTCCAATTTTATTCTACAAATAATAAGTGTTGCACCTTTCATGAGCTATTCGAATAAAAC
The DNA here is from genome assembly GCA_033628505.1 of Tringa tobata. Lineage (NCBI taxonomy): Eukaryota > Metazoa > Chordata > Aves > Charadriiformes > Scolopacidae > Tringa > Tringa tobata. The sequence continues at coordinate 2,327,695 of JAHREE010000531.1, read as the reverse complement.
AATAATCCCATAGGAATTACTTACACTAAGAAAAAAAAAATAATCACATTTAAGGAGAAATGCAACATTCGACCAAATGTTCAATACTATGTTGTTGCCAAAGGATGGATGTTTTTCTAAATTCCCAGTGTGCATTACACCATAATATACAGGATTACAAACAAAATTACAGTACAGATTGATTCCAGTTGAACCAGCGTTACATTTCAAACAGCACTTATTCTGGACTGCATTGTACATGCAATAGCTATTGTTCTAATTACGGATTAAATGGTTTGAATTTGTTTCAAGCTACCGTACTAATCGACTACAATAGGTATATAGCCCGACTTTAACAACCTGATTAGTTTTAGGTTCCGATTTATAAGATGAGCGTATGACAACCACGGATTGTGTGAACATGTATAAAATCATGCATTTATATCGCCTGGAAACATTAACATCTTCAAGTTCTCTTCAAAAAAAAAAAAAAATAACCAAACCAAACCACGGAATGCCAAGGGGTTCAAAGACTAAAAAGAAACAGTGCAAATTGTATGTGATAGTCAAGCAGCTTTCGATTTAAAAAGGGTGTTGGCATTTGCTTATAATCTTTATATACAAGTTTGTGCAAGTAATGTGTTGAATTGATATGTTTTAATAGAAAATAAAAGTCTCTCGTTCTTATATCTTCTCAAGACCTAGGGGTTCTGGTTCTTGTTGTAGGGGGGAAAGGAAAAAGAAAAAAAAAAAAAAGAAAGGAAAAAAAACAATAAAAAAGAGACTTTAATGGGAAAGAAATTGCCCGGATTGTGCATTTTTTTTTCTTCTTCAACTATTTGAAAGGAAAGAAGTGCTAAGGCAACATAACTTCTCTAAGCACTTTTCTGCTGGTTTAAATTAGTTAAATTATTTTGTATAAATTAGATATAATTCTACCTTTCCAATATGTATAAAAATTGATGAAGCTGCATGGTTTAAAATAGGAAATTCACGTTATAAAAAGTCATTAAAAATTCTGTACAAAATCACAACAAAATAATTCAGCATGGGAAAGGTAACAAGTAGTAAAACGTTGGTTGAAAAATATAGATTTCATATATATTTTGTAATTGGCCCATCGCTAGTTTAAAAATTGCATAGATCCTAATTATTGCTTGTGATCATCTTTTTTTTTTTTTTTTTTTCTTCCTTTTTGTCATCCCGATCAGGTAATTGTCGCGATCCCGGTGCCCCTTCCCCCGGATTGAGAGCCTCGCCCCGAGGGGCAGAAGCGGGACAGAAGGTGAGCGGGGACGCGGCGGCCCCCGAAGGCAGCGGCGGGACCCGCCGGGCTGCCCCCTGTAAACAAGGCGGTGGCCACCGGCGGGCGACGGGGCTCGCCGAGGGGCGGCGGGAGGTGGGGGGGAGGCACAGTCGTGGAAGATGGCGTTGAGCTGGGCGCCGAGG